>JARHVA010001129.1:3407500-3417500 GCA_037957365.1 Torreya grandis
ATATTATTTTCATACACACATGCATTCACAATATTTCAGTATTATGTAGGACATACAAATTACACATGGACATATATATGTTGGTTTTTCCTCTGCCTAGTGGCCATGCCGGTACTAGTAACATATTGATCCACATGTTTCACTATTACATGTTATATTTTTATATGATATTTTTACCATGTTGAGATACTTATATTAGTTATACTTGACTTGCTAATTACTCATTTATTAAATAGTGATACATGATATACCATTATATTTTGATATGACATTGATACATATGGATGATGTAGACTTTTTCCTTGTTTTATGCTCCATTGATGTTATTACTCTTTTATGTGACATGATACTTTGTGTTTGAATATTATGTGTGGTCCTTAGCCTTATTTGATGTAATATCCTAGATGGTCCTTGTTTGTGAAATTTTTATGTCCCCTTGCATGAGGTCCTTGGTATATTTTATGACATTTTATGTCTCTTATATTTGGACCTTAGCCTTATGTGTAACATTTAATGTTTATTATTTTTTCACTTGCTAACATTTAGTGGTGTATGATCTATATCATGCACTATTATTTCATAGTCTTATTTAGTTACAATTCTACTATGTGCTTCATTGATACATCTATTTAGACATGACACTTACATGCCTTGCATTCCATATGTTACTATGATGACATATTCTCCACATGATTAAATGATATTACATGTTATTTTTATACATGGCATGATACAACTAAATCTTCTTTTGAGATGTGTGAATTACATGATACATCCTCTAAATTAAAATGGGGGGCATAATAGTGGGATTGCAATAAAGACATAATCCTCCATGAGCAAAAAATCAGATCAAAGTATAAATTTTAGAGACTAAAAATGGTTTAGATATGGTTAACTTACATGATAGATATTGGCACATTCATATAGATTATAGGGGCATAATCTAGATATATGTAATCACTCTATTTACACATGTACGGAGATTTAGAAATACTTCAATATATATGCATGGGAATATGCAAAAATTTTACATAAATAAAAATAAAAATTCTCCATATACACATACATTTGATATAGAGTTTATCAAATTTCACATATAGATTAATAGCATTCTATTTTAGTTAGTTTAGATTTAGAGTACATGATATTGGTCCATGCACATACAAAAAAACATAGTTTACATTTGAATGGAATTTGTTTCTCATTATAATTTATACTTATCATATATGTGGTGATGGGGCAACAAACATTATCCATTCTATTTCGATCATACATTCTATTCTACATTGAGCTAAATGACACAATCAAATCTGCATTCATGATGGGGGAATGAACATTTTTCATTCATTTTTTATCATTCATTTTTTTTTTAATGTGGGGTAAACTTGAGTGAAACATTAAAACTGAATATATAAGACATTTTTAGTGGTTGATTCATTTTATTTCAAAAAACTTGGTTTGATGGTTATTTCATTTACCTGCATAGTTATTTATTTGATTGAACTTAGCTTGGTTATTTTCTCATTTAATTTCATAGTTATTTAGGTTATTACATTATGTAATTTTACCCAAATTCATTATGGTTGGATAATGTTTCCTTCCCAACCCAAGAAACTACATAGTTACACAAATTTAAGGCAAAATCACCCCAAATCTCCATATGCTTCAACAAGGAAGCATAAGTTATCCAATGCTTCAATAATGAAGCATAATCTTCAAATATTTTTAAGGGAAACATGGCTTTCACTAAGGCATATGTGTAATTTAACCTTTGTTCTTCCAAAAGTTCAAAAATCTAGTTTTAGATAATAACAACCAATCTATGGACATTGACCACACATGTTTGTAGGTTTTGCTATTGAGTAACCTGCACAATTGGAGCTTCACACCAAATAAAAAGTGTGTTGTACACACTCAGGTACATTGTATCCTTTTACTCTAGTAATTTCATTACTATAATAAAAGGGGGGAATTTTTAAATACTAAAATATAGTATTTAGTATTTGATAATGAAAAACTTGACACATAATTACCATGCTTGAATTGATTACTCAAACAAGGTCCTAATATTCAATTCTATCATAATTTCAAGCTATCTAATGAGTTAAACCTTCCGTTCTGATGTTACACACCTATAATAATCTTAATGTATTTAACCTTTAAATTAGTAGTGGGGTTATAGGGTTATTAATATAGAAGTAATTAAAACACAAGGGCGATAAACTAATCTATAATATTCCAATTAATTGTAAACTTAAATAAATATTATAAATTAAAATATTGAGATATGGTAAATATATAAAGTGCTTTATTTGAAATATATTCAATTAATTATAATACCAAATATAAATTATACTTATATGGGTTTATTGTGTGTAGGCAAATATAGACTAAAAAAAAGTGTAAAGTATGCAAGATCAATATTATGCATCAGTCGTCAAATTCTAAAAATTATAATTTTATGGCTATACACACTATTCTAATATTTAGACACTCTCATAAAATTTAATGTTTTACTATGACACAAGTGTCTAATATGGAATAATAGCTGGATATGGATGCAACCAAATTCATTTTTCTAAGTTTTCTTTTTCCTTTTTGTTGATGTACTTAGATCTGGGATATAAGTTGTATCTCTTTAATGATTGATAAAAACCTAGCTATTCACCATTATTCACTCTTGGAATGAATTTTATAAAAATGGCTTATTGTGATCATGGTATCAAGCTAACCCTAAAGACTTCTCTATCAATGCGTGATAACTACAATGCCAATACTCTAAAGAGTACCTCAGACTTATGTAATTCTCCTCTATGTGTGGAAAAGTGTGTGCAAAAGGGTGAAATATATTGTATGATGGTTCATGTAGTGATATAGATTTTAATTTTACAAATATTGCTCATGGGATGATCTTTGAATGCTTTAGACCTGTAATATGGCTACTCCTATGCTTGATATGAAAATAAGGATGAATAGGGTAGAATAGCTTAGTTGTGGAGTTGATTGATTTAGATTTAGTAGGTGTTTTATTGGTATTTAATATATAGTTAATGAGAAGGAATAGACTTATATTTACACCACATATTTTGAAAATATCTCATGGTAGGGTTCAATAAGACAAATAAGATGACCCATAGGTTTTGAAAAATTTATAATTTGGATGACTTTTGGAAACTAGATAGTAGATAAGGATTTAGACAATATTGTTGGAAATAGTGTCCCTATATGGAAAATAATGTCTAAAAGGCTAAAAAATATTTATTTATATGAAACTGATAGTGAATGATGTTTATTAGGTTTTAAGCTTTATGCGCAGTGCAAGATACCTGTGTCATCAGTATGATATGGATCAGACTAAATGATAAGAATTTAGGCACAATGAGATGAAAAATGCAAGCCTTTCAATAATAAGGAGGTATATAACTAAAGGGTATAACACTAATTGATATTTTTCAAATCTAAAATATTGAGATGCTATAAATATTCAATTGTAGTATCTACATTCCCCCCTTTAATCTAGTAATACATAAGGATGCAATTATTAGTTTAAAGGAAAGAAATGTGTACTCGAGTATGTATAACATAACTTGCCTTTATTTGAGCCCAATTGAGTGATTTTTTGGTGTATGAAATGTAACCAAGATCATTATAAAATATAAATCATTGAATATACTCTAAAATTTAAAATAATTAAAATATTTGAAAAGAAAAAGAGCAAGGAAGGAGTACACCTATGTGTCAATGTAACCATGTTGCCTCTTGATGATTTAAATTGGTAAGGATGTTTCTTTAAGAAGAAATGGAGTTGGAAAAGGTTAAAACATGAATCTTTAATATTTGAAGAGGGATAATGTAAGGTATTATGCCCCCAATCTAGTGTAAGGGTGAGTTGTTATACGACCATTGAGATCATTAGATCTCAATTGCACAAATCAATTATCAATATATAAATTAGTGAGGGTGAGTTATTTAATCAACTCATCATATAAATAAAGTGATATTGTATTATTTAATCACTCCAATATATAAATTTTGTGAGTTTTAGTGATTTAATCACTTTATTAACTTATAAAGTGAACCAATTAATGTAGGAGAAAAAGTTTGATAACAATAAATCCTAATGTAATTGGTGTATACTAGTGAGTAGTATAAATGGTAAGTTTTGGATTTTTTGGTACAATATGATGGCATATACACTTATGATATGTCTAAAATAGATTATATGTGCCATAAATAGGAAAAAATCTATTTTAAATCCATGAAAAAATAGTGTAATATATAGGATTCTAACCCAAGTGTATATCTGAATCATGAAACTGAACTAGAGATTATACAAGTATGGAATTCATGTCTTTATGACATGCCCCCATTGAAATATTTAGATGATGATAAGGTGTATAAGTGTGTAATTTTGGATTTCATGCTTCTATGACATGCCCCCATTAGTATTCCTCCCCTTTTAGGTGATTAAAATAGAAAATGGTAGGTACCTTACCTCAAAAGGATAAGATAGTTGTGTAATATTTGTATGAGTCATGTAGCATATAGGGATAACATATTGAAGTATATATGTCAATAAAAATCATAGTATGTGATTACATCAAGTTACCTGTGTCATCAGTATGATATGGATCAGACTAAAGGATAAGAATTTAGGCACAATGAGATGACAAATGCAAGCCTTTCGATAATAAGGAGGTATAAAACTAAAGGGTACATCGCTAATTGATATTTTTAAAATTTAAAATATTGAGATGCTATAAATATTCAATTGTATTATCTACATTCCCCCCTTTAATCTAGTAATACATAAGGATGCAATTATTAGTTTAAAGGAAAGAAATGTGTACTCGAGTATGTATAACATAACTTGCCTTTCTTTGAGCCCAATTGAGTGATTTTTTGGTGTATGAAATGTAACCAAGATCATTATAAAATAAAAATCAATGAATATACTCTAAAATTTGAAATAATTAAAATATTTGAAAAGAAAAAGAGCAAGGAAGGAGTACACCTATGTGTCAATGTAACCATGTTGCCTCTTGATGCTTTAAATTGGTAAGGATGTTTCTTTAAGAAGAAATGGAGTTGGAAAAGGTTAAAACATGAATATTTAATATTTTAAGAGGTATAATTTAAGGTATTATGCCCCCAATCAAGTGTAAGGGTGAGTTGTTATATGACCATTGAGATCATTAGATCTCAATTGCACAAATCAATTATCAATATATAAATTAGTGACGGTGAGTTATTTAATCAACTCATCATATAAATATAGTGATATTGTATTATTTAATCACTCCAATATATAAATTTTATGAGTTTTAGTGATTTAATCACTTTATTAACCTATAAAGTGAACCAATTAATTTAGTAGAAAAAGTTTGATAACAATAAATCATAGTGTAATTGGTGTATACTAGTGAGTAGTATAAATGGTAAGTTTTGGATTTTTTGGTACAATATGATGGCATATGAACTTATGATATTTATAAAATAGATTATACGTGCCATAAATAGGAAACAATCTATTTTAAATCCATGAAAAATTAGTGTAATATATAGGATTATAACCCAAGTGTATATCTGAATCATGAAATTGAACAAGAGATTATACAAGTGTGGAATTCATGTCTTTATGACATGCCCCTATTGAAATATTTAGATGATGATAAGGTGTATAAATGTGTAATTTTGGAGTTAATGCTTCTATGACATGCCCCCATTAGTATTCACCCCTTTTTAGGTGATTAAAATAGATTATGGTAGGTACCTTACCTCAAAAGGATAAGATAGTTGTGTAATCTTTGTATGAGTCATGTAGCATATAGGGATAACATATTGAAGTAGATATGCCAATAAAAATCATAGTATGTGATTACATCAAGTCCAAAGATGCATGATATGGATCATGACAATGTCTAGAGAGTAACAATATAAGCTCAACAAAAAATAAAGCACACACATAAGAGAACTCAATGTAATTTAAAATAATGGTACAAGGAGACCTCATACAAAGGGAATATTCAAATGTCACACAATCAAAGTGGATGGCATATTTAAATTTCCAATACACATATAATGACATATTCAAATGTTCCATAAGAAAGATAATAAAGAGAAATGGAATACACGCAAAAAAGTGAAAACTAGATGAAGCATAAGAAACGATCATAAGCATATCATATTAGTCCCTACATATGTGTTAGGAAAACAAGTTATGTAGAATAATATATCAAGTACATTGTAAAATATATTAGCATGGATATATACATGTGTAATCATTAGTATATAATCTCAAAAATGATAATGTATAAATGTTCATAAAGGGTATGAAACATGTATCAATCTTGATCAAAGAAATAGATGCTCTGAACATACTCAATGACCCAGGTAAAGGGGAAATCCAACATCTGTAAGTGCATATATTATTTGTCTAGGTATGCCTGTATCAAAATAAAATATGCATGAAACATGTGTATAGAAATAAATGAAATGCTATATACTAACATAAATCAAACAACATTATGCCAATGAGCTAATAAAAGATGGGAATGTTGAATAATTTTATATTTTTGAATTTATTTGTATTTTTTGAATTTGTGATTTTTATTTTTGGAATATTTGAATTTGATCATCAAACATGAGATGTATCTATTGAAGTATCACCACTATTAATGATGTGTTATATCTTATTATTCAGAGCCAAACAATTATTTATATGATGCCCATGCATTATATGATATTTACAATAATATTTTGTTCTTCATAGAGGTTGTAAAGGAGTTAATGTGATCAAGTTGTGTCTAAGTAGTTTCCTTATAATATCACTTGGAATTATGTTATCCTTATGAATATTATGTAAATCATTTATTGTAAATAGATTTTTTTGAACTCTTTATTTTGAAATGATCCTTTATTGGGCATAACATTGGTAAAATATACAAATGTATGTATATTACTATCACATTTTTAACTTTGTATACATGAAAGCTGATTTCATAGTGATGTGAACCTTGAACTCAAATATTCATTTTGATTTTGGAATTTTTATTTAGTGATGATGAGTTTATATACAAGGGCTTGACCAACACAAACCTTAGGTACCATAGATTTCATAATCATACCCCCACAGTCAAGAGTAGTTGTGGGTAGTGGAGGGGAAAGAGGAAGGGGCACCCTACATTGTGAAAGAGTAATAACATGGACTTGGTTAGAGGGGAAGTATATATAAACCTACTTAGGGTTAGGAAGAGGTTCCATTTTATTCATTTGAAATGTTCTAAATAGTGAAATAAGAAATATATAAGAGAGGCACACAAATTCTAGGGAATGATCCATTATATTAATGTATTATTTTGGTTTGGAAAGTAGTCAAAATTTTAAAATAAATTTTAACAATTTAGAAATAAAAAAAATGAAAAAAATCCTAGAGCACACTAGGAGTTACATGGAAAAACATAGAGGCCACCAAATTTTTAACCCTAAATTTAATAGTAGGGTTATAGGGTCAATAATATATAAGTAATTCAAGAATAAGGATGATAAACTAATATATAGTAGACCAATTAACTACAAACTCAGATAAATGAATATTTTAAATTAAAATACTAAGATTTTCTAAATAAATAAATTTATTTATTTGAAAGATATTCAATTGATTTTAATACCAAATATAAATGATACTTAGTTGAGTTTACTATGTCCAAGTAGATCTAGACTAGAAAAATGTGTAAAGTATGTAAAATAAATATTCTGGACCAGTCATCAGATTCTAGAAATTATACTTATGTGGCATTAGACACTACCATTAGATATAGCCACTACCATTGATGTTAGTTTTTGATTGTGATGCAGGTGTCTAGTACAAAAGAATGTTTGGATATGGATGTGACCAACTATTTTGTTTTAGGTTTTCTATCATCTTTTTGCTGATGTACTCATATATAGGATATAGTTTGTTTCTCTTTGTTGATTGATAAATCCTTAGATATTTACCCTTATTCACCTTTGGAATGAATTTGTTAAAAATAGGTTAGTGGGATCATGGTTTCAAGCTAAGTCCAAAGATCCCTTTACTAATGGGCATTGACTACATAGCCAATACTCTAAAGAGGGCCTCAAACTTATGTATTTATCTTTTATTTATGGGAAAGTGTGTGCATAAGGATGAAATATACTCTATGATGATGCATGTAGTTATCTATCTTGTAATTTAAAAAATATCACTCATGGGCTGCTCTTTGAATACTTCAGACCTGTAATATGAATGCTCATATGCTTGACATGAAAATATGGATGAGTAAGGTAGAATATCTTTGTTGTGTAGTTGATTTATTTAACTTTGATAGATGTTTTCTTGGTATTTACTATATGATTAATGAGAAGGATTAGACTTGTATTTATACCACACCTTTTGAAAATGTCTCATAGTAAGGTTCAATAAGATAAATATGTTGACCCATAGGTTTCAAAATATTTTCATTTAGATTAATTTTGGCAATTGGACACTAGATAAGTATTTAGACACTACTATGGGTGGTAGTCTTCCTACGTGGCCGGTAGTGTCCATAAGGTTAGAAAACATGTATGGATCTAAAACTGATAATGAATGATGTTTATCAAGTTTTTTTTTTTTTGGTGCATTGTAGGAGACCTAGGTCATTAGAATGATAGAGATAATAATCTAGGCATAATGAGATGATGAATTTAAGCCTTTAAATATCAAGGAGGTCTATAACTAAAGGATAGAGCCCTGACTGATATTTATCAAATCTATAATATTGAGATGCTATAAATATTTAGTTATAGTATATAGACAATGTATGTTTCAAACTTGCTAAGTATCTTACACAAACATCTCCAGAATATCAATTCAATCCACCTGTACACACATCAATTTTTTTAGATTTGATCAGTATCACCAATCAATACTGACTAGATCATGTCAGTAATGACCTACTCCCCAAAATGGATATTTATAAAATTAAACCCATCCTTAGGGTTGGCCCATCAACCTAGTGAGTTAGTGGTATGATAAATTATTCTATTGGATCCAAATATAGACAAATAAAGGTCTCATTGAAAAGGCATTGGGAAATTATCTGATATACATCTATACACTATTTCATAGTAAGTAAACGTGTCTTATTTTCCCAATTTTCAAACCTACTAGGAGAAATCACAAGCCAATTATAAATGAGTATAAATCCAAGTCAAGGAAATTTTTTTCAAGTACCCAAAACGAAATCATTGGCTTCATACAAATACAAAAGATCATAATTTCACAATCATAATAGGTTGGAGAAATTTGTGTCTTGATTTCTCTAATTGGAGTATCATATATGTAGTTAGAAGTCAATCATCATATGAGGTGATTGGGATCATCTCAATCAATTACACTTTATTCCAGTTTATAGGTTTATATCCCTCATAGGAACACCTAGGGTTTCAAGGTAAACAATATTGATTTCTAGACCTAAGAACATCATTAATGTTCATGATCAAAAACAAAAATCAAGAAAATATAGTCACAAGTGAGCATATAGTCACTATTCCCTACTTACAGACATGTCAGTGTTGACCAATGATACTAACCTAATATTTTATAATTGTCTCAACACATATGATGAATTAATTTTAGAATTGAATGAACTAACCAACCTTAGTTATCCTTATTTTGCACTTCAAGAATATAGTCACAATCAGATAGCCAACTAAAAAATATAAGTATTTTAATCTTGTTAGTACTTTATATATTAAACATTTGACATTTGTCAAATAAGAAAAATCAATCCCAGTCTTTTACATTAAGGTGTATTCTTGAAGGTCATATCTATTGATCATAATCATAATTCAAAGTTATATCTTAATTAGATTAATCTTACCCATTAATCTAAATTAGGGCAAAACATATGAAAACCAAGTACTCCTCTCCCTATCCTAAATATCACTCCAATGTGAATAAAAACACCATGTATCTTCTTACCAATTTCACCAC
>JARHVA010001129.1:3422500-3835000 GCA_037957365.1 Torreya grandis
GCAAGATCTTGTAGAAAATATAAATTTATTGGAAGATAAGGTTTCAAGCTTTGAGATACATTTGAACCATTTGAAATCACCCCATGATATTGATTTAAAATATGTATTTCATAACCCTCTTACACTTGAGATACATTTGAACCATTTCCAATTGGTTTTGTTTCACCTAAGTCTACACTTTATGATGCCAAGGGTGATCCTAAGCAACATCTTCTATCCTTTTATATGACATCCCTTGATTATGATTCTAGTGAGAAAATGTTGACCAAATTATTTATTAGAATCTTAAATGAATATGATTTGAGAAGGTTATATGATCTCCCAATACAATCCGTAAGATCATTCAAACTCTTATTCAATCAAATTTTAACACATTTTTCAATCAACATTACTGAAAATAGGTCACATACACAAATTTTTAAGATCAAATAAGGAACTAATAAACCAATTAATGAATATGTCTTGAGATATAAGACAATGTTATCCAAAATGAAAAATATAATGGCAGATAAATAAATGTAAGACATATTCATGAAAGTTTTTCTTGTGTCCTTACATGAGTCTATTGTTTTAAATAAATTAAAATCATTTGATGATTTATGCCATACTATTCTAATAGAAAATTATTGCATTAAACAAGATTAAGTATGTAGTTAACACACCAACTATATCCAATCAAGGTTTCATATCAAACCAAGTTACAAGGTAAAACATAATATGACTTAAAAGGACAAAACTACCATAGTTAATACAATGTCATAACAAACTAATAGGATCATCTTATCCAATGCAACTAAGAGACAATATACATGATTAATTGATTCTCTAGCATCATTAATTTATAAGCTGTTAGAGTGTCATATCATATCTCTCCCTCCTCCTATGGTGGTTGGTATGATTTGAGCTTTACCAAAAGGATATGATGTTAATGCCTATTATGATTATCACCAATGTGAGAGACATTTTACACACATATGTTATAAAATAAATCAAAAGATACAATACCTTATTGATAGTGATCAACTTAACTTTGAGGATCATCCCATAAATTTGGGATCACAAGAAAATGATCATCACAAACAAAATAAATTCAATAATACATTGCAAGATTATTATAAGATAACTCTAGAAGTGAAAATGACATATCATGGAAATCATCCTCCATCACATTATAGGTACCCATTATATGGTATTAATGGTAACTTTATACATGATATACCTCCTATGATTCCTATCCATTCTATTTCATTTGATGATAATGATATTGTGGATGATGACTTAAATATTCATTCTTTATTTATCAAGGAATATATTGATCATTAGATTATACATAATGTTATGATTTAAAATGGTGCCAGTGAGAATGAATGTACCATGGAATTAATCACATATTTTAGATACAAACATGATTATTTACTCCATTAAAATAAAATGATAATTTTTTTTGATGGTAATCTAAAACAATTTTTTTATGAGATTGATTTACCTCTTCAGGTTGGTCCACCACATGTGACCTTTTTAGTTATACCACATACATGAGTCTTTGATATGTTATTTGGATTTCCTTGGACACATAAAATTTATGAATTACCTACCATAGTGCATGGTCATATTAAATATGTAATTATAGTTTCTAGGATTCTATATGAACATCCTTTATAACTAGTAAATTTTATCCCATGATAGTTGATTATACAACCTACTAAGGTTAATCATTCATGAAAGGGTAAGAAATAATAAATGCCCTTTCCTAGGTGCCCTATAATTAAGAGTCATTTATATTATATATCTATAGTGGAATCTTCAATATCCTCATTCACACTTCCATGGCTTAGCCATTTACCTACATTAAAACACCATGTTTTAAAATGGGTAACAAGATTGTTTTGAATTTTTGGGATTGAGTGTATATATAACCTAGGTTGTTAAAGGGTCTAAGTATAGTAAATTAGGGAATAAAAATGAAATAAAAATAACCACTAATTTATGCAACAATTGGCCTAATCTAATATTTCCAAAAATAGTAATGAATGCCATAAATAAGTACTTAGAAATTAATCAAGACAGATGATCTGGAGGCTAAAAAATGGTGTAGAAGTTGATTTGAGTCTCATAAATAGGATCTATGTGTCATAAAACCTTTTATACAATATTTTGGTACCTTGGATATTAGTTTTCTATAATAATGTCCACCTAGAGTGTGTTATTGTCCTTGTGCAAAAAATTGTGTGATCTTTTAGGTACACCTCTTGTTGAGTCTAATGTGCCTATGCCTATGTGGAAGAACCCTAATTCATTATTTGTGCACTATTTTTGACTAATTTATAATAAAAACCTAGAATTCCATGTTTTTAGGGTATTTAAAGAGCATAAGTGGCAAAAGTGTTATGTTACATGGGTAGGCTAAACATCCTCAATACCCCATTATGTTGAGAGTTATCTACATACCAATACCTTGAGAGGGGATTAAGCTAGATCTATTTCTCCTAATCTAAGTGTTAGTGCAAGTGTAAATAAATTCTAGTATGAGTGTCAACTTGAGTTCTTTGAGTGAGGCTTAATATTGAAAATGTATGTATTCTGAGCTTAGGCTAGCTGTATATGATTGTATGCAATAATAGACTATAATAGGGATCAATGACCTTGATTGTGCACCACTTGTTCTAAGCTTGTTTGTGTATATTACATTTAATATCCATATAATGGGTAAAGGGATAAAAGTCATGTATTTATATTGATTTTGTGCTTGTGTAGAGTGTGAAATAGGTCTAAGCTAACCGTAGGTGTCTTAGGAATTGAAAATAATTTGTTGTGGTTGAAATTAGTTAAGGGACACTAGTGTAGTCCCTTAGTCACTAGTCTTTGAATAAGTGTGCTAGTGTCTAAGTGGTATAAACTAGGGAATTAGGGGCCTAAATTCCTAGGGGAAGGTCTGGGACTAATTTTGGGATGTCTAGGGATGTGAATACCTACATAAAAGCTAGATAAGAGTCTAAAGAGTCCCTAATATAGGCCTAGGGCTAAGCTAGGAGTAGGGTGGTCTCAAATGATGCTCATTTCACTCAAGTGACATTTTATATGAATTAATTTCCATCCCTCATTTATTATATAAATTTATAAAAGTGAAATTATTAAGATAAAGGGAAAATAAGCATACCTGGACTTACCTATGAGGCAAAGCCCATGAATTTGGATCTGGGTTTGTGAAGTGTGCTCCATTACGTATCCTAAAAATGAAACATGTATGAATAAATCCTTACTTAAGAGATATAAAAATAAAATAAAAAATTTATTAAATATATAAGAGAGAGGAAAGGAATGGATATACCGCATTGGGCACATGAACTAATGTAAAAACCTAGTGACATCCTGTGTGTGTAACTAGTGATCAAATCAATGAATAATTTCAACTAAAATGATGTCTTGATAAATCCCCATGTGTGGGTGGCTCAATAAATCAATATGATTTTTAATCCACCATTTTCCACCCATGTTAAGTGAATCATACACTATGAATAACTTGGACTAGACTGATGACTTATCCAACCCTCCTATGTAGGCAACTTAATAACTCAAGTAGGCTATGACTCTATCATTTATTACCCATGTATAGTAGATGAATCTATGAATAAAATTTTATGATGTAAATAAAAATATGTAGGTTGTCTCTAGGGCTACTAAAAAACTCTAAGATATAAAATGACCAAGGGGCCTCTCAGGCATTTAGGAATGTAGATCAGGGACTACATGAAAATGCCAAACACTACAAATAAAATAAGGCATAAATTTGGTGTGAAACCTAGTGAAAATGGTGTCTAAAGTATAAAACATGGATAATGACACGTATTTGTCTTTCATCTAATATGAGCTAGTGAAAAATTGATAAAATGGAAATAATGTGCCATGCACATGCCCCTAATTTTGATATTTGTGCATATGGATTTTGGATTAAGTTGTAATAATCTATGTTTGTGTATATTTGAAATTTAAATGGACGTGATCATGGTTTTCATGATTCCCATAATCTAAGAAAACTAGTATGATTATGTGTAAAACTAAGCATAAACTAAGCATAAATGATAATATGTGACTAAAACTATGCAAACCTAAATTGTACCTATTGTACCTTTCTAGACAATCTAGATTTTCCTATTTCTAGGTTAATTGGATAGTATCACTATCCTTTGGATAGTAGCACTATCCTTTGGATAGTATCACACTATTATAGTGTCCTTTATGGTGTGATAATGTCCTCTATGTTATTTTTATAACAAACTAACTCTGATCTTTGTTTGACTATTTTCCACTATGTTTTCCTAATTCTATGCTTTGTAATCTATGTTTACATGCTAGAAACTATGTTTGAATGCACCCAAATGTCCTCATCTCTATGAGAAACCTTTGTGAATTCCCCCTATTTTGAGGGGACTTATTGAACCTATGCAATAATTATCCTCAAAATAAAAACTATGCAACCTATAAGTTAGCTTGAGCATATATGATATCTACGTGATAAACTAATATAATGTGCATACATGACATCAAAATGTGAACTAAATTTAACATAAGTCAGTAATGTATGATGTATGTTATATCTTGCATTTATAAGGCTATCAATATAGATATAAAAATTTAAGCATATATATGAACAACATAATCTAAGCATAATTTATGTAAACTACTTGGGGGATGGGGCTTGATGTCCATCAAAGAACCTAAGAAGGAAGGGGATATGCATGAGGGTACTCATGGCATAAAAAATTTGATGTGTAATTAGAAATCAAGAGACAAGTGTCATGACCATGAAATATACATGAAAACATACATACAAACACATGAGACACACAAAGTAGGCCAAGGGGATATAATATAAGGGACATGGGCAAATGTCACTAAGTTTGAGAAATGAATACACACATGGACATGTTAAAATGTACACATATGAAAATAATAAGAAGTGTTGGCTTAGAGCCACATGGAAGGACTAAAATGTCCACATACATAATTGATAAAGCACACACAAGGACATGAGCATATGTCCAATGCATACATACATTGAAGGCAAGTGGCTTGGAGTTGTATAATAATGGCATATTAAAATGTCCTCAAGTATATGTAGAAGCAAAAATACATAATGAAATCGAAACTAAGAAAGATAGAAATGAAAGTATGCATGAACATGTGGTACAAATATATATATGATCAAATATTTACATAAACCAATTCTAAAGTAGTATTAGTCAAAAAAATTGGTGTAGAATAAAATGATATAACCTGGTAAATTAGAATCTATGTATAAGATGCACCCAATGGGTAGATGTATCAATGATGAATCAATGTAGCTGTGTATGTTCCCCTAGTGGTGTAGATAGTAACAAATCTAGATATTTTTGTTTTACTTGAGTCTTGTAATAATCTATGAACACTTGACAATAATAAGTGAAGCATGTATGTATGATAAAACTAACTACACTAACATATCTAGCATATGTAGTACTTATAAAATATAAGGAATGTAAACATGAAAATGAAACTAGGTACAAGGACCAAGATAAAAGAAACTATGTATACAAAGTGTGATAAATGAAACTATATACAAGGAAACTGGGGGTAAATGAAACTATGTACAAGAAAGTTAGAAATGAGTTAAAATATGTACAAGGAGAGTGTTATGGATAAGAATCTATGTGTTAGTAAGTAATGGTGTTATAATCCCAACATGTCATTAATGGGATGCCTCTATGTAACATAAGTAGAATCTTCACTTTTTGAATGATCTGTATCATAATAATATAGGTTGTTTCAATCATGTTCTTCATTTTGATTAATAATGTTTGGATTATTGATTGGGTTCTTTCCATCTAAAATTTTATCCACTATAGGTATAACTTGATTTGAAGATTCTGTTATTAAAAACCCTCTTTTGAGAATGGTTGTTTTCTTAGCTTGATTTTTAATGTGAAACTTTATTTCTTAAACTTTTTGTAACATTACCTATGTATCTAGATATTTTACCTTGATAAATTGTATCTGTGAATGATTTTCCTTAGTATGTTCCATAAATCCTAATCCTTGTTGACCAACATTATCAACTACTAAAATAGGATTAGTGATGCCTTGGGCATGTTTTCCCAACCATTAACCTTGATAACCAAACTGTTATAGATATTTTTGACCAAACACATACTGTCTTGAAAGTGGGACCTCATTTTGGAGAGGTATATTTGTATACTTTAGTTGATTTGCATGTGCTTGTTGTACTATTTCGTGCTCTAATTTTAATTTTTGAATATTCTAGTTTTCCAAGTTTGTTTTGGTAACCACTTTACTATTTATAAATTTGACCCTTTTAAAATTTGCACATGTGCCATTATATGTTATTTGGATGATGTGTCACTATTTGAGTCATCTATATTAATTACCTATTGTATTTTCCTTTTCAATGCTAAACATGAATTAGTGGGGTGCCCATGCATTCTATGATATGCATAATAATATTTGGATTTCCTCAATGGCTATAGAGGAGGTAGGTTGATCAAATTAGCTTTAATAATTTTCCTTACAATATCACTTGGAATTTTATTTGATATTTGAATAATTTTTGAATCATTAGTTGTAGACACACTTTGTTGTGATTTCTTGTTTTGATATATAATATGGTTTGCCACAAATTGACTAGGTGAATATTTATGTACATGATTGACACTAGTGTTCCTTGGAGGATTTTATCTTGTGATTTAATTTTTTAATAATGTAATATTGTCATGTAATAGATTATTCTAATTTTTAAAATTTGAAACTAACTTGTTCATATTGATAATTTCATCCCTTAGAGTCTCACAAGTGCAAACCCTAGTTGTTTCCTTTCTATTGAACATGAAAGCACACATCTTAAATGGGAGATATGCAAAGGGAAGGGTTTGAAGGATGGATAAGATGAGTATATAAATTTGAAACAATATAATACGCTACCTCACCTCTTATAGGAGTGATAAAATGTACTTGGTTAAAGGGAAAGTAGCTATCACCCTCTTGCAGATGAGGAGAAGGACAATAATCATTTTTATCCATAAAATTTGGTAATACAAATTAGAATAGGGATGCTAGGGTAGAATATATTAGGTATGAAAACCATTAAACATCCACTAAAAATAAGAAACAAAAGGATATAAATCTTAATAGCATCCAAGGGTATGATTTTTCACTTTCAAAGTAAGTCATGTTCACCAAATATTTTAACTTTCTAAGACTTAGTGTACGTAAATCCTAGGTTGTTAAAGGGTTTGAGTATAATAAATTAGGGAATAAATATGTAATAAATAAAAATGTTAATTTGTGTAAGAATTGAACTAATATTATATTTTTAAAAATAGAAATGAATGACATAAACGAGTACTTAGTTGAAAACTGACTGAGATGGATGATCTAGAGGCTCAAAAATGGTGTAGAAGTTGATCTAAATGTCATAAATAGGATCTAGGTGTCAAATAACATCTTAGATGGTGGTGTGGTAACTTGGAAAATAGTTCAAAATGATAGTTTCCTTGTGTATAACCTGTGTGATCTTTTGGGTGTACCTCTACCTGAGTCTGATTTGCCTGTGCTTGTGTGGATGAGTCCCAATTCACTATCTATGTACTATTTTTGACTTATTTATGACCAAATCCTAGAATTCCATGTTTTTAGGGTATTTAAAGATCAAAAATAGAAAAATTATGATGTTATATAGGTAAGATGGATGTCCTCAACACCTTGTTGTCTACATATCGATACCTCGAAAGGGGATCAAGCCCAATGTAGTTCTCCCAATACAAGTGCTAGTATAAGTACAAATAAATGCTAGTATGAGTGTTGCATTTAGTGCTTTGAGTAATGGTTGAAATTTTAAATATATTTATTTTAATATTATGCTAGTTGTAGATTATTGTATGCAAAATTAGGGTAGATTAAGGATCAATGACCTTGATTATGAGCCACTTATTCTGAGCTTGTTTATGTATATTGCATCTGATTTATATATAGCAGGTAAAGGGATAAAATTCATGTATTTATATTGATCTAGTGCTTGTGCAGAGTGTGAAATAGGTCTAATTTGGCCCTAGGTGTCTTAGGAATTGAAACTATATATTTTAGGGTTGAAATTAAGTAAGGGACACTAGTGTGGTCCCTAGGTCATTAACACAATGCACTAGTGTCGAGATGGAAAAACCTAGGGCACTATGGGCCTAAATGCCTATGGGAAAGTTTGGCACTAATTTTGTGATGTGTTGTCCCTTTAGGTAACCATAGTTTATGTATATCTCAAGTATCATTATGAAGAGGATTCCCATTACCATGCAGAATTAGTGCCCCATAGAGTACGCTATGTGGCAAAGACTATCATGGATAAGTAAAGGGGGCACAGATTTGTAAGGTCATTAGAAGATTCTAGGATTCACATAAAGTCAATACCTACACATAAGATAAATATTACTCCCACATCCTCTTTATATAATCAAAACTTTTAAACAATCATGACAATGATGTTCTTTAGTTCCTAATTTACTACGTAGTCTCCAGTGCACACTCCTTGCATAAAACACATTCATATACCAATGTATATGTAGGTAGAGATACTAGGAAGGAAAGTAACCCATGTAATTTTAATTCTTAGGGGATAACTAAGCTACCAAAATATTATAGAATATGCATGCCCTCTTTCCCATACCAACTCTTGATGCATGACATCTATAAAACCCAGTTGAGTTTAGGAGCATGCTACTTGTATACACATAATATTTTCAAAATTTTATCAAATACTTATGATTTATATATTTTAATAACCCATTTATTCTTAATATCTTTGAGTATATACCTTAAGGGGTGCACCAGGAAAGGGGTGGGCAGACCATTGGTGCTTTATAGGATTGTTATCCCTTATTGCAACTTGTTATCAATCCAACCAGCTCCTAAAAACATTACCTTAAGATTTGCCTCCCATTTTTCAGACTCCTCTAGTAATTTACCATATTAATTATCCATGTACCTAATTTAAACCCTTTTTGGAATTTATATGAATATGTCAGCCACATCAACCTTGTATTGTTATTTATAAAGCTTACTAAGAACTAAGTCAGCCATGGTCACCATAGTGCATAACCTAGTTCTATTTTTGTTAATTAAAATACTAGGTCAACCAAGTTGACCTTATTGGCTTAAAATTTTAGAAGGGTTTAGGGTTAGATCCTATTATATAAACATATCCATTTTTCTATTCTTAGAGAGACAACAAGAGTTATTATTCATTTATGCTTCTTTACAATCTGCTCTTCTGCGATTCTACTTGAGGAGTCTTAGCTTAGGGTTTCTATTTGGAGAAGAATCTAATATTGTCAAGAAGTATTAGATGCTTTGAAATTTCTTAGTGATCCTTACAAACCATAATAACATTCTATGAGGCACCTTTGTCTAAGAGAGAGATTTAGCCTCGATGGGTTTATCTTTTAGTTAAGTATCTCTAACGTTATTCCTCTCTTTAGTAAATAGAAGTAACATAAGTAATGGATTTCGAATAATATTTATCTCTCCATACATTAAGGTTTTACCTATACATCGATTAATTATGATTCTCTTATGTATGTTTACTAACCCCCACTTTGTGCCACAAGCTTTGATGAACAATAGATTAGATTTTGTTTTACTTATTGTTAGATTAGTGAATATGAAAACATAGGACCTAGTTAGGGTTATTGCATAGTTTTAATTAAATGGAGGATTTGTAACCCTCCCTAGTGATATTATTATGGTAAGATATCCCTTGTCTAGGTTTAGTAGATCCATATTGGTCATGACCCCTATTATCTAATGTATCCCTCATCAGAAGTTTAAGTAAGATCTATCTTCTCTAAGATAAGATTGATTTGTAGATATGCTGCATTTACCATTGCATACATTCTAGTGGACCTAATGTGAATTTAACCCTTGAATGTTTTATTTTATATTCTTCATTTCTATCATTATATTATTTTTCTATATTTTCAATACTAGGTCGATTAGGTTTGTATAGTTCTAACATCTATGTATTAGTTTAACACATAGTCATATCAAAATAACTATATTCTTTATGTGTAGGACTTAATTAGATATAGGTTATTAGATCAAACAGGGTAACATAATATTTTTATTTAGTTCTAGATAACAAGTTAAGTCATGTAAATTGACTTAATCTTCTAACCAACATCAAGAATAACAAACTAAGTCATGCAAGTCGATTTAGTTTTCTAGTCAGAACCTATAATAATAAACTAAGTTGTGCAAGTCGACTTAGTATTCTATTTAGCATCCAAATAACAAACTAAGTTAACTAGGCCAACTTAGTCATCTTATCAAGATTCATCAAATAGGGTTTCATAGAACTAGGTTGACCCAGTTGATAAAGTTTTTAGAACTTACAAACAACATTCAAGGCATTTCAATAGAAAATTTGTAATCCTCTTTTTTATCTCTATCAATTCATTACTTCATTACAATTCTATTTTATGCAAGTTTTCAATCTTCAAAACTATAATCCTATAGTAAACTAAGTTGACCTAGTTGATTTAATTTTATATCCTGTCATCTATCTAAAAGACTAAGTCGACCTAGTTGATTTAGTTCTTAATGACTCTTGATTCTATAGAATAGTAATGACCCATTCAATTCTATTCTATAATGTTTGCATATAGTGTCATCTAAACCCACTCTATACCATTCTTAATTTGGAAATTAATAATTGTATACTATTAAATAATTCACACTTTCATTTTTAGCTTTTTGCATGCTTAGAGTAGCTCACATAATCTAATTAGGTGGTTTTTCAAATTGATGATTAGTTTCAATATTTTGATCTTTATTCACACACTACCAAATCAAATAATACTTAAAACACATTTAACATTTATCTTACCAAGGCCTACCTACTTGGATTTGATCACCAAGGGGGAAGCTGAGTTAGTTTTCTAGCCAAGTATAAACATGTGGTTAATGGCATATATTGGAAAAGTACCTACCACCCTTATCATAGTGGGATTATGAAGTGAGGGGGTAGGCCCCAATACCAATCTGGTATCATTGCCAACATAGATCCCTTTCAACCTAAACATATTAAAACCATCCATATATTTATTTCTAGTTCCCTATTTTCAGCTAACTTCCCTATCACACTTAAAATATCACTTTATAATAATCTAACAATACTCAAGATGACCACTTAATTAGCATTTTACTTTTATTTGACTGCATGTTCTCTACTCATTTTATGTTTTATTTCAAAAACTTTCATTGGCCAAAGTTGGTGGAAGGTTTTGTGTTGTGTGCTAATTGGATCATTCTCATTGATCCAATTATTTGTGTGTTTACTTCCATTTCTTACTTTTATTGCATTACAAAAACTTTCCCTATTTTTAGCACACTATCATTCTATTCAACATAGTCTTTTACAGATTATATTTTTCCCTATCTACAATACTAAGTCAACTTGGTTGACCCAATACTCCTTTTTGCCAATGAGGTTATAGTGTAAACATGACTTGGTCAACTCTACACTCTTCTACCTTCTGTCTAGTAGTATTAAGTTAACCCAGTCGACCTTGTATCTACTTGCTGACCCTACTGTCCTATCTTGATGAATTAGTTCTCTATTTCTCATTCCTTAGGATTCTATTCATTTCCTAAAAACATCACGAAGTCCCCTATTATGATATTTTTGGACAACTTAAATCCATTTAGACACTATATGAGGTATTCATTTCTCCCTCTCTTTACCTCCCAAGATAACCCTCACTCTTGGAGCACCTTTTTCCCTCCTTCATTTTTGAATTGTAACATGGTTTAAATCACACTTCAATATGAAGTATGTGGATCTGATCCTTTTTATACCTATCAAGATAGTTATCATCTTCAATATTTTCAACATAATGTGGGACCAATTGACACAAGTTTATCCAACAATCCCATTGGTAATTCACCTTCCAACAACCCTCCCCATAATACCAATTTTGGGATTTTCCCTACAAACGCCAACCTGCTAGTTGATATAGCTCAACTTCTTGCACAATTAATATAATAAATGAACATAATTCAAACTTCTAACACATTTCAAATGATGTAATTACAATGTCATTTGATCACTATGGCTAATCAACCTCTGGTTCTCAATCCTCAAGCCAATCTAAATTTCATTCCTCTACCTCTTAAGGATGCCTTAGGAAATGGTATTACTCAACCTATCATGAATAATAAAAAGCTTCAAAATATCCAAAATTAGTCTTTAGATACTTTCATTGTATCCATTTATATTGGTAATATATCTCCAAGTGTCAATTATGATGGGACTAAAGACCCTGCATCCTTTCTTAAAGCCTTTATAAATCTTTATAAAGAGTGGATCCAAACTAATAATTTTTCCACAACTAAAATCAAGGTTAAAACCTTCACTGGAGATGTATAAGAATGGTACAACCAACTTCCCCAAAATTCCATTTGTCAACTTGAGGATTTAGTCAATCCTTTAGTTAAATAATTTCAACATAATGACCTTTCCAAGAATTACCTTATCCATTTCATCAATGCTAAGAAATCTCCCACTGAATCAACTCATGATTTTATCAAATGATGGAAATACATATCCCATAAGGCCAGCAATAATATGATTGATTATAATTTATTAAAACTCTTTATAACTACTTTAACTCCTTCGCTTCAATATAAGGCTCAAAATTTTGCTCTTCAAATGCTTAATGAAGATCTTAACCAAGCCAAACATCAAGACTTCCTCATGAAGAAATTAAAACCTAATACCCAAATTCCTAAAAGGATATTTTCAAACTTCTACCAATGCTATCATTGATAAAACTCCTCAAACCAAACCAAGAGTTGCCAAAGCTAACAATTCCCCAACTTCTCACATACTGCTAATTGTGCACCAAATGAAACAATTATTACCACCCTCTAAACCCTTTAATTATCCTAATAATCCTCCTAAATGTCATGATCCTAATCAATTTTTCTGGTTCCACATTGACATTGGTCATTCCCATGAAATTTTTTGAGGGCTTACTAAATTTGTTGTCTCCTACATGCTTGGTGATTCATTCAATCACGAAGCCATGATCCAACTCCATCATCAAGAGTACAACACTAAAAAATGATAAGATCCCAAATCTTCTTCTTCTAATAACCAAAAATCTTTTTATACATCTAATCATCAATAAAATACCAAGGATGTTGGTACTATAGATGCTGAATATGACCAATATCACAACAATTCTCAATATGTTAATGTTGCTAAGGTCAAATATTATCGTAAGCCAACTCACAAAGATCCTATCACAAAACCTAAGAAACCATATTTGGAAGAGAAACTTCTCAAAGATACTACAACCACTAATTTATCCTTAGAATCCTTTGAGGAACCACCTCCTTATTCAAACCCCCAAAAAATTCCATTCCTTCCAAATCTACCTTACCTTGTAAACCTCACATTGGTTCTTCTTCTAAATCATATTGGAAATTTCTCAAAGAACTTAACTCCATGCCTTGTAAGATGCTCCTTATGGAGTTATTTCACACCTCCCCTTATCATCATAAGTTTTTTATGAAATAATAACAAGAAATTGAATATCCATCTTCTATACATGAAGAACCACCCTCTATTGAGACTCAACCTACCAACATGCATATAATTGAATCCATGTGTCCTTCCAAACTATATATTGAATTATTAAAGAAGACATGATTAATGAAGAAATCCTTTTTCATGTTGATGATTCACCCATATTCATTAAAATAGCCATTAATACCACCCTTATTCATAAAGTTTTAGTTAATGAAGGGTCTAGTATTAATATGACATCTTTGTAGCCCATCCCATAACTTAGATATAATAAGGATCATCTCAATCAAACCCTCCTCACATGTCATGGATTTTATAAAAATTATCAAAATCCACTTGGTTGTATTTGGATTCCCCTACAATTGGACCTAAGATCATTCAAATTAAAATTATGGTTTTTTATTTTCCCTTATCTTATAACATACTCATCAATCACCCTTAGACTCATAGTATGAGGACCATCGCTTCTTCCAATAACCAATAAATAAAATTCCTACAT
This sequence comes from Torreya grandis, assembly GCA_037957365.1. NCBI lineage: Eukaryota > Viridiplantae > Streptophyta > Pinopsida > Cupressales > Taxaceae > Torreya > Torreya grandis. The sequence continues at coordinate 3,436,630 of JARHVA010001129.1, forward strand.
AATGGAAAACAATATAATCATGAGGCCGATCTCAATCCTTAGATTATTCAACTTCCCAATCCAAAATCTCAATATCACATACCTACCATTCTTACCATCAATAGTGCTCCCTTGTTTGGATTCATCAACATCATTCTAGACTTACAAGTCACTCTTGTTGATTCAGATGATGATGAACTTAATGACTTAAAACATAATTATAACACTACTAAAATACATATTTTTATCTCATATTAGCTTCTTCCTTCTTTGTTACCTCATGATTACATTATTCCTCTCATTGATGAGATCACTAATTTTTCCCCTCCATGCAATGCTCAAGAACCTTCTTACCTAGAAGATGCCTTCATATGTAATGACTATGGAGTGGCCAAATTATTCTAAGAGCCTCTAATCATGTCTCCATGAAATTTCAATGACCTTGGAATTTCACATTCTAAAACTCCCCCTAAATCTTAAACATGTACCATTTATCAAACCTATGATGATAATTACATCATGACCCAAGCTCAATCTCTAGACTTGGATGTTCAAAATTATCAAAAAAAATTACCTCAAATACATGCTTTCAACTGGGATGTTCACACCATTTCCATAGATTTTAAATTAGCTCCCAAAATTCATGTACCTATCACTAATACTCCACTTCTTGATACTCCTTGGGTGGTTGAATAAATAATTTCTTTCAAACCTATATATATTCTTGTGTATTCTCTACCACCTATAGATCCCATCATTACATCTAATTCTTTCCCCATCAAAGAAACTAATGATACACCAATCTCACAAGATCAATATACTCCTCCTACTCCTAAGATTAAATTATATGCCAAGGCCATGGATATCTATATACACATAATATTTTCAAACTTTTATCAATTATTGATGCTCTCTATCTTACAAAAACCCATCAAGTCTCAATCTCTCTAAGTGCATGCCTTAAGGGGTGTACTGAGAAAGGGGTAGGCAAACCATTGGTGCTTCATAGGATTGTTTTTCCTTTTACCACTTGTTATCTAAACACTTATCTCCTAAAAACCATTCCCCTAAGCATGTTATTTTCTTTTGCACACTCCTCTAATATTTTACCACCTTAAGTACCCATTTTCATAACCTAAAGCCTCTTTTGATAGTTTAAATGACTAGGTCAACTGAGTCAACCTTGTACTCTTATTGTTAAAACTCATTTAGGGTCTAGGTTGGCTCTTGGCTGACCTAGCTCTTGATGTAGTGATTTTTTGTTAATAATGATACTAGGTCATTGGGTTGACCCTATCAGTGGAAACTTTGAAAAGGGATTAGGGTTAAATCCATCTATATATACACAATAATTTCACCATTATTTAGAGAAGAGAAGAATAAGAGCTATTGTTCTTTTACTTATCCACCATTTTACTTGAGGATCAAGCTTAGGGTTTCATACTTCCTTTGAATATATAGATCTTTTCTTGTGGATAAGTCTTTTAGATACATTGATAGCTTGTATAGCTTAGAGTTGATTTATCCTTGTCATCCTTACATACCACAACAAACTCTTGTGAAGCACCTTGGCCAAGGGAGATATTGAGGCTTGGTGGGTTAATCTTCAAAGGTAAGTATTCCTAACTTTGTTCCTCCTTTGTAAGAGTAGATAGATACGAATTTTCCCTTCTCTTCCATGTATTAGGATTTTATATACATTGATGTGAGAATATGTCTCTTATGCATGTTTAATTTTAATATTTATTATCCCCACTTTGTGCCACAAGATTATATGATAAATAGCTTACATTTCTTTGATTTACTTATTATTAGTATAGTCAATATGAAAACATAAGACTTAGTTAGGGTTATTATGTAGTTTTACTTGACTCGAGGCTTTGAAACCCTCCCTAGTGATCTTATTATGGTAAGAGATCCCCTAATTGGGTCTATCGAATCCATATTGGTCATGTTCTTGATTATCTAATATATCCCAAATTAGAAGTGTAAATAGGATATATCTTCTTTGAGCTAGGATTGATTTGTGGATCTGATGCATTTCTAATTGTAGACATTTAGGTAAACCCGATGTAAATATAACCCTTGCAAGTTTTCTTTTACACTTTTCATTTTTATCATTTTATTTTTTTCTATATTTGTGATACTAGGTCGACAAGGCTAGTATAGTTTCTAAATTATGTGTTTAGGTTTAACACATAGTGGCATCAAAATGAATCTATTATTTTTATATAGGTCTTTACTAAATACATGCTATTGGATTGACCAGGTTAACATAATACTCTTATTTACTTCCAAATAGTAGACTATGTTGAACAGGTTGACTTAGTCTCTTTTTTAGCTCCATAATAGCAAACTAGGTTGAACAGGTTGAGTTAGTATCATAGTTAGCTTTCAGATAACAAACTAGGTTGACCAGGCTAGTATATTCATCTTAACAAGTTTCAATAAATAGTGAATTATAGAACTAGGTTAACCTAGTTGACATAGTTAGCATAACTTGTAAGCAATATTCAAGGCATTTCAAAAAAATATTGAGTCCTTAGCATCTTCCAACCCATCAAGGTTCCTTTCTTTATCTCTTTCAATTTAGTTCTTCCTTACAATTCTATTTTGTAAATTTTGTAGTCTTCAAAATTATAATCATACAGTAAACTAGGTCGACTTGATCAACCTAGTAATGTATTCTATCTTCTATTTGAAAGACTAGGTCAACTTGGTTGACTTAGTTCTAAAGGAATCTTGTTTATGTAGTACAATATCGACATTGTTGACTCTATTCTGTAATGTTTGCATACACTATCATCTAAACTAACTCTGTACTATGCTTAAAATTTAGAATTAACAACTATATGCTAGTAATTAATTCACACTTTAATTTTTAGTTGTTTGCATTCTTAGAGTAGCTCACATAGTCTAATTAGGTGGTTTTTAAATATACCATTGAGTTTCACTATTTTAATCTTTCTTGCACACACTACCAATTCACATAATATTAAAACAAATTTAAACATTTATCTACCCAGGGCCTACTTGGATTTAATCACCAATGGGGAAGCTAACTTGGTTTTTTGGCCAAGTATAAACACGTGGTTAATGTTATATATTTGAAAATTAAATGACACTCTTATCACTATGGGATTGTTAAGTGAGAGGGTAGGCCCCAATACCAAGCCAATACCATTGCCAACATAGATCCCTTTTAGCCTAAACATCTTGAAACTATCCATAGATTGCTTTCTAGTTCATTACTTTCAGCCAAATTCCCTATCACACTTAATATAACACTTTATAATAGCCAAACAACATTTAGGATGACCACTTAGTTAGCATTTAATTTTTATTTGACTACTTGCTCTATTCTCATTGTATGTTGTATTCTAAAACTTGCATTGGCCAATGCTGGTGTAAGGTTTTATGATATGTGCCTCAATTTGATCATTATCATTGACCTAATTGATTATGTATTTATTTTCCTTTCCTACTTTAAAATACATTGCAATTTTTTCCCTATTTTCAAAACACTATCATTTTATTCAACACAATATCTTATAGACTATCTATTTCCCTTACTTACAATACCGAGTCAACTTGGTCGATCGAGTATTATTTCTTACCTCTCAAGTTATAGTACTAAGTCAACTAGGTTGACTCTATATCCTTATTAGGCTACCCTTTGTCTCAACTTATAACACTAATTAGACCCTATCAACTCTATATCCTTATTATGTTGCCTTTCATACCTTATTTTCATTACTACATTGACCCAATCAACTATGTACTGCTATCTACATTTTGTCTCTCCTTACTTTGCATCAAGTTTTCCTTCCATAATCTCTCTCCATCATGAACTCGCTATTTGAAGACAATACTAAGTTGAATTAAATGGATATGATGAGTGTAACCAACCCTAATAGGTTCTCCCATAAGTAACTTATGGATTTTATTATAAATAAAAGTAATGTGCATATATCCACTCTTACTACAAACTATGGGACCCCTCCTCATTCTTATTTGCTTCAAAATCTTCTCTTCTCACTTGAAGATCAACCTAAATTAGAGTATACACCAAAAATGATCTTCATCATCAATGAGTTTCCTCAATATCAAGGAAAGGATCCTTCTACTATCTACCATCTCATGATAAGAGGTCAAGTTGAGGAACCCCATTCACCTTCTCCCACGTTCTCTCATGGATTTGTGAATAATAGCTTCTTTACTTCTTAGGCTTTTCCTTCTTTTTTGACCCCTACTCATACTATGACTTCTTATTCTTTGATTTCCTCTACCTCCATGCCTAGTATCTTTACTAACATGGTAGTTTCTACATCTAGTGGGCCTCTTCTAAGACCCATTATTCTATATTATTCCACTAGTGTATCATTTTATACCCATGGTAATCATGCCTCTAGTGCTCTTTCTTCTCATCCTTCTACTATTCCATATTTTTCCACACAAGTAAATTATGCCACTAATGCCTCACTTACTAAAAGTTCTTCTCAATCTTATATTAACACTCAAAGTGATACCCAAGCCACTACTACCAATTCTAATACTTTGAACAATTCTAATAATGAAACTCAAACCCATCAACTCCTATTATAAAATCTTCATCAAATGAATGCTTTTCAAAATAATAATGCAAATCAAATAATGTAAATGTGAAATCACCTTATCCATCTTAAAACCCACCCTCAATAGATTCCATGGGGAACACATAAACAAAATGTTCTCCCACCTCCTATTAGGGACTCCCATGGTAATATTATCCCTCAACCTTCTCTTATTAATAAAACAATCAAGCATCTTCAAAATGAGCCTCTTACATCTAAAATTTCTAATATCCATATAGGAGGTATCACCCCTACCATTTATTATAATGGATCAACTAATGCTACTCTTAATTTTAAAAAAATTGGAAATCTATATAAAGACTGGGTCAAATTAAATACTTTTGCTTCTACCAAGATATTAGCAAAAATTCTCATGGGTGATGCTTTACATTGGTACAACCAACTTAAATTTCATTATATTACTAGTTTGGTAGACTTAGTTAATGCTCTATTCCAAGAGTTTCAAATTAGTTATCTCCATAAGAATACCTTTACCCATTTTATCAATTGTAAGCAACTTGAGACCAAAACTACACAAAATTTCATTAAATTATGGAAGACTTTATCTAACAATTGCAAACATAATATGGTAGATGATAATCTATTTCATCTATTTACCAATTCTCTCTATCTTAAGTTGTAATATTGGGTCCAAAATCTCTCTCCACATACTTTAGAGGAGGCTGTTGACCAAGATAAATGTTAATATTTCCTTATGTGTCAATTCAAGCCATACTAACCTTATATGGGTACTCATATATTACTCAAGAATAATAATTGTCATACTACCAATGATGGTGTCACCAAATATTATGATACCATTCACACTATTTAAGTTGTTATTCCTAACTATATCACTAATCCTCATTTATCTTTAGCCAACAACATTAATGTTTATAAACCTTTATCTTTAGCAGAATTACAAAAATCTCTAATAAGGCCTCTCCCACAAGAACTAGATCCTACTCATCCCATGAAATCTTGGTATGATCCTAATAAATTTTGTTGGTTTCATGTTAGTTGGGGTCATTATCATGAGACCTATAGGTAGCTTCATAATATGGCTATGGATTTCCTTCTTGGTCCCAATTTTGACCATGTTTATATCATTCATCAATGCCAACAAGCCTATGACATTGCTTTCAAATCCAATGAAACACAAACTAAATCTCAATATTTGAATGAGGTTGGTCATCTATAAATATCCTTTTCCAAATCACCAAGATACCTAAGACAAGCCTACCCCTTCTACCCATAATGTTGATAGTCTTCTTGACCTAACTCTTGAAGAGAATATGGTCAATATGACTAAAATGTGAAAGGTGGTTGCTTTTATTGATCCTCAACCTATCTTCACACTTCAATTATGTTGCACATTTCATGTTATCCAAGACTCTTCTCCTACTCACTTAATAGAATTAGGGAAAGAAGACCTTATATATTTTTATGAACCAATTCCAACACCTCCCTTGGATAACACTTCTCATAATATTTCTACCATCCCTCTAGATTCTTTACCTATCACCAATGATACTCAAACTTCTATCGACACTTATAACAATTCTCAAACCACATTTGAATCAACTACTCCATCTTATCAACCTAATTAACAAACCTATCCATCAATTAAATCTTCTACCACTTGCCAACATAAATTCATATATACTTTAGTTCTTCCTTATAAGGACCTCCTTCAACACTGTGTACCTATTTATAATAGTCCTCTAATGGGTTATGATAAGTGGGATCCTATCACATAATTTACTAATCTCCCATCTCAAATCCCATTTCTCAAACTTATACAGACCTCTCTGTAGCACCATAACCACCATATGCATCTTTTATTTGAAATGAACATCCCTAATCCTCCCCTACTAGGATGTGAATCCACCTTATTTGGATCATAAGATAGAATTTTACAACAATGTGAAGAGGTGTCTATAAATGTTGATGAAATAATGGACACTTTTCTTTCCCTCAAATTCCCCATTGTTTATATGATCCATGATGAGATTTTGGTTTGTGTGGATGATCTTCCTCTATTTATTAGTGTCTAAATTGGTGATATCCAATTCAAATGTGCTTTGATTGACAATGATTATGACACTTGTGTTACCTCTCTTTATTTTATCAAAACCCTTAGATATTTCGAATGCAATCTTAAATCCACAAGTAACACATGTCAAGGCTATGACTGAAGGAAAATGCCTCCTTTAGGTTGTGTGTAGCTCCCCATTACCTTCTCACCTATCACCATTCATGTGAAGGTGACGATATTCAACTTTCCTCTATCCTACAACACTTTTCTTGGTAGGCCATGACTAATTGTATGAGAGTAATTGCCTCTTCTACTTGCTAATGTGTCAAATTTTCTCATAATGGAGACATCTATAGGATTAAAGGTGATACCAACCCTTGGAATTTTTAATAATTCCAAGACCATTGTGTATTTAAGATTCCTACCCTTAAACTCTTGCCAAGCATTCCATTTAGTGAATCTCAATGGTTTAACTTTCATTTCAATTCCACTTGAGGTTACAATGGTCACCCCAAACTCATCAGGAATATACCCCTAACCTCTTAGACTCTGATGATGATGATCCTAATGAGATCAATCTCAATATTAAAAAATTTGAACTCTCAACTCATCTCATCTCTCATCTTCCTACTTCCTTACAACCTCATTCTTGTCAACTACCTTATGATGATATTCTTGCTATCTTAATTAAGACTCAACATTCCATTCATCACACCACATCGAATGATAAGGTTATCTCTACTTTAACTACTAATATTCATACACCTGATTATGATGATGGTTATACCTTAGATGATCCATTCATAGGAGGTCTTATTCAGTCTTAAGATGTTGAGATTATTGTTATTATTTCTCTTTACTTCAGTATTTTAATATATCTTCATGTATTCCATCTTATATTTTTCCTAATTTTAGAATTTCTCCTTTTTATGGTAAGATAGAGATGGTATGCACACCTCTATTTTCTAAATAACCTCCTAGGAGTATGCTTATGGATCATGCTATGACTGATCCCTATCACTTTGTTAGATACCACAACCCCTCTAGCTTGCTTATCTTTGAGATGTTTATGACTATCCTTCAACCTTTTGTAAACCTCATTCCTCCATCAATATAGCCTAATTAAAATCCCATTCTCACTCCCTCTATAATTGAGTCTCTTCTTATTTATGATCTTATTACTCCTTCAATCGAGCCTTGTCCAGTCTTTCCACCAACACCACCTTCTCTTGGTGATGGTTTTCTCCCTTTATCATAGCTAGATCATTTTCCCACCAAATAGGTTGATTAGACTTATTGTGACATTCATAAAGATTCTGGTCATTAAACTCAAGATTATTCCCTATACCAAGATCCCTCAGCTTTTATTTCACCTCCTCCTATGAGTATACCACCAAGTCTACTTAAGGAATATCTATTGCTTCTACATCATAGATAATCATTCATCCATGCATTATTACAACCTATAATAATATATCAACACCTTGTATCCCACTACTCTTTAAACCTCATACAAGTATATACCTCCTAAAACATTATTACCTGAGTATCTTCTTAAATATAGAGAGGTATATTATATCTTGCACCAATGTGTCACACATCACACTAATAATTTCTACATCCTTCAATAGAATCTAAAGGATCACCTCTTAACCCTTCCTAACCCTTCTATCCTTCCTCCCATAGGTTATTCTTGCAAGAAGGACCCCTTGTTCCCCCATGGTTCTACTTCCTATGGTTCCATCTCCTCCTGTGGTCCCTTCCCCACCTCCTATTCCTCTACTCATGAGTCCCTCACCCATGGATACTTATCCATCCATGAGTCCCTCATCTATGGCTCCTTCCCCACTAGTGACCTCTTCATCTCCCATAAAAACCACTCTCATGCATTATTCCAATCATCCCCTACATGATAGCCCTCATAAACATGCTCCTTCAAGTATTCCTACATTTTTCATCGTGAAGAATTGATGTGAAGTGTTTTCTCAAATTTCACTAAAGATCAATGAGACATTAGTTGTAGTTCACATTCATATTCATAGAGACTTATTAGATTTTATGGATAATGTGTGTGGACAAATATATTATTACTTATGAACATATGCATAGTGTTCTTACTTTTTCATTTTGATTAGATGTGCTCCAAATTTACATTTATCTATTTTTATATCATTTGATATTATGTCAAATTATTATCTATCTTACATGGTGACTTTGGTTATGAACTTTATATTTATTATGATATCACTATGTTCTCTTATGGATTTATTTTTCATAATTGCATTCTTTTTCTTCTTGAGTTCATTTCTTATGATTACCTTGTTATTTTTCATGATTGTTTGTTATCTATCTCTATAAACATGGATAATTGTTATTGTGACTTGGTTATACAAACCTTATTCCCTTTAGTCATTCCTTCTTTACCATGTGATCAGTTATCAAACAATTCATCTCATTATAATCTCCTTTTTACCGATTCACTTTGGATCTCCTTTTATTCCCCTTTATTCCCTTTTGAAAACTAAGCATACACATGGTTGAGACTTGAGATAACGTGCTAGCTCATCATTAAGCCTAAGTGTTATAGTCCATATTGTATTTGGATACATATCTTCCTTTAGCTAAAGAATAAATCTCATTCATGTGTATCACTCTATCTCTCATGATTGGTCATTCCAAGTCCATATGGAGGCAGAATAATAAAATCCATAAACATATTCAAAATCCAAACCATTTAACAAAAGACAATGATTTAAAATGCAACATTCAAGATTCTCAAAAGTCAAATCACACTAAAAGATGTGATTCTAAGAACATCTCCTTTTTATAATTGAATCTCAAAATCCACAGTTGGCCTCACGATAGAGTTGAGGTCCATTGGGGTGTGGTAGGCTAGTAAATTAGAAAAATAAAATAAAAAATCTTTTAGTGCTTCCTAATTTTTCATGCAAGTACCTAATATTTGAAGTAGATTGATGATTTTTAAGGGGTCCTGAGAAATGGGGAACATATTATGGGAAGGTAGGTACATTTTAATTTTCTTATACATAATCTCCCAACATGAGTTGATCTTAGTAGCACACTTATTTTCCTATACAACTTTATGTCTATAGCGAACAAGTATCCTATGTATATTGATGGTCACTAGTCACTTAGTGTTTTATCATGTCATTAGTGTGCCTCATGTATCCTAAGATCTTCTCATAAGATACCTACATTATTAGTTTTACATTTTATTTTTCACTCCCTACAACCCTAATATTTCCCCTTGAGAAATATTATTCTATTCACTGATCACTCCCCTAGGGATTCCATTTGTGAGTTGCATTGTAAGACCATGGATATGACTTGGCCTTCCTAAAAAATAACCAAATTTTCAAATTACCATTCCAAACATCCTATTTTACCATATTTTCACATGATTTACACCTCATTGGTGTTCCCTTTGTGAGTTGTAGTGTAAGACCATGGATAGGACTTGGCCTTCCTCATAAAATTTTCCAATATCCAAGTCACAAAAAAATTACATGTGTCAAATATGAGATAATATGTGATTGATTATGAGTTACACATCATTGACATGATTCCCATCTTGATTTAGTATGTTTTATGCTTACTTCATTAATCTTTCATCTTTCATCTTCTTATTTTCTGATTGCATGTAAAAATCCAACCATTTTTTCTTAAGTTTTTCATACTTCCCAACTTGAATTAGTGTGATTAATTTAAGACCATTTTACCAATTTTATTTCTATTTTATACTTCCCAACATGATTTAGTATGATTGATTGATTTAATTGACTTGTTTTTCTACCATTTGGTCTTTCACATGCTTTCTATTTTATTACATAATTTTCATACTTCCCAACGTGATTTAGTTTGATTTTACTTGTTTTAATTTGGTGCCAAATATTTTTAATGGTTTAAAAACAAAATTTTGCCCTCTTTTTTACCACTCTTTGGTTTTTTATACTTAATCATCTTTTTTATTACACATTTCCCACCATGAAATAGTGTGTAGTGTATTTATTTTTTATTACTTATACTTTGCCAAATCTTTTCATTTATTTATTTTTAACCATGCATGTGTCCTACATAATGATAGAAAAGAAAACACAACACATATATTTACTATAACATATACAATAAAATCAAAATACATGTGCTAAAAAATATATATCCATGTATTCACAATCACAACCATAATACAATTACATAAGATCAACTTCTAACTATCAAAATAATATATCTCTCTCTATATATATCACATTTGTTTTATATAAAGTACAAAAATACATCACTCTAGCTCTAAGGTTAGGCTCTACCATATCTATATTGTCCTAGTGATTCTACCCATATATGCCTTGGATAGTCCCCTCTAAATAGTATGTTATAATGAGGATGTCTGATATCTCAAGCCTATTACCTATCCATATAGTTTGGCATCCTAAGCCTGTACCTATCTAGCTGAATAGTGGTAACCAAATACATAGCTCTTTCCTAAGCTAAGGCCTACCATGCATGTGCCTTTCCTACTCCCACCCTTCTTGGTGGTTATATCCCATATGTACATGACTCTAGTAGCCTCAAAGCCTCCCTTGATAGTCTAAACTAGCTCTCTTGAGTTGGGGTAGATGGCACCATGAGATTATCCAATGTGGTAGGGTCATATGGCATCAACACCCCATCCATAATATCATCGAGTGCTCCCCTCACTAGGGATCCCCATATAATCTCCTCCTCATCTATAGGATTTACAAAATTCAAACTAGATAGATATTAGATCACTGATATATATCAAAATATATCTATCTATAATCATTAAAATCATATACAACTAGTATTCTATATCAAAAACTAAGAATTATAACTAGTTATTACCTATCTTGGTATCACCAATCACCATCTCCCCATCAATTCAACTTCTAAGCACAGTGTCTCCATTAACTCATCCTTTGAGAACCTCATCTGTTGGATACCTCTTAATTAAAGTAAACCTTGGGGTCACCACCTATGCATGTCTCAATCCTCACCTCAATGGTGCCTCTATCGACCAAATCTACCCTAGGCCATCTGATGGGTCATCCTAGATGACCACCCTCTATGCTCTCTCTCAACATTGACATCTCTGTTAGTGGTGTGACTAAGGTAGTTTCCACTCCTACTATGGTGCTAGTTATGGTACCTATGGCACTTATACATCCACATCCATTCCCTCTTAAGCTATCAGCTATCATGCTCAACCAATTCATGGTCTCACACATTGTAGTCTGATCTCCAATCTCATGATTAATGTTCCTCCTCCTCCTCTCCCCCTCAGCTCTCTTGCATGTTGAGCCAAAAATGTGGGAACCACTATAGGATTTGTCAGGTGAGGGAGTGTAAACTATCTTGGTAAGCATATAATTGGATGTAGCTCTACCCACCAAGTGTAGTGACCCATGATCCAAAATTGTGCTAACCCTAGCACCATCATCACCCAACTTGGCCAAATTATCTAAATGTGTGCATAAAGATGCCACATGGTCTCTAATCATATGAACATATATAGTGATGACACATAGGGCACAAACCATGTTAGCTAATCTTGTCTCTATCTCAGCACCTGAGATGACCAATCATTGACCACACAGGGTAACCTAACTAGATGATACATGAAAATCCTCTCATATATCTAGGCACTTAGTAATACCACTAGCCCCATGGTCTTCTACCCTCTAAAAATCATCCCATACATATCATACATGAGATGAACCTAGGTGACAAAACCCAAGTCATAGAGTGCCCCCTGATCCAATATTAATTGACACAAGTATATCACATACAATGGTACCTTACTATTCAACTTGTGACATAAAACTCATGATATCACAAGTCCTATTATAACCTTATTGATATCCATAATCTAAGAAATATAGACATCAAATAGACTCACCCTTAGTCTTGAGTAAATCTTATCCGAGTAAGTCACCCATTAGGATAATACTCACCTCTCTTCCTGATCATATAGTATCCCCATGATAACCGAGGTCCCCCTATAGGAAGTCCAAGAAATACATGGATATCCTCTAATGTGATACCAACCTCTATGGTATCCCCATCCACCACCTATCTAAAAGTATTGATAAAGCATTCCCAGGCTCCTAAGAACATGACTACTATATCAACATTCAATTGAACTCGTCACATCTCCATGATGCCTTCTAAGCCTAGCATGCCCAATTTAGCTTGGTCCACATCTGTTAGGTGATCTAATAGATCCAATAGACATGATGCATCCATGAATTTCCAAAATCTCTAGTGCCTTTGCAATAATCCAATAATAAAAGATGTATTAGACCTCTATGTCACTTATAATCAAAATACATTCTTTTAAATTTTAACATGAACAAACCTAATTTGCCTTAATTTATTCATTTCTTACCAATTTGACCTATTGTTAGCCTAATTGGCCATCTTAGTACGTAGTCATGCACCCTAGGCCTTAAAAGTACTATATCAGCCAATTTTCTATATTTTAATACTATATCAGCGAATTAGTAACAAACTAAATTGACCCTATAGTACTAGGTTGGCTATTTAGCCTTAAACAACTAAATCAAGCCTTTCATTCCCCCTAGTACTAAGTTGGCCTTTTAACTTAACAAACTAAGTCAACCAAGGGGTACTATGTCAACCCTCTTCTCTAACCAACTAAGATGACCTAGACCTACTAGGTCAACCATTTTCAAACTTGATTTTATACCTACTAGGTTGATTGGGCTGACCTAGTTATTTCAAATTGCCAAATCTTTAACCTTTTATAATAAATGCCTTTAACTTTTATTACTCTGATCCCTTTCAACCTAGTTCTTCATTTGACCTCTAGTTTCCTTAATAACTTCCTAAAGTTCATTTTGGTCTCTATATTTGGTTTAAATTAAAAATTTATATAAAATACTCAATTTCAAATAAATTACTTGAAATAATTTTGAATTTCTTAGTTACTTACCTTTGTTGCACTCATTATGATCTTTAAGCATCCTCCTCATCTCATCTATTATCTCCTCACCATCTTGTCTCTTTCAGATTTTGTTAGGTCTCTCAAAGCTCTATTTTTCTCTTAAGATAGTCAAAAAATCAAAAATGAATTCTTTTTCATTCTATTTAAAGTCACCATTCATAATTATTTACCCTTCAAATATTTACTATCATATTCCTTGTTTTGATCATATCTTTTTTTTACTAACTCATCTTTTGAAGCATAATGTTTTTGGAATCTTGATGTCATAGAGAATATTTTCCTCTATTGTATGCCTATATTACAAAAAAAATTGGTTTTCACTCTTTTTGTACTAGTCTCTACAGGTTTGCCTAATGTTCTCCACATTAGACACCTTCACATCTCTCACATCTCCTTCTGTATATACAACAATAAGGTAAGCAAAGGTAAATGTTTTTCAATTTTCTCTTTTCATTTATCTTATTTTCTCATTACTTTAATTTATTTAGCATCATCATTATGTGTTGTCATGTACAATTCCCTAAGCACCATCCCATTTTACACTTACATAACATGTGATGAGATTTGAGTGGGTCATATGTATACACATAATATTTTTAAACTTTTATCAATTTATGATTTTCTCTATCTTGAAAAAACCCATTGAGTCTCAATCTCTCTGAGTGTACGCCTTAAGGATTACACTGAGAAAGGGATGGGTAGACCATTGGTGATTCATAATATTACTATCCCATTTTACACTTATTATTTACACACTTGTATCCTAAAAACCATTCCCCTAAGCTTGTTATTCTCTTTTTCACACTCATCCAATATTTTACCACCTTTAGTACCACTTTTCCCTACCTAAATCCTCTTTTGACAATTTACATGACTAGGTCTACTAGGTCGACATTGTACTCTTGTTGTCACTTAGATATGCACCCTTTGAGGAGATGAAAAGCTCTCCTTATCTAAGTGGAACAATGAAATCACCTCTAAACTTTTGGGAAGCCTAATAAATGAGGTGAGTCTCTAGATAGGGCTAACTCCTTTGAAGTACCACTTAGGATTGAACCTACCACTAATTTAGGGGGTGAAAAGGGAGAAAGAAACTGAAAGAAAAGCTAAACTAATGGAGGTGATACATAAAATTTACTGATGACTTCCAACCATATGTATGCTACACTTGAAACCAAAGAGAAAACCAAACATACACTTCTCCAATCTAAAACTTCTCACATCAATGTTGCATTATAAGGTCAAGATGAACATCTAGGCTAGGAGGACTAGACAAGAGGGCCTTTAATGGAACTAATTAAAATAATAACTCACTCAACCTTGAATCATCATAAAACACTTCACATTTCCTTCAAGAAGAAGTTTTTCAACTACAAATAGATTGCAAGAATGAGATAACAACTAAAGAAACAAGAGTGTCACTTAAGCAAAATAAAAAATTCAAGTAAAACACACTAAGTACAGTCATTAAAGAGGTAACACTTATTCATTTTCTTTATCAAAAGGTATACAAATGATTAGGGCTCCACTATAGTCAAGTGGAGCATTCCATACAATGCCAAAATGGCTAATTCTTATAGAGCTCAAGAGAGAGAGAAGAGAAGAAAAGTGAAAGGGTCACAAGGACACTTGTCAAGATGATAATATAATTTATCCATGCATGAAAATAGGATATGGGTATAATCATGCAAGGTAATTAAGTAAAAATGTCAATCTAAGTCATCAAAGTCTTGCAAAGTGGCACAAAACTCATCTTTTTGCACAAAAAAATTACCTTCATGATTAGGCCTATTTGAACGTCTCATAACTGATGAGGATCAGGTCTAATGATTTAAATATAAGGTAAGATTCTCATACATGCCTTTTTATGCATTTGTTGCATGCTTGATCCTCTAAAAATCTTTGAAAGTGAGCCATCATCATCTACTATCTAGAAAACTACCCTTCCATGCACCTTGAACACTTAGCCTCAAAATTGGCATCATTTTTACATGAAAATCCATGGGAGGTATTTAGTGACAATTTTAAAGGTCATATATGGCCTTATAAGAATCAGGGGAACCTTAAATTCATCTCATTTAAAGTTTTCCATCTTCTTCACTAGCTTGTCTAATATGCCATATTTGATTGGTTGAGTTGAATCACCTAGTTAGGGCACTTAGAAGTTTTTTTAGGGAATAAAATTAATATTTTTAGTTATCTTAATTCTTAATCTTCTATGTAAATTTTTTTTTGTCTCTTAACCCTTCCTATAGCCTATACAACACACAAAATAGTGAGAAAACCCTATTTCTAACCCCATCCGTACAATTCATCTTGGTGTGAAATAGCTTGAGGGATTCCTATATAAACTCCAATCATAATTATATACAAAAATTTTCATTTTAGTAGCTATCCAACTCCATTTCTAAAAACTGGTCCTTGGTAAGGGTTTAGTAGGGTTTTAGGCCTATTTTTGGTCTTAAGGTTGGTTCATAAAGTTTGAACATCCAACCTTAAAAATAAATTCACAAAAATGGTTTTCAAGGACCCTAATAACATTTACAAATTCCTTGGACTCTGATTAAAAACCTTAGGTGAGATATGAACACTTGAAGTCACCTATTCAAGCTCTTCTTCCACTTTGCATAGGTCTGAGTGGATTTTTTTTAGCCAAAAAAGATTACTTATGGTTTCCTCTAAATTTTTATATCTTCAAAACTTTTTTATTCATCCTATTAACCTATTCCAATGAGTTAGAACCCATATCTAGTTTTGTAAGAGTGACTACCTCTTTATTTGGGCACTAGGCCTAGCCATACCCAGTGTCTCTGATTGAAAAGTTTGATGTTATAGACTTTATTGTTGTTTTTATTTTATTATAAAATATTTAACACACTTTATATGACCATATGTTCATCCTAAAATCCATTATAATGTTCACCTAGAGCTAGAAATGGCATTGGTATCTCATTTGGATTCTAGGCCTTAAACCTTGCTTTTGTGTCATGACTATAACCTTTGGTGTCTAGACCAACCTACTATGTTACATACTTATATGATTAGTTTATTATTATTTTATAGGAATTTTTAAACTTAAAAAACCATATTTAAGTTTTTCCTTAGCTTCTTGTTCATCCTCTTACCCATTTCCTCTAAAATATGTAGGTTTGTGCATGGGGAAAGTACCCCCTGTCTGAGATAAAATAGGGGGAATTCCCTTATTTTATAAAACCATTTGAAAGATTTAGGAGATTAATAAAATAATATTCATTTAATTTACCATGTTTTAACCCTTGGTAAGGTTTATATACCCTCCAACCTCTTCCATTTCCAAAACAAACTTCTCAGGACACTGTCTGCAAGGTTCTTTGCATTTTGGACTAAGTTTGCTTATTTTAAAAACCTCTAGGTATATATTTTCTTGATATAAATTGTAAAAAATGTCTATTTTATTTATTTATATTAGGATATATTTACCCCCATATTTATTCAATACCTTGACCTTTCATACCCTTCACATTCTTGAACATCTCAATACTAAGTTTTCTCATTGACTGTGCTGACCTATTTTGGGGTAAACCTGTAGGTTGTTTTTCATGAGACAAGATTTAAAATGGTGGGTATGACCTTCATGAAACCTCCATGACCATATAACATTGATGGTATCATCCATAAACCTTTATATTAGTATAAACACCCTTTGAATCACTCTTCTTCAGCTCATTGTCCTTTTGACTAAGAAACCCTGATTTTAACCCTGCCTGTATGTAGAGTTGACTTGTTGGAACCTCATAAGTGGTGTTTGATGATCATTTAAAAGTATATATAACTATACCAATATGTTTATATAATTTATTCAACATGGTCATACCTATAAATGACTTGATCCAACTTGCTATCACTAGTTAGTTAGTTGACTGTATTCCTACTAAAGAATACCCCTATTTGTGTCATTTACATGGATTAGGTCTAGGTCATAGTGATTAGGTCATATTAGCACTTTACACAATCAATATATATATATATATATATATATATATATATATTCATCTAAATCATATTCATGGCATATATACTTCAATAAAAATAAACACTTTGTTCTCTACCCATCTCTACCCCTGCTGGCTGTAGGTATGTATTTCCATAATGTACGGATTGTGGGTGCATAGGAAGGTCTAAAACACACATTGTCATCTATTATTGATGCTCATTAGGATAAAAAATTCCCATTCAACCATTTGGAATGTTAAATAATATGGGTAAGGCCTATTCTACAACCTTTAGATGGAGAAGGTTCCTTTTAGGGTTAAGCTTGTAGATATTACTAAAGTAATTTAGTGTTTTATAGGCAACTTTAGGATCTTTTGGCCCTGTCTTCCACTAGTTTTTTTTATTATAAACTTGGAAAAGTAATTATACATGTTAAATAATACCAATTATTCTCATTTATATGTCTTAAGGACTTATGACTTCTCTTCCTATGACATCAACAAAATCATTAGGTGCTCTATTTTCATAGTTTACGGATTTGATCCCAAAACTCAGCTACCATCCTTGGAAAGGTTTCTCATAGTTTGTTTTCCATATTATCACCTAATATAGGTTTGTCATGGTCTATTAAATATTCAATGGATCCAATGAATGTTCTACCACATACTTTAACACCCTATTTAGTACCTCGGTCCCCTATTTCATCACTTGTAGGTGATCATTTATCAATATATAGGTAGAGAATGTAACTATGAATATTAAGTATGATAATTCAATTTAAATGGGTTGAGTACCCATATTATAACATTAAAATACATTAAACACACCTCCAATGGATTTAAAACACTAAAAAATACTCTATCATATCATGCCATCATCATAAGATCCATGTGTGTGTAAATGGACTGTATATAGCAGCAAGTGTGGAATGGAACAAAAATAAGTTGATAAAAGGACACTTGGGAAACTTAGACCTATTTTTATCCTTATAAATTCATTATTTGTGCTAAATAACTCTTTAAATAATTCCAAAAACATCCTTTCAATGTGGAAAACATTTGTAAACACTTGGAACAAGGCAGGAAACAAGTTGAATGACTGGTCTAACATAGCGTAGACATGGATTCCATATCAAACTATAGGGTTATGAGACCAAAACTTGTAAATATGTGAAACTAAAGGAATTAAAATATGAAATAAACCATTTAAATTTCAAAATAATCCTCTATATGTAGTCTAAATCTCTACAAATGGAAAATTGATTGAAACTGCTCATGGTGGTTCCCTCTTGAAAAGTGAGTTATTAGACTTATCAAATCAACTTGAAATATGAAAATAATCATGAAAACCATTATAATAATAATACAACATGATTTTTAACAAAACTTAGAAATTAGATTATACTTATTTTCCCAAAATAGACCAAAACCTAAAGGGTGCATAAATTAATAGGCAATTTTAGAAGGTTAACTTCAAATAGATGATTCATAAAGTAAAGTGAATCATTATAAAAATTATTGATATTAAAATTTATATCAATAATTATAATAACACCTCCCAAAATCATTTGCCTTGCAACTTTTTGTGTTGGTTGTACCAAGTACAAACCTACAAGTCACTTCTACATGTCTAGAAAGGTGAAAATGGAGAAAAATGGTTCTAGGGAAAAAATGGGAATTAAAAAGTAAATAAAATGTGGAAATGAGTTTTGGGGAGATTAAGAGACACTTTTAACCATTTTACAAGTGGGACACTTCTCAAGGAGGCTGTACAAGTGCCAAACGTTTCTATTTCTTTAAGAAAATTGATCTTTCTTCTGATGAACCTACAAATTTTCAATTTTTTTAGTAAATTAAGACTTATAAGGACACATGTGACATGAAATCATGTTTTTACACTTTAAAATTTATAAATAAACCCATATAAATAATTGAATGCACCTCTTTTGACCCTTAAAGTGACCCAAAATGAAAAATGGACCTGAAAACTAATTGACCAAGGCTAATATAACATCAATTGACATAAATTGACCTATGAAACACCTCATGACAAAATATTATACCCCATTATAGGCCTAAAAACCAAGTTTTTTTACTAGGGGTGTTCTAATTTGACCTAAAAGTCAAATTTGGTCAATAACTATTATTGGTAAAACTCATTTAGGGTTTAGGTCGACTCTGTCAACCTAGCCCATGACCTAATGAGTTTTTATCAATAAAGATATTAGGTAGACTAGGTCAACCCTATCCATCAAAACTTTTAGAAGGGCTTAGGGTTAAATCCACCTATATATACATAATTATTTTTCCATTATTTACAGAAGATAAGAAGTAAGAGCTATGTGCATCTACTTATCCACCATTATAATTGAGGAGAGAGTTTAGGGTTTCATAATTTCTTTAGAGATATAGATCATATCTTATGTATAAGTATTTTGGATGCATTGATAGGTTGTTTAGCCTAGAGCTGATGTGTACTTGTCATCCTTACATACCACAACAAACTCTTATGAAGCTTCTTGGCCAAGGGAGAGATTGAGGCTCGATGGGTTCATCTTCAAAGGTAAATATTCCATGCATTAGGATTCTATATACATTGATGTGAGTATATGTCTCTTATGCATGTTTTATTTTATTTTTTATTATCCCCACTTTATGCCATAAACTTTGGTGAGCACTAGATTAGATTTATTTTCTTTACTTGTTATTAGTATAGTGAATATGAAAACATAGGACTTAATTAGGGTTATTGCATTATTTTTCTTGAATAGAGAATTTAGAACCCTCCTTAGTGATATTATTATGGTAAGAGATCCCCTAATTAGGTTTATTAGATCCATATTGGTCATGTTCCTAATTATTTAATGTATCCCTAATCAAATGTGTAAGTAAGATCTATCTTCTTTGAGCTAGGATTGATTTAAGGATCTGATGCATTTATAATCACATACAATGTCTATTAGATACATTTTGAATATGATTTGGTAATCAAATTATTTATCTTAAATTAGATGTTGATAATTATGGCCCTCTTCCCACTTTGCCTAGTGATTAAGCTATTCTTGAATTACATCATGCCAGAGAACCTCAATTTCCTAAGCAACATCACAAACTCAGGAATTTTAACAACAAAGACCCTTGTTTTGACAACTTCATCACTAGAATTGACCCTAAAGCTAGTCCAATTTATTATTTACATAATGCACCATACCAATTCCAAGATGGAAATGCTATGCTTATCGAAGAAATTACTCCCATTGAATATGGAACTCCATCATGCCCTCACCCAATTATAGTTTTTCACAAACTAACACCTGCTGAACATGATACATTTAGATTATTTTTTGAGAAATATCATGAGATCTTTGCCTTGTCCTATAAGGACACACCTAATATTGACCCTAGAATCATGGTGCACAATATCATCACTTATCCCGATGCCAAACTTGTCCACCAAAAACAATAGAAATTTCTACCTAATGTTTCCATCTTATGCCATAAAGAAATTATTAAACTTCTTGATAAGTTTATCAAACCATGGACTATTCTGAATAGATTTCTAACATAGTCCCCATTCAAAAAAAAGGTCACTATGGTCATTTGCATTCACATTGATTTCATAACCTTAATCTTGCTTATCCCAAAGATAATTCCCCTCTACCTTCAATAGATGTGATTATCAATTCCATAGTTAGTTATGAAATGTTGTCTCTTATGGATGGTTTTTTGGGCTATAACCAAATTCACATTACAATCAAAGACCAGCATAAGACAACTTTCACCATAGAATGGGGCACCTATTGCTATGTTAAAATGCCCTTTAGCCTCAAAAATGTTGAAGCTACATATCAATAGGAAATGACTCATATCTTTCATGATCTTATTCCCAAAATTATAAAAACTTATGTGGATGATGTCATTACTAAGTCTAAATATCACAAGTCTCATAGTTATAATCTTACTATCATCTTCAACTACCTTCTTAAATAGAAATTTAGACTAAATATTTACAAATGTGCCTTCAATGTCACATCTAGAAAACTATTAGGATTCTTAGTTTCTCTCCATTACATCGATGTTGAATTTGCAAATATTAATGCTATCATTAACATGCCCATTCTTTGATCCATTATAAACATTCACACTTACCTCAATAAACTTAGGGAAATTATATGATTCATCCCTGATGTTTCACTTAAATTTTTCTTTATTTCTTAAGAAGAAAGTTGTAAAACTTGAAAGAAGGGTGAGGTTAGTAGAACTTGGATTTGGTTTTTTGTATTCTATGATGTAGACAATATAGATACTCCTTTTTGTCTAGGGAGGAATGAACTATAGATAATAAATAAATAAATAAATGGTTGATTAGTTAGATAGTAGGATGGATTGCCTAGCAAGATAGGTCGAAGAAGCACAAGCTTCTTTGGAGGCTATCAATCCACACTTTTAAACAATCAAGTTCTGAAAATGAAAGATAAATTGCTTGCGTAAATAACATATTATACTAAAATAAAATACAATAAGTTCTTGAAAAGAGATGAATTTAACTAATTATAGTAATAAATAATTAAATATTAATGTAAATAAATTAGACATAGTTCAAAAAATAGGGTGATATTTTATGATCAAGCAGAAAGTCAGAAAGTGGGATTTGGTTAGGGTCTGATACATGGAATTGACTTACTATTGGAATTATCACATAGTGACCATCAATGATTTGGTGAATCATTAGCAGTTAGGTAATCATCAGTGGTTGGGTGACCATAGGTGATTGGGGGCAAACCATCAGTGGTTAAGTAACCATTAATGATTACTATCAGATTTGGCTTAGGTAAGGGTAGGTCTAATTGGGAAAGTGGCTGAGTGATATTAAGAGATGGGTTTAGGCTGAATGTTGGTTGTAAGACACAAATAAAGGAACTAATTATTAAAATTAGATACTTAACTCTTTTGCATAAAGAATGTCAAGGTGAGTGGCTGAAAACTTATTATGGAGCCTAGAATAATTTTGGTAGAGTGTCGATGTCTTATCTATGATTGATGAATAACATCATTTGTGATCTCTCTGACACTCATTGGAAGCTTTCCTAAATTCATTATAAGGAGACCTTCAAAATAAGTTCTAATACAAGAAGATTTGATCCTTACTAATTCTCTCTAATGATTATTCCCCCTCCCCCCATTCACCTCCTCCTGCTCTCTTTTTATAGAAGGAAAGGAGAGGTAAACCAATACATTTAAATAATGTGTCAACAGGTCATATAATTTTAGTATTAACATTCATTAATTATGAAAGTGGAATCAAGGTGGATTTGAGATAGAGTTAACCCTTAAAGTAGTTAAAAGGATGACTGTCAATGGTCAAGTCTAACCATTGGCAGTTAGGGGTCGACCATCGATGGTCAATAAGTCAAAGGTAGAATGTTTAGAGTTAGTTAGGTTGACTTAGGTTGGTGGTCAAGAGGATGCAATGTGGTCCTGAGGGGGTCCCAGGGTGGTCTAGGTGTTGGTGTGACATCTAGGACTATAATATGTAGATTTTTGGTGTTTACATTTTCTCCTTTTTTGTTGTGCATTTTGTATCAACAAGCAATAAAACAGAAAATGGAAGGTTGGTTGAATCTTTGGTTACCCCAAATATGGGAGGAGGTGTTCCCCCTCAAACCAAGAATTGATGAGATGAAACAAAATATGATGTAGGTTTAACAAGTGAGTGAGTGGGTGATAACGTTGGTTAGATTAGGCATTGAGGCACAAACATGTGCCCAAAATATGACTAAATATGATATCATATATCATGCACTAACTAGGTTTCCATAGTTGAATTAGTCGATAAAATCGCTGGTAATAGAAGGATAAATGACAAGTGAACCAAGTTACTACATTTAGGCATGGTGGTTAAGTTACACTCGTAATCTCAAGTCTACTAGGCAAGGCCAGTGTATTCATAGGTATCCAAGGTAAGAAGTGCTCCTAAAAAGACATAACAGGGCTAGTGCACAAAAAGTAGTGCAAGTTCAAGTTGTTCAAGATGGAAATGTATTCATAGTGGTCAAAGTGACTAAGGAAAAGTCATTATAAAACATGTAATAGTTAGCCAAAAATATCTAATTTCAAGGTTGATGTGGTTGGTTTGCTTGGTGGTTGTTAGAAAATGTCATCTCCATGGGTATGTAGGTAGTATTGGAAAGGGTAAGTTGGTTTATTTTAAAAAGTTGTGATTGTGATGAAAGATAAGTTGGTAGGTTGATTGTTGATGGTCAGGGTTAACCATCGATGGTTAGCTATTAACCATCTATGGTCATAAGTTATCCCTAAAAAGGTGATGGTAAAAAGGTCATCGAGGGTTTTCATTTCTTTATTATTGCATTATTGATTTACGACACTTATCTCTTAGCGAGTGCTAAAGAAAGTGGTGATGGCTAGCATCTAATTAAGAGATTGTTAGGTGAGTGGTTGTTGGATGAGAGTTGGTGAGATTGATTAGTTAGATATTTGACCATAAAGGATGTAAATAAGATGAGGGAGAGCATGGGGTGTGGTGGTGGTTTTGAGGGCACCTCCACATTAGTGATCATAAAATGAGGTAGGGGTGTAATTAAATTTGGAATGTTTGTTGTTTAAATGTTTATTTATTTGGTTATAGGTGGGTTAGACCTAGGGTTAGGGTGAGGTTTATGGTTAGGTTTTTGTAATGAGGTAGGTGGAGGGTTTGGTGATGAAAGTGGTAGAGGGGATGCAAAGTTGGAGAGGTAGTGTAGGTAGGGGAGAGTTGGGAATTTTAGATAAGTTTTAAATTTATTTTGGTTGATGTTTTGATAGATTTAGGATTCTAGGGTTAGGGTTAGTTCATTAGTGATCACCATACAATAACCATCAGTGGTCCTTATCAGCCATTAGTGGTCATTATCAACCATCATGGTCAATAGGTGACTGTCAATAGGTTACTATGTGGTGATCATTGTTGGTCAGTGCCCTAACCATTAGTAGTCAATAGTGTGATTAGTGATGGTTCTAAAATGAATTAACACCGGTTGATAATCAACCATTAGTGGCCAATGGTGTGATCGATGATAGTTTCAAAAAGAACCATCACTAGTAGATCATTGATTGTTAGTAGTTTATGGTGTGATCGATGATAGTTCTAAAAGGAAGCATCACTGATTGATAGTCGATCATCAATGGTTGATGAAAACATGGTAAAGTTAAAAGTGTTAAAAATAATGGGTTAAGGATTGGTTAAAGTTAAAAGGTATGTAAGTTGTTTAAGGGTGAATTAGGTAAGGGTAAGATGAGATATAGTGTTAAGGTTATAGGTTGTGAGTTGAGGGAAGGGTTAAGGGTAAATGGCTAGATAGATGAGTTATGATAGGTAGAGTCTAAGGTAAGTCTATGGTGTAACTCGGTAGAAGAGGTGAATAGGTAAGGATGGAGATAGAGGGAATAGGTAGTAGTTTGTAGGTGATGTTTGACAATATAAGAAAACTAAGGTATTAATATGACCATGCAGGTGAGGGAGAAAATACATATGTGAGATCAAGTGCTATGGTTTCTATATGAGGTATATCAAGTGATGATAGACTAGGAGTGGGATTACTTATTAGTAATGGGATTAGGCAACATTAGGTATTATCAGTGCATACCTTGGGATGTAGTGATATTAGTGACACTCAT
Organism: Torreya grandis; assembly: GCA_037957365.1. Taxonomy (NCBI): domain Eukaryota; kingdom Viridiplantae; phylum Streptophyta; class Pinopsida; order Cupressales; family Taxaceae; genus Torreya; species Torreya grandis. Next base: position 3,461,908 of record JARHVA010001129.1, read on the forward strand.
TGAGATATGGGATCTGACCACTAACACATTATTACTTCTAATCAGAGAGATGATGATCTTGTTGGAGGATATTTACTGGATCAAGCATCTACCATTATGAGGTGAGATGAAGAGCACATTTATGGTGAGGAGTGAGACCATTTTATGGGTGCTTTATATGGTGACGATGCAGTGCATGTGAGGTGGTATTATAGAGGTCTACATTATGTACCCTTATATCACATGGATAGGGTAATGAGATGGGTCATCACTATGATGATGATGATGGTGGTGACTTATTATGCACTACCTAACTTGAGTAGTGGAAAATTTCTTGCATTATTATTAGGTGTTTTGGTAGGCATGGTGATGGTTAGATAGTGTATGCCTATGAACCTATCCTATTAGTGTAGATATATCAAGAGATTTGGGGATATAGGGCACATAAAAGGTATGGTATTAGCATTGGGTTTGTGCTACATTATTGGGCTTATGAGCACATTAGGGTTCTTCAACTAGATGGGCTATCATGGCATGACTTTATTCAGATGGATTTCATGTTGGGGTTTATGCAATGGAGGTACAATTATGTACTCATAAAATTATGAGGAGGGACTCATGATCTAGATTGGTATAGGGAATGATTAGATACACTGGTGGTGGGTGATGTGATTTGGCACCCATATGTTAGATTTACAATGTGGGTTGGTCATATGAGTTAGATTTTATCACTACAAAGTTATAGGTGGATCTATGAGAGGTGAGATGTATAGGTAGAGTCAATCCATTTCAATAGGGTAAGGAGATAGTTTGTCCTCATTTAGAATATCCTAGGGGAGTTCTTAAGGTATCAAAGGGAGGATGTAGAGTTCTCATTGCCTACACTAGAGCCTTATGACATGTTTATTGATCATGAAGAGCTATTGACAAGGGCTAAGATCGATGATGCAACAGTTATTATTGAGTACCTAGCATGGTTCTTAGTACATTATGATGTAGCCATTTTTGGAGGTGATGAGGGTATATAGGATATGGACATGGATGTAGAGGTAGGGGTGGTGATGAGAGAGATGAGGATGCCCTAGATAGATAGGAATTGATTACTAAGAGAGATCAGGTATGGGTGACACTAGCTACAACATAGGCATACTTAATGTTAGTTACCTAGGAGAAGGACATGGTATAAGGCTAGGTGGCCAGACTGATTGGGGAGAGGGATTAGGCTAGGGCTTAGCTAGCCAGGTTACTTAGGAGATAGATTCTCTCAAGTAGGTAGGAGGAGGAGTACCAACAATTACAAGACCACTAGATACTATCTTGATGGTGAGATATGTAGTGATAATTGAGGAGCTCTAGTACTATGAGTCCTCAATTTTTAGACATCTATTAGATGAGCCCAAATGGGGCAAGTACATAGTTGAGATAAATAGAGGGGCCAATAGTGCAATACTAGGCTAGTGGGCTGCCTCTATGGGTGGATAGATAGGCTCAAGAGGGTAGGTTCTAGGAGGTAGTGGTGCTCTAATGGTTTAGACTATTTATGAGACATTTTATTTTTTATGTATCATATGATTTTGATACCGTCCTGTAAGCTGATATAGTGAGATGTATATACATTTTGAGAGATATACATTTTTGTATATATGATCATTATTTTGATGATGAGTTTATGATATATAGATGTGATCATGGTTTATTTTTTGTGTTGATGTTTATGGATGTGATGATGTTTATGATGATTATGTTCATATGATTAGCATGTTATGGTTTATGTATACTCACCTAGCTAGGCATGTGATGATGTGGCTATTTAATTTATGCTCATGATGATGTTAGATATTGATGGCTATTATTTATGATATGATAATGTTTATGCTTTATTGGATATGACTATGATGTTTGTGATTAGTGTTATGGTTATATATGACCATGATGGAATTTATGTTCATAACATGGTTGTGGGTTAATGGATAATAGTTCTATGGATGTGATAGATGGTAGGATGATTATGATGTTATGATTAGGTAGTGTGATGTTCATGATATGATGATGTGTATTATGATGAGATGTTATCATAGTTCTTTAATTTCTTACCTAGATAGGCATGTGATGGATATCATATGAGGATGATGTATGATTAAATAGTGATAGACATGTCATGATTAGTTGGTGTTGTTGGTTATTTAGATGAGATGATTGTGACATGATGATGTTATCTATGATTGGATATATTTTTGAGGTAGATTGGCGTGTGATGACTTATTAACTTATGATGTGATAAAAGGTAATGTTGTGATGATTGTATGGTTGTTATGATTAGTTATGATGTCTAAGATGTTTTTTTGATTAAAAACACTTAAAAAAGGCACAACACATAATAAAACACATAATTGGGTTATAAATGTTTTTAATGAGATACATATAATTAGATAAAGTGGTTTAATCTTAAGACACATAAAGTAAGTTGGATTAGAAAACTAAATATGAGGGAGATAGGCTAATCAAGAGATAAACATCATAATGAATGTATCAACAATTGGATATGAGAGAATAAAAAGAAGGGACAATGCTTCTTATTTAGCAAGGACCAAAATAAATTGAAGTATGATTAGTTTATGAACATAAACCCTTCAAATGCTTTGCATTAACATTCGTTAGCTGGTTAAAAAGGTGTCTTAATCACATAATGTCAAGGAAGCTGAAAATCCCTTATTTATAGAGTGTATAAAGGGGAGATGGATGAAAATGGAACCTTCTTGTGAGACTAGCATGCCTCTTCAGTAGGTTACCAAAGAGCTAGTATAAATAAGTCCATGTCATATAAAGTGTAGACTGATTTATGTGGGAAGTCTACTTATGAAAGCCAATTACAGTTTCCAAAATTATTTTACTTTTTCTAATTTTAATAATGGGTCTTTTGCTATTTTGTTACTTGGAGGGACAGGGGAAGCTGATCAATGCAAGAAGCTTCCAAGAAATTACTATGCTTTGATAAATGATTTACTTAGCCATCTTTCAAGGGAGCGGTCTAAGTTTGTGATCTTTGTTTGAGGCTTTAAATAACTATCATTAAAGGGAGTAGTCTACCATATATTGAGCAATTTTGATACGTTTTGGTAGTTATCCTTCAAGGGAGTAGTCTGAAAATGCTTGGAATGACCCATATGAGTTTTGGATTTTTTATGATTTTTTGATTGATTGTGTTTTTGCTATTTGACATGGATTTCCTTATATGGGCTTAGAGGTTCACCTTTTATGAAGGAGAATCTAGAACACAAGGAGGTTGATGATGGGTAAAAGAGGTTTAAGTGACAATAACCTCTAAGGGGATGGAAAGTACCGTGAGGACCATGCCATGGGTAGAGAAATGGTACCCATGTTCAAGATTAGGTGAAGGCTATAATGAATAATCACATGATTCAACTTTAATTAGTTGTCCTTTAAATAAGGGGATGAATGTTCAAAAAAAGAAGGGATGAGCTTAAGTTAGACAGAAGGTGAGTTCAATCTTGTTTAACAAAAGAAAGCACATAGATGTCAAGCATTGAGGGAATCAGGTTTTAGTTTCCCTTCAAGAAAAGACAATTGGTGATCTCCTAATTCATATTTGTGTGTTATGATATAAGGTCCAAGATAATTGAAAGCAAATTTTCCCTGCTTGTTTTTTTCCATGTTGGTGACATGTCAATTTTACTTAAGGATGAGGTCTCTAATATTGAATTCTCACACTTTGAGGTGTTTGTTATAAGCGTTATGTATTTACTCATGATAGACATGAAAATGGGTAAGCACAGCTAAATGGCATTCATCAAGTAGCTCAAGCTAGGCTAAATGTTCATAAAGATAATCATTCTTAGAAAAGAGGTCTTGTAAGGATATGTAAAGAGAGGGAATTTGGAATTTGAGAGGTAAGATGGCCTCAAATCCAAAAACTAGAGAGAAAGGGGTAGCATCCATTGGGTTTTGAATGCTAGTATGATATGCCCATAGGGTAAAGGGGATGTGTAAATACCAATCATAACTAGATGTATTAACCATTTTAGTTAACATGTTGTTGAGAGTTTTTTTAGAAGATTAAACCTATCCATTTGTTTGTGGATGATAGGGTGATGAGAAACTTAACTTGATACCAAATGCATCATAAAGACCTTAGACTTGTTTATTTTTGAAATATTTACCATTGTTAGTGATAATTTTATGAGGAAAACCAAAACAATAGATAATGTGATAGTTGATAAAGTTGATAATATTTGTGGCTTGGTTGAGACAAGAGGGATAACCTCTACCCATTTGGTGAAATATTATGTTACAATGATGATATAATGATGCCATTTTGAAGAATGGTGGTTAATTTCTATAATAAGATCCAAACCCCATTGTGAGAAGGGCCATAAATCTTTAGATACTTGAAGACTATGGCTAGGTGCATGATGTAAATTGGCATGTTGTTGACATTTGACACACTTTTTCACATAATCATAGAAATATTGGTTAAGGGTGGGCCAATAATATCCAAGGCAAAGGATGCATTTGATGATGTCTAGGCCACTAAAGTGTCCCCTATAGATCCCATCATGTATTTATTTAATAGCATGAGAGGCTTTGTGATTTCATAGCCAATAAAAGAGGAGACCATCAAAGCCACATTTATAAATAATTCCCCCACTATGGTATAACATGAGGTGCTCTAGAATATTTCTCATTGAGAATTCCTAGAAAGGTTGGAGGGGATAATGGTAAGGCTAAGTTAGTCAAAGTTCTATTAGTACCAAAGGTCGGGTTAGGTTTCCTTCACATTGAAGATAGTAGGAGAGTCTAATTTGACATAAGAGGGATGGGTAAGCTTATGAATAATGACATATAGCTTAGAGTCAGAGGGTGAAGATGGGATTTGGGATGTAAGAGAAGCCATCGTATCAACTAACTTGTTTGTACTTCATGGGGTGGTTTGGATACGGTAGTGTTCAAATGATGCTAAGAGTACATTAGCTAGTTGTTTATAATGTTGAAAAACATCATTCTTACATTGATAAGATCCATTTATTTTATTAACCACAAGTTGAGAGTCACCAAAAATGTTGATAATTTTAACTGTCAAGGCTAATGCAGTTTGGAGACCTATCTCTAGGGCTTCGTACTCAACCATATTATTTGTACATTAAAAATCTTATTTGAAAGACAAAGGAAGAGGTTCAAAATGAAGGGGGATAAAAATTATACTAGATCCCCCACTATATTGACACTTTTATCCATTTAAGAACATGGTCACTTGATAGGTGAACTCTAATCAAGAGAGGGTCATGATGGACTCATCTAGAAACTTTAAGGGAAGAGACTCGTTATTTGCTAATGGTACTTTAACCAATTAATCAGTAATATCTTTCCCTTTAATTGAATTTTGTTGGAGGAAATCAAGGTCAAACTCAACTAAAATCATGATCCACTTGGCCATACATTGATTTTGGTATAGCTTGGAGTGCATATACTTGAGTGGGTTGGTATTGGTTATGTCAAAGGTCTTATGGTTGAGAAGGTAATGGCAAAGTTTGGTGGCTATAAAGACCAAGGAAAGGAAAAGATTTTCATTATGGGTGTACTAAGTCTCATACTCTAAAATTGTATGGATAATGTAGTAAATGACTTGCTCTTTATGTTGCTCATCCCAATGAGCCAGTATTGCCCCTAAGGAGTGATCAGTGGCAAAAAAATAAGGGTAAAAAGGTTGATCTTCCTTGGGAGGAATGAGGATGGGTGGAGATAGAAGGTATTATTTAAGTGAATCAAAAGCCTTTTGATAGTCATTATTCCATTGAAAAGATACATCCTTCTTTAAAAGGTGGTGGAAAGGTTAGCATTGATCTGAGAGTTGAGAGATAAAGTGATGAATAGATTGGAGCTTCCCCTGTAAGTTGTGGAGTTGATTGAGGTGGGTGGGAGGAGGCATGTCAAGGATTACTTTGATTTTGGTAGGATAAAATTTAATTACCCAAAGGGAGATGATAAATCCAAGGAGCCTTCTTGACAAGACCCCAAAAATGCACTTCTTGGGGTTAAGGTGGACATGGTAATGGGTGAATTATTTAAAGATAATATTAAGAATGGCCAAATGATATTTACGATATTTGGATTTCCCAATGAGGTAATCAACATAGTATTCTACAATTTTTTGAATAAGGTCATGAAATATGTACATCATAACATGTTGGTAGGTTGCATCAACATTCTTTAGACCAAAAGGCATGACCCTATACTATAAGGTTCCCCATGGGGTGATAAAGGAAGTTTTGTGTTGATCCTTAGGGGAAATTAAGATTTGATTGTAACCTAAAAACCCTTCCATAAGAGATAACATCTCATGTCCAGTTGTAAGATTGACAATCTAGTCAATGCTTGGCAAAAGAAAGTCATCCTTTGGTCAAGCGAGGTTAAGGTCATTAAAGTGCATGTAATTGTGAAGTCCCCCTATGGCTTTGGTGACATGTATGACATTTGAGACCCATTAGGGATAATCAATAGGTTGGATGAAATTGATGGATAAGAGATGTTGAAGCTCTTTTTTGATGATAAGGGCTATGTGAGGGTGTACTCATTAATTTTTTTGCCTAACTAGATTAGCATTATGGTTGGTGACTATGTTATGGGTAGCAATGGAGGGGTTGATTCCTAGCATATCACTATAAGACCAAGAAAATGCTATGTTGTGGTCTTACAAGGAGGGGAAGTCCTAAAGCTCCTCAAAATTTAGTGATTGGCCAATTTTGACAATATATAGGTGATATGGAGTGCCCAAGTTGATATCCATGGTGGATTCATTTAATGTGGTTGAAGTCTCAGGAGGAGGAGATTTATGGATAGAGGAATGTTCTACACCAAGATAGGTGAGAATGGAATCATAATTTGACACAGAATGGTGTTAATGATAAGAGAGTCATATTTGATCATCTTAAGATGGGTCAGTAGAATGGTCATGGTCACCCCCTCCTTTTGATAAGTTAGGGGTCTGAGGCTGATCATGTTGATGAAAAAAATGTTAAGGGAGATGATGTCAGAATCCTTAGTTATTGATGGTGGAGTGGATGGTGAGGATGGTATTTCCTTATCAATGATGTTAATGGGAGTTTTGATACTTCTAAATGTACCACATGTGATTTTAAGCATTGATGAACACTTCTCATTTTAGGATTTGAAAAATCTAAGGTATGAGTTGCAGTTTATCTTAATTCGATGATGTCTATGGTGGAATAAAAAGCAAAGTATGAGAACTGTCCACAATATTTATTTATGTTTAGTGGTTGGGATCCTCCAGGGTTTAATTTGTTTTTGATATTTTAAGTGGGTAGATTAATCTAAATGGATATTAACAAAGATCTTTAAACTAGAGAAATTCTAATAAAAAAGGTGAAAAGGGAGGGGTAAGGCAGAAAAGGGGAAAGGTGTGATTGCAAATTTTTATCTAAAAGATTATGACAAAATTCTAATTACTTTGAGCACACATGAACCAATTTATGATATAAAATACCATGAACTCAGATTACATCACAAATTAGGAAAACTTCAAAATAAATGTATAAACCATAAGTAAGAACCAAGTTTACTTTAAACATTTTCTACTGTGGTCTGAATAACCTAAGCACATCCAAATGCAGAGCAAAATAAAATGAAATACTTGAGATATTTATAGTTAATCTAGAATTAGCATAAATCAACAACCCTATGACAAAGAATGTGTCTCAAAATATGGAGAATCATTCAAATTCAAGATGATAATATGCAATTGAGAGACAACATGGACATTTAATAAACTATATAGACAATCTTCTCAAAATTCCTTAGTTGTATTAAATGTTATTTATATACAATTACTCAAAAATTTCTCTCTTACAAAATGGTAATCCCTACCTATTTATAGGAAACATAGGTGGTTCACTAGTTAACCTTCTCAAAATATCCACATGCAAGTTAAGGACAACTATCCTTAATACAAAGACACAATGCGAGAGGCTTTCATGCCAATTCTGATAAGAATAAGTATATGATAATAGACTAGCATATATTTTACAAAAATAATATTATTTTATGATACACTAGTGGGGCCCTTGGGTTACTATTTGAGGATGTTCTTTACCTTAGTGTATTATTCATTGATGAGCTCCAAATCTATGACATGTCTCATCAAACAATCCTCTTCTTGATTTGCCAATGTGACAAATTTCTTATCATTATTGGTCTTGATTTATTGAATGCCTTGGGATTATACAATATGTCTTCTGGATGTGATGATGATACCAAGGACCTTCTGATTATCCTTGGTATCTTGGCCTTGGTTGTCTTTGATGCTTTGGATGTGTTGACTAACCCTCTATCTGAACTTCTCATTTTACATTAGGCCTATGGCATTGGTCCTGGATGGTCTTCCCAATAAGTCCTTCAAGAGCTCCTCCATCCTTGCCATCAATATTTTGTCCTCCTCCAAAATGATACTAACATTATCACACCAACTTCTGAAATCTAATATCATGTCTTTCGTGACTCACAAGAGGGCATGCAAGTGTTTTGACTTGATGATCCTGATGCCTTGGATTTGCTTGGTATTATAGATATTGATCAATTCAATTGCCTAATCCCTAGATCTTTGCCATTGAGTAATTAATGCCTATGCCTTCTCAAGTTTATGAGCCAAGATAATTGATCTAGATTTCAAGGCCCTCAACCCTTCAAAAGTGTTGAAGAAGGACTTATTTAACAATGCTACTATATCTTCAAGGACTAAACATAAGACTTGGGCTTCCAAATCTTGCTTTTCTTTCTCTAAGTTGGTGATCCTTTGTTTCATTCCTGGGATTCTAGCCAAGGTCATTATTGATTATGCCACCACTAAACTAGCCATGTCCTCCTAATGGATGGGATTCTATCTTATTTCATGCCTTTGAATAGGAGTTAAGCCCATAAAAGGTTCCACCTTTTTAAAGGTGAACTCATCGATGCAAATGGTGGCCTTCTTTGTCACTATTCTCTCAAAACCTGACATTTGGATTGAATTGGACTTTTGTGTTAGACTCCTTGAATTGTGGTTGCTTGAGAACTTTTACATTTGAACTCCTAGACGCCCCTGGGGTATCAATCCCCTGGCTATCTTTGTTATGAAGGATTTGGATCCTTCTCTCTAGTTGTCTATTTACAATGTCTTGGATCCATGGCTTGACATTATCCTACATATATACACCAACTCAAGTTAGGGCTAATGAAGGAGAGAGATGGGATTTTTTGTAATTTACCATAAACAAACTAGTCAAGAATGGCTGGACCATAAATATGGTTCTCATCATTGAAGAGGTTAACTTCACTAGAAGGGTGAGTGAAGGTTAACCTAGGCTTCTTTTTAGGTGTTAGGGGTACCAAGGCCAATTTTTATTATCTTTTTCCTCCATCTTGTGGGGTCAAATTCTTGCTTATTGTATCAAAGGGATCCTCCTCCTTATTAGAACCATAGGTAGCTGTAATGTCAACAAGGGCACTCTCCACTATTTCTCCTAGCTTCAAGGCAATCATGAAAATGATTTCCACTAGGGAAGGAGGCCTCTATGGATATGTGTGGGGTTGAAGAACATCACAATATCTATGTTCTATCTTTATCTCTTTAACCATAACTTTACCCTTTCCTTTTATATCCTCAGATTGCCCAACCTAGGATTGCTTTGTCAATTTTACTTGTTGAGGCTCAAAAGATTGTCCTCTAATAGGCGATTCTTGATGAGAAATCCCAAATGGTCCTAGAAGTAAGTGATAATGCAAGGGATGTAATTTCCATCTCTCTCTTGAGGGTTTATTGTCTCTGACTAGCTTATGCTCCAACTAGATATTGTAGCCTTTGATCCTGGATAGGACCTCTTCAAACTTTTTTTTCCCTTGTAGAGATACCATATCCCATACCTGGTTGATGTTTGTATTCAATCTTTGGGAAATTTTTATCGTATATGTGGGTGGTCACTCTATTAATGGGGTCCCACATGTTAAGGTCATCTAGCTTCAAATCAAAAGATTTTTTTTAGATCACCAAAATTTCTAGTTGCTTCCAATCCTTGATCACAATCCTACCAATGTCTAGTGGAAAGGGGTGGACCTGAGCCTTCTTATTTTTCTTGCATGTCCCATCCACACCATAGATGATTTGATAGGAAATATATTGTTCTAATATATTATAGGGACATGAATGGGAAATCAGTAGGGTTGAATCATGATTCCTTCTATTTTTATCATAATGTAATCTGAATAGAAACAAACATCAATCATGACTTCTACTTGCCTTTTGATTAGAGTGTAGATTCTTGTCATAGGGACACCGGTGATTGCATCATAGATAGTTAGGAAAATAGAATCATAGATAAATTTTATGTGGTTCTTGTATTTGAATATATACAATTTAGTGTAGTGATGAGAAATAGTGATTCTGCCATCAGGGGACCAATTTTGGATGCTAGGGAAGGCTACAGAGGGCAAGAGTGAATCCAAGAGATAGGACATCATATGAAATTGTTTGGATGTCCTTCTCTTGATGTATCTAAATTATTTGGCCAAGAAAAAGCTTATTAGGTCTCCAATGGGAGGGGTTAAGTTTCATTCCAACATGTAGTGAACATAAGATACCTAGACCTTACTTACATAAGAAGTGGATGGGGCATCAAAGTCTCAATTCAAAAAGGTCATAGATATCCTAATGCCTTCCCTAAATTTGAAAAAAGGAATCTTACCATCAAGGGACCTAAAAATATGGGATCCTTGCATCAGCTAGTGTGGAAGGACTGAATCTAGGTCTTGGGTATTTGCCCACTCTCTCAAGGATGGGAGATCAACATGAGGTAAGGGGAGCTTATAATAGGTTTCAAAGGCCATAGGGGAAATGCATGTAACCTTATTAGTGCTTCCCTCTTAAATTATCCATTATTTATCTATCCTATAATAAGTGAAAATGGGAGTAAGGAGGTTGATACAATGCATTACCTCTAGTTTGGCTGTAGCATGGTGGAGGCCTGCTAGCTAAATTGAGACTAGGTCATTATATCTCTGATGCATAGAGGAATTCCTCTTTTCCTCATAGGAAATTATCTACAATTCCTCCATAAGGAAGAATAAATTAAACCAATTCTTGATTCCATGCATGATTAAGGCTGTCAGGTCTAGTTCTTTATCTTTGAAGATCCTCCCTTCACTGTTTCTAAGGCTTTTACACAAGTACCTGCCTCTTGAGATTTAGTCATGCTTATCCTAGTTATGTTATGTTTAATTAAACTAACTTGGACCTAATTTTAAAGATAGTTTGGGTATTTCCCTAAGCTTTAATGGCAAAATATCCAAGCATTAACTCTATACATGCTTAATATTTTATGGGACTCTCTCCTATGTCTCTTTTGTGATTTCAAGCTAAGGAAATCATTTGATTCAGATCTTCTAGGCTTATATGGAGTCCAAGTGACCTAGCTTTGTATCTTTCAGGGCAATTTTCATACTTGCCACCTTAGGCACTAGCCTTTGGCTTTTAAATGACTGTTTATTTCATTCTAAAAACCTAAATCCAAGACCTTGTATTTCATTAGTCCCTTGATCCTTAAGTTCATGGTTATGCCACATGTTGAGCTTGTGGGGTCTTTGAAAAGCATTTGGGCTCGATGTACCATTGAATTGACATTTATGAGCGAGAAATCACCATTGGATCCTTGATCGGCTAGGATCATTAAATGCATGTTTTTTAGGGTATACATTTGCCACATGTCAAGCTCACAAAGCCTTTATAAAGTCTTTGTGCTTGACGCACTATTAGATGGAAATTGGCAAGCAAGTGATCATTGTTGGATATTCAATGGGCCTAGACCATTAATTACATGATTTTATTATGTAGGTCCTATTAAATCTTCTTTCTCATTTATCAAGTAGCCACTTGTCTCCTTCATGGTACTTTATGATCCTTCCTTAGCTTTGTCAGTTATCTTAAGCATGTGTCAGCTATGTGTCAAGCTCACAAAGCCTTTGAAAGGCCTTTGGGCTTAATGCACAATCAGATGGAAATTGGTGAACAAGTAATCATCATTGGATCTTTGATAGGCCTAGACCATTAATTTCATGCTTCTTAGGGTGATCAACCATGTGTAAAGATAATGAAGCGTTTGAAAATACTTCAAGCTTGAAACACTATTGGATGGAGATTGGCAATCAAGTGATCACCATCAGAACTACAAAGAGCATGGAAGATAATCATTAGACCCACATATATAAATACTTGGGGTAAACCATTATGGTTAAGTCTAAGACTAAGTGTCGAGGCCTTAATATTAATATTTTATCCCAAGTTAGGTGACCTTTTGAAATAACTTTATAAAATGAGCCATTTTTACCTATAGAAAAATATGTAAGAATGAGAAAAAAGGGATAAAAGAGGCTTGGGCCATGTTTAAAACATGATGTAAGCTTTTTATCAGTCCTTTTATTAATTTTTTCCTACTAATTTAACTCCTAACAAATTTGAATTTGTACTCCAAGGATTTCTTGTTTGGGAACCTTGTCTTCTTCCATGAAACCTATGCTTAGTCATCCAAAGATAATTATTAGCAAGGTTAGTTTATAAATCATATTTAAAACTCATAAGACTCATCCCTTTTCAAGGAGATGATCTTCAAATTTTAAAAAGAGTAACCCTATGTAAAACTCGACTAGAATGTAGAGATTATAAAATAATTACAAGGGTCCCCATTTGCAAAGTGGAAAAAAGGGGGGATGTTGGTCCCAAAAACAATGGTGACTCATATGGGAAACACAACAATATGTAAGAACCTAGAAACTCTAATTTAGACCAACACATAAATCCTTTATCTCTTTACATCTATATATCATTACTTAGGCCAATTCAATGTTTAAAAAGGTTCAAATGCTTAAAATTAAAATCCTTAGGCTAGACCCTAAACATGTTGTGTGTGTGCTTTGATTTCACTTACTATTTTCCATGAGACTTCAGCAAACAACGTTTAGGTTCATATCTTTTTGTCTATTGCATTTGACTTTGAGCATATTTAAATATTCTCTTAAGAATAATTGCTCTTAATTTAGGGGAGACTTGGGCATTGCTATGCTACTAGCCAAGAATTCATGGCCCCAATAGAGATACATTTGGCTCCACTCATGACCTTGCTCCATTTCTAGTTAGACATTCATAGTCCTAGTGGAGGTTTATTGAATCACCTTAGGCACTCACCTCTTTTGATTTAGCATCAAGCATCCTTTTTTTTAACAAAGGTTGGGAGCTAGGATAGCTAGGTTTAAGGATTTGATCAAATGTCCTAGCCTTAGGATACTCTCCTTTAGTTGAAACTTTAATCCCAGACAAGGATGTGTTTTAAGTGTAAGCATGCTTATGCTTTAAATTTTGAACTCTCCTTCCACATACATGATTCTTATTACAACAGGTATTTAGCCTTAGGTAATGTTTTTTAAATTATTGGGGGGTAATTTATTTATGTGTGAGTTTTTGAAAGTTCATAAATTATACATAATACAATATTACAACCTTAGGTCCTCTTGTGTAGGATTCACAGCTTCACTCGATATTCCTAAAATTTTGAGCAATCATAAACAAAGATAATCCACAAGATTTACTAAAACCAAGGAACACTACCAAGTAAAAAAGATGAAACACAAACAAACAAATAAAAAGAAATAGACAATCATAAGCAAACAAATATATACAAGCCCAACAAGAAAAAACAAAGCAAGAATGAAAGTAGCTAGTCTACCTACTCTAACCTTAACAATCTTACAGAGTTATTACATAAAGACCCTTGGTGGAGAAGTAGAAAAATAATGATTAAGGTATTACCCATTTGTGGGCAAATTAAACTCTACCCCTTGAATATCTTTCAATTTGAAAGTGTTATTTCCAAAGGTCTCTGCTATTTGGTATGGGTCGATCCACAATGGTGTGAACTTACCATGTTTAAATGCCTTTAGGCTCTGATAATTTGTCTCAAAGAAGGACCAGGTCTCATTGTCTAAACACTTTTACCTTGGACCTCTTGTCAAACCATATTTTCATAGTTATTTGATGCTTACTAAAGTCTACAAATGCCTTTTCTCTGGTATCTTCCATTTGAATGATGTTCAATAGCCTAGAATTAGCAAGGTCTTGGCTTTCCTCCATATATTCTTTCATGAATGTGAACATAGGGATCTTTAAGGTGATGGGAAAGATAGGCTCCTAACCATATACCAAAAAGAATGGTGAGGCTTTAATCACTTTCTTGATCCTTATTTTGTCAACCCACAATGTATATTTAAGTAGTTTATGCCATGTCCTGGGTTTATCTGTTGCTGACTTCTTAATGGCCTTCCTTAGATTATTGTTTATGGATTTAGAAACTCTATTTACTTGGGGATAATGATTAGAAGAAAAATTAAAAGATATTGCATTATCATAATCCCATTCAGTCATTTCAATAGATATTAAGGTAGATCCATTGTCATAAACTAAGGAAATTGGGGTTCCAAATCTAGTGCAAATATTTTCCTCTAAGAAATTAATCACCTCTTATGTTCTGCATTGCTTAGTGGCTACTGCCTTAGTCTACCTAGTGCAATAGTCCATAGTAGTTAGGACATATTTATGACCTTTATAAGAATTGGGATTGATCACTCTTATGAAGTCCAATCCCCACTATGAAAAATGTTTGTTTATTATCACTGGTTGTAAAGGCATGGCTACCTTTAGTTATTTTGAGCTAAACATTTGGTAGAAATGCCACTCCCTCACATGTTCATATGCATCTTTGAAAAGGGTGGGCCAATAATACCCATCCTTGAGAATCTTGTGGGCTATGGTTCTCCTTGAAGGATGTCCACTGACCAAATTTATGGAAAGTAAACATAATTTGAGAGGCCTCTTCTTTCGACACACATCTTAAGTAGATCCATTAAAAAAAATTCCTATAAAAGACTCCATATTTGATGAGGTAATGGGATGCTTTAAACCTTAAATCTCTCCTCTATTCTCTATAGAGTCTTAGAGGACAACTACCTTTGATAAGAAGATGTATTAAATAATCATACCATTCATTAGGTTGGAAGTTCTGTTGATCCACTTGCATGACATGGAGCTTGGCATCCATATTGGAAATTATTTGAACCATGCCTTGACATTTCACTAATTTGGCAATTTTCATCTCTATATAATATTCTTTTAGGATTTCCATCCACTTGCCTCTTCTTTCACCAAGTTCATTTTGAATTCAACATAAACTTTGTGGCTGGGTCAGGTAAAATAGCATGCACCTTGTTTATAAGGAGGTAATGTTTAAACTTTTTTTTACTACCTTTAATAAGGCATAGGATTTTTTGTCAATGATGGAATAGTTTACCTCTGCATTTTTGAAGTTGGTGTTCATGAAGGCTATAGGGTGGTCATTCCCATCAACCTTTTGAGTTAAGACAATAGCTATGGTGTGGTCAGAAGCAAATGAATATAAGAAAAAATCTTTTAAAAAGTTAGGACTTATCAAGATTGGGGCTTGATTGATTACTCTTTTAATGTTAGCAAGTGCTTTCTTGGATTCTTCAATCCAAGAAATTTTAGCATCTTTCTTAATCATATCATTCAAAGGTTTGACAATCTTAGTAAAACATAAAATGAACTTCCTCATGAAGTTAATCTTGCCAAAGAATGACTTTAGCTCTTTTTGACTATTGGGTAACCCAATTTCATAAATGGCCTCTACTCTACCAGGATCTATGAAGATCCCTTCTTTGGTACTGAAACGCCCTAACAATTTTCCTTCAATGAAAAAAACATGCTTTTCTTGGGGTTAAGAGATATACCATATTTCCTACATTTGTCAAATACTTGCCTCAAATTCACAAAATGATCTTCCCTATTCTCAGAGAATACTGTGAGATCATCCATATATATGATGATGCATTTTCCCACTAAACCTGGAAAAGCACGGTCCATGGCCCTCTAAAAATTTGTTGTACATTAATTAATCCAAAAGGCATTCTCTTGTAAGAATATGTTCCCCATTTAGTAGTAAAAGTTATTTTCATCTTATCTTTTAGAGCAAAAAACACCTAGTTATATCTAGAAAATCCATCCAAAAAGGACATCATGGTAGATCCTAAATTAACTTGGATAACTTGGTTAAGAGAAGGCAAGGGATAATTGTCTTTTTTAGATGTTCTGTTCAGATTTATAAAGTCTATGCATAATCTTATTTCACCATTATGTTTTTTGACTCAGACCAGGTTTGCAACCTAAGTGGAATGCGTAATGGGAGACACGATCCTTATGTCCAACAATTTTTTTGACCTCCTTAAATATCATGGGTTCTAAAATAGGGTTAATTAGTCTTTTCTTCTGCCTAAAGGGTTTGCAATCTTTGAGAGGTATAGTATGAGTAATAACCCTTGGGTTAAATACTTTCAAATCTTCATAAGACCAAAAAATTATATCTTTATATTTTTTAAGCAACTCTCTCACTTTTCTATTTTCCATTTCAATGCAAGCCTTCCCTATATTCACTATTTGGGGTTGATCATGTGGACCAAGGTTTATTGCATGATAGTCTTTATCACTTACCTTGGGTTACTTGGGTTCTTTAGAAATCTTGTCATGATCAAATAGCCTTTCTAATGAGATCATCCCTTTAGGTATCTTATTGTCATTCAACTAGATGATTTTAGCCTCAAGCTCCCCTTCAGGAGATCTTTCACCAGCTTCATCGATAGTGTGAGCTTCAAAGGCCCCAAAATTAGTCAAGAATTCTATAATTTTATGATCATCATTAAAAACTTGGAAGTGATTTATGTTACCAAGGACTGAGGGACATGGTACTAGCTCAATATTGAGGTTCTAATAATCATGATTGGGTATGAGGTTAGCTGTAGTAGAGGCAAGCTCATCAGGAACTTTATTTTCTTTCCCAGGGATAGATAAGATATTGAAGGCATCAAAACATTCCACCAAGTCCCAAACTCTAAAATTGTACTTCTTAAGGTAAGATAACTTACACTGGTACTTGCTCCTTACTTGATTAACTACAAGTTTAGAATCTCCATAAACAAGTAGTTCCTTGACTTTATGCTTGATGGCAATTTGTAATCCTAGGATGAGATCCTCATACTCAGCCAAATTATTGGTGTAGGGGAATTGTAACCTATAATATGCATGGTATTGTTTTTTCATAGGGTATATCAATACAATACTATCCCTTGATCCCGATTTGCATTTGATACCATCAACATATAACTTCCATAGGCCAAGAATTAGAGAACTCTTGGAAGCAGGTTCTTTTGTAGTTTCTAAAGTGAAAATCATAAATCAGAATCTAGGAAGTTTATCTTTTCATTGACAACGTTGTATTTTGTCATCATGTGTTTCATTCTGGGTTCTCTTTCTACTCTTATCTGATTTGGCATACCTTTCCAAGGTAGCCATAAGTGTGAGAAATCAATAGACATGTAACCATTTAAGGTCTTAGTTCATTCTCTACTCAAGAACAATCCATAAGCATTAGGAATATCCACCACTTGTATGTCAATGAATTACTAAACCATGGGTTTACTAGTTAGTTGCATATGCACATTTAATAGTTCCCTAATGACCTTAACTCTAGATTTATCCAATTGAGTAACCACTTTATCAGACTTGATTGGTGTTAACCCAAGTTGTTCACATATCCCAGTAGGCATGATATTGGTTGAGGCTTCAGAATCTAAAAGATAATTATGGACACTCTTCCCAAATATATTAACTATAAGCAAGAAGGGTGGGGACTCTGCTTTCGTTATTTGTATAGTTACATTTACACTATCACTCTTAGGGGACTTCCTAGGCTTCTTGGACAAGGATTCCAAGAGTAAGTCTCTTTATTTTGTGATATGAGTTAACTATTGCAATCTATATTGGCTTTAATATTTTTCATATCTTCCACAACATTGTAATGATTTTTTCTTGAAGGATAAACATTAGGTTTACAAGAGCTTCTTTTGGGAGGTTTAGAATTATTCTTTGATACAGTGTCTAAAGGGGTCCCATAGTTGTTAGGTGGACTAGAAGTAGTCAACAACTATTTTTTATCCCTATTTCTTAGAGGATATGTTTTCAAGAACTACTGGAATGCTTGAATTTCTTCAAGGATACTCTTAAACTCATTAACTTCTTGAAAAGGGAATTGAAATTTTTCTACCATGTGCACTTGGTTAAATGGTTTAGATTCATAAAGACATGCAAAAACATCTTTGTTTAGAACCACTTAAAATGTGTCAAGTTCCTCTTGGAAACCTTTCAAGGCTTTTAAAAATTTAATGCAGTCAATCTCGCCATGCTTGGAGGTAACATGCACCCTATAGTAGTCTGGTAAGACAATATTAGTGAGGTTGATATCCATAGTCTTTTTGCTAGAGGAAGGCTCATTAACCTTATTATTGTAGAAACTATCATTCTAAAATCTATTTCCAGGCCTGTTAAACTTTTGGAAAGTGAAGTTCCTTCTAGGTTATCATTAGCATTACCAACTTGATTTTGTAATTGTAAGAAGTTTGTGCTGAGCTTCTAGACCATTTTTAATATAGATTCATTCTCATGCTTTGGAGTTTCAAAAATTTGACCTTGGCTATTGTTAATTCCATTGACAGGAACTAAATCCTTTTTGTCATTAATATGAGATCCATTGGTATCTTGATGGCTCAATAAACTTAGGTTTTGATTAGGGGCAACATGGCCAGTAGGTAATACATTCAAGATAGAGAACTGGTTTAATGCTAGAGTATTTTAGTTATTATTTGGGAAAAGGTTTAATGTCAACATCTGAGGATTAATATTTGGGATAGAATAAGCCATCTGTCCTTGGGGTTGTATTTGGTCATTAATAACCACAACTTCAGAATAATATTGAGCTAATGTGATGATAATTGGGATATCCCTTTTAGAAAATACAAAAGTCATGGGGTCAACATCTTTGTAAACCTCTAGAGATAAAGCTTCATTAGTTTTATATGGATCTATGGTCTGACTAAACATATTTTGGAACCTACCATTGAAGGACCTAATAGGTTCACTTGTATTTCTCTTAATAGTTGTGAATTGATGATATATGACATAGGGGCTTATGATCTTTCCAAATTGATCAATAAAAATGGTGTCAAAGTTATTCCATGAGGTAATACAATTGTTAGGAAAATTAAGGAATAATTCATATGAAGCATCTTTGAATGTAAATGGAAACAACCTAAACTCTACATCTTAACAATCTTAAAGTAGCTTTGAAAGATTTAACATGTTCTTTAGCAGTTGTAATACTAGTTGGACTAAATATTGGTAAATATTTCTCAGAATTACATGGTAAGTCATGAACCACACTTGGTATATTGATGGGGGAACTTCCAAACCACGTCATATTTGAATGAAGATTGAACATAGGAATCCCTTGCAAGGGTGAAAATGGTAGAGATTTAGAACACCTATGTCTTCTTCTATATTTCCTAGTTATTCTATGGATTTTTAGCTTGAACAAGGGTTCACTAGTTTTTGAATGTGATATGGTCCTAATCCTTGGTGATTCCATCTTGAATATTAAAGATCTTATTTGAAATATGATGAGTCAAGTTAGATCTTCACATAAAATCAATAATCAACTTGTTCACTAAACTTATTTTATAAGAATTTTCTCATAAAAAGACAAATGACATTAATCTTTGACCAAATAAACTCAAATATGTGTTGAATCACATAAAGATGACCATTTTTTGCAACATGTATCCTAAATAAACTCAAAATTTGTAAATAATCATCTCTATTTAGCCAAAATAAGCCATGATAGGTTCAAATACCATGAATCCTTAAATCTTGAAGCTATTTTACTGAGATTCAAACAACCTTTTGCAAAGAACTAAGATATTTTCCTAAATAAACACAAATATACATAAAGATCAAGGATCTTTGCACTTAGAGCATAGAAATACTTAACATTGAGAGCCTTTCAAACTTTTACACACTAACTATCACAATTATGGCCCTCCTTCTAGTGCCAATGGAGCTTCCTCTGGTTGATACTTCTAACTGTACCACAAGTGCTCTTGACTATTGATGAACACTTCTCATTTTAGGATTTGAAAAATCTAAGGCATGATTTGTAATTTGGGACAATTCAGTGATGTCTGTGGTAGAATAGAAGTAGAGTATGAGAATTATCCATAGTATTTATTTAAGTTTAGTGGTTGGGAGCCATTAGGGTCTGAATTTTTGTGATAGTTTAAGTGGTTAGATTAATCTAAATGGATATTAACAAAGATTTTTAAACTAGATGAATTTTGATTAAAAAAAGGTGAAAAAGGAAGGGTAAGGCAAAAAAGGGGAAAGGTGTGATTGCAAATTTTCATCTCAAAGATTATGACAAAATTCTAATTACTTTGAGCACACATGAACCAATTTATGATATAGAATAGCATTAAGTCATATTATATCACAAATTAGGTGAAATTCAGAGGAAATGTATAAACCATGAGTAATAACCAAGTTTACTTTAAATGGTTGCTACTATGGTCTGAATAACCTAAGCACATCCAAATGTAAAACTAAATAAAATGAATTACTTGAGATATTTATAGTTAATCTAGCATTAACACAAATCAATAGATCTATGATAGATAATGACTCAAAATATGGAGAATCATTCAAAATCAAGATGATAATATGAAATTTAGAGATATCAAGGAGATTTAAAAAACTATATAGACAATCTTCTCATAATTCCTTAGTTATATTAAATGTTCCTGGTATACAATTGTTCAAAAATTTATCTCTCTTACAAAATGGTAATCCGTACCTATTTATAGGAAACATAGGTGGTTCACTAATTAACCTTCTCAAAATATCTACATGCAGGATAATGATAGTTGTCTATAATAAAAAGACATAATATGAGAGGCTTTCATGCCAATTATGACAAGAATAAGTATATGCTAATAGACTAGCATATATTTTACAAAAATAATATTATTTTATGATACACTAGCGGGGACCTTAGGTTACTATTTGAGGATGTTATTTGCCTTAGTGTACTATTCATTGATGAGCTCAAAATCTATGGTAGGATTCATCAAACAATCCTCTTCTTGATTTGTTAATGTGTGAAATTCCTTGTCATTCTTGGTCTTGGTTCTTGAATGCCTTGGGATTTTACAATTTATTTTCCACATGTGATGATGATAACAAGGACCTTTTGATTGTCCTTGGTATCCTAGCCTTAGTTGTCTTTGATGCTTTGGATGTGTTGATTAACCCTCTATTTGAACTCCTCATCTTCTATTAGGCCTATGGCATTGGTCCTGGATGGTCTTTCCAATAGGTCCTTCAAGAGCTCCTCCATCCTTGCCATCAATCTTTTGTCCTCCTCCAAAAAGTTGTTAACATTGTCACACCAACTACTCAGGTCTAATATCATGTCTTCCATGACTCCCAGGAGGGCATGAAAGTGTTTTAATTTGATGATCCTGATGCCTTGGACATGCTTGGTGCTATGGATATTGATCAATTCAACTCCTTGATATCTAGAGCTTTACCACTAAATAATTAATGATAGTGCCTTCTCAAGTTTATGAGCTAAGATAAATTATCTAGATTTCAAGGCCTTTAACCCTTTGAAATTTTCAAAGGACTTATTTAACAATGCTACTATATCTTCAGGGACTAAAATTAGGACTTGGGCTTCTAAATCCTAATTTTCTTTCTTTAAGTTGGTGATCCTTTACTTCATTCCTTGGATTCTATCCAAGGTCATTTCTAATTGTGCCACCACTAAACTAGCCATGTCCTCTTGATGGATGGGATGCTCTCCTAATGCCTATCCTTGAATAGTAGTTTAGCCCACAAAAGGTTCCACCTTTTGAAAGGTGAACTCCTTAGTGCCAATGGTGGCCTTATTTGTCACTATTATCTCAAAACTTGATGTGTCTAGATTGAATTGGATCTTTATGTCAGACTCCTTGAATTATGGCTACTCAGGAACTTCTACATTGAACTCCTAGAGGCCCCTAGGGTGTCAATCCCCTAGATATATTTATTATAAAGGATTGGGATCCTTCTCTCTACTTGTCTATTTACAATGTCCTAGATCCATGGCTTGACATTATCCTACATATCTACGCCAACTCATGTTAAGGCCAATGATGGAGAGAGAGATGGGATTTTTTGTAATTTATTATAAACAAACCAATCAAAAATAGCTGGTCCATAAATAGTGTTCTCATCATTGAAAATGTTAACTTCATTGGTAGGGTGAGTGAAGGTTAACCTAGGCTTCTTTTTAGGTGCCAAGGGCACCAAGGCTAATTCTACTTGTCTCTTTCCTCCATCCAGTGGGGTCAAATCCTTGCTTGCTGCAATATCAACAAGGGCACTCTCCACTATTTCTCTTACCTCTAGGGAAATCATGCTAATGATTTTTTTAGACATCTAATTCCTAACACCATTTGTGTTGAAATTGTTAATCTTACTCGAATTGCACTCAAATGTACATTTTAGGTCAAAATCCATAAAACATGCTAAATGGTCCAAACTTGTCATTTAAAAGTGCCAATTTAGGTCAAAGTATCCCTAAATAGAGCAATGAAATTTATGGGACAACTAACTTTGATCAATTCATTTCAAGTCAAAATGATGATTTCACCTTTTGTGCTCTGGATCACTCTTTTCTCTTAAATTCATTGCTATAAACCACATACCTTTGTTATTTTGTGTTGAAAACATCCTAAATTTAAATATAGTTTCAACATATCTAACTTCACCTTCTAATTCTTCCTAAGTCAAATTACAACTTAATAATATGAATTTTTTACCATTTTGATTAATTGAGGACAAATTTTCAAATAATTGCACAAATGTTGATTAACCTTGTTTAAGGATAATTAATCCAAATCAAGAGCTTAAGTGGATTTTCCATGAGAGTTGTTGAATATTTATTTTTAAAATTGATTCGTATTAACTACATAATCAAGTGAATCATTTCTTGGGAAGACATCCCTAAGCCATAAATGACACAAATATCAAGATTATGGGTCACCCATGCCTAGTTAATACCTCCCATGCCTCTTCAATGCCCCTTCTTCCAAGGTCATGATGAAGATAATTATGGATTTAATTTCAAATATTAGGATTATCCATAGCCATACATCTCAATATTGAGATGGATGGTCATGATTGATCCTAACCAATCTCAAAAATCTATAAATAGAGAAGCCATGGAGATGAATTTTAAGCTTGAATATTACAAAGTTATAATGTTAAATTGTTTCCACAATCCTTTGCATTTGATCATTGATTTTATTTGCAAGCTTCATTGATAGGCTCGTTTAGTGACTTGAAATCATGATCCTAGGTTTTATGGAGTGTTCTTGACTCATTGAAGGAGTTTTCCACCATTATTGACAAAGATAAGGACACTTTATCAAGGGTGAACATGATTGTGAGCCACATGGGTATGGTGAATCCATTTTGGAAGGTAATATGATGTTGATTTTCTTCATTTATTTCTTACTATCCTTTGTAATTCTCATAGGAATAGATAGGCTTAGTTAGTTAGTTCTTTATGTATTTTTCATGATTTATGGACTAATGTTTGACTAACTTGCTTTGTAATCTTCTCTACATCTTGGTACACTTGGTGGGAAAAGATGCATCCCACACCTAAAAAAAAATCATTTTACAGCTTTAAAATCTTCATTTGGATCATAAAAAATCTTGAAAATTGATTTTCTAACTTTATTTTACTATTTTTGTTTGCCACAGGTTTACAAAGTAACCAACATCAACTGTAAGAATGACATCAGTTGGATAATCTTAACTGACATTGATTAGTAAAATTGACATTGGTTGGATACTTGTCATTGGTCACATTGGTATAACTAATGTCAGTTGGATAATTGATATCGGTTAGAAAATGTAACTAACAAAAAATTTAGATGTTTATGGTGAATGTTTTCAAACTTTGCAATTAAGACCAAGGGGTCAAATGAACACCAAAAAATCTTCATTTGGGCTTAAAATTGAACACAATTGTCAATTCTTATTTTCAATAGTTGTTTAATTAGATTTTATTTGGAAAAAAGAGCGGTGTTGCATGTATGCTCTTCTATTTGTCCCCTTTAGGGAACCCTTGGAATCAAAAGTGCCATTCCTATTGCAAATAGCCTAGTCCAAGGCTTAGAAAGAAAGTCATCTAAAACACTCCCCAAAAACTCATCAAAGTTAGGTGACCTTGGAAATGACCTTAAAGTTTTTCTAATTTCATGCTTTCTTTATTTTTATGCAAACTTGGCTTGTGAGGGAGACGTCATTACCTACCACAAGTTCTTTAGGGAAGCTTTGACTCAGGGTTTCACCTCCTGGGATTGACTTCATTTGGATCCTAATTGGAGTTGCACATGGGACGTATTTGCATTTGGACATCACACTACACTAAGTAAATAGTAGGAGGTAGTGGCTTTAAAAAGGACTAAACCATTTTACAACTAGCCAATGCTACAGTCACCCAATTTCCTTGCTTATCTTTTACATCATTTGATGTGAAAGTCATTATGCAATTGATTCCCCTAGAATGATAAAAAACTTGCTATTTTAGTAGACCCCACTTTGCTATACCTTGTCAGTTTAGACTTAAGATGTTTGTTTTTTATCATTAGCTTACTTGGTCTTGATTTGTGCCTAAAACTACTTGTTAACTCAATGAACTTAAACAAAACACATTATCCTCAATTTTTTTGAGCCAAAAAATTCACCTTTTCCTTGTTCAAAATGTTATAAAAAACTTTATATTATATCATCCACTTTGGCATAGTCATGCTACATAATTGAGTCTAGATCTTTCACCCAATTTGTTTAAATCCTTCATTTATAATCCACATTTGAAATTAACCTTTTTGAGTTCTAAGGGTTGGTGTCTCAAAGTGGGTTTGCCATTTTCACACTAATCTTGTTGTAACTTGGGTTCAATTTTCCATTTGGATTGAAGGTCATTTATTAAGACTCAAAATCACATTATCATCTTGGTAGACTCAAGTCATCTTGTGTATCACTCACGCTTTGAGTCCTAGATCATATTTTATCCTACTAGAATCATGTGGCAATGTTGTGCTTCCTATTTGGTCTTAGGTTTATGCTTAGTGATTTGCATATGTTTTTACATCTTTATTTCTTTAGTCCATTTTGTCTTCTTCATTATCCGAAGAGCTTTCCTCTAAACTTCTAGGGTCAACTTGTCAAAGTTGAAACTAGCTTTTACACTGCAGGCGTATCACAAAGATCTAGGATTTGGTGTACTATATTTCACCTTTGGTCTTTGAGTTACCTTACCCTCTTTCGATCTATATGATTTTAACCTTACCAAAGGTTGAGTAAACTCATGAGCCAAATCTTCTAAATTGTGCATGGTTTGAAACCACCCTCCCTTATAGTCTCATTGGTACCTTGGTTATTTGTTTTAAAAGAGAGCCAAAGCATACTTTATTTGGTTGCTAAGAATTGGTTCAAATTTAGTCAAAAACACAAAATATCTCTTTCAGACATGAATAAAAGGTTTACTCATAGTGGGGCCTCTTATGGCTTTAGTTATGAAGATGATCAGTTTTATGATGGTCAAGATAACCCCATTGTTTTTGCTAATATCCTTGAAATAGTAGGATATGAATATGATTACAATTAATATCAACCCCAAGAAGATTAGGATGAAGCCCTTCTTATATTGATAGAATCAGGTGCTAGACTACCTTCTGACTTTCCTATAGAATAATTGTATACCTTAGTTAGAGAAGGAGAACAATGATGGCAAGATCAAGCTTTTACACAAATAGACTTACCTTCTTCCTCTAACAAATGAAAAGAAATACAAATAGAGTCAAAACCCACAAATCAAGATCTTCTAGCTAAGATCAAGATAATAAGCCAATGATATGCAGATCAACTTATCACAGACTTAACTGACTCCCTAGTTGCCACTTCAATTCACAATGATACTTTGAAGGAACAAGGAAATATGGTTGAAAGTATGAAAAAAATATTAGATGAATACATTACCATAGTGGATCAAGGTAATCTAAATGAACAGTTAAAGTCACAAAAGACCTTACAAAGTGTTCCATTTGACATGAAACATACATTCTTCAATCATCAAGAACCTCTTGTTACTTTACAAACTATAAAACCCAAACATTGAGTTTGAATTGAGGAAATCCCTCAAGATAATTTGGCTAGTTCTTTTCAACCAACCCAAAAATTGGTAAATAAACATAGAAATTTCCAAAATCAACAAAGTACAAAACATATAAATTCAGGGAATGTTTTACAATCCAAGAATCAATGGCCTATATTCTCAACTCCAGGAGCAAATTAGAACCAAGTCATAGATCAAAAGTTATACACTCCCTATAGACCCACACAAAACTAGGAGCACATCCACCCCAATAGCAACAAAACTAGGGGCACATTCCACCCCAACATTAACAAAACTAGGGGCACATTCCACCTCAACAACAACAAAACTAGGGGTACATTCCACCCTAATAGCAATAAAACTAGGGGCACATTCTAGCCCAACAACAACAAAACCAAGGGCACATTCCACCCCAACAACAATGAAACTAGAGGCACATTCCTCCCCAAAAACATCTTATTCAATCCATAAATAGACTTCTATGAAGGAAATTGTTCAAAGATTGGAGATGAATAATAGAGTCAAAAAGTATAACTTTGATGAGATATGCTCATATCCATTTGATTTATCTATTTTCCAAAACCCCTTTCCATCTCATTTTGAGGCTCCCAAATTTGGATAGTATAAAGGAAAAGGATATCCATGTGAGTACATACAGGCATTCTTCATCTTATGTCAAGAGGTTGCTTATAGTAGCGAGTACTTACTATGACTATTTTTTTGAAGTGTAGTGGGACAAGCTCTTAATTGGCTACTTAAAATACCCAAGGGATTATCTGTGCATTGAAATGACTTATCCAAAAAGTTTGTTAACCATTTCTCATTTAACATAGAACATGAATTAACCATTGTTGACTTATGCAGATCCAAGCAGTGTGATGGTGAAATTTTTTCTACATATTTAAAAAGGTGGAGAGCATTAGCAGACTACTTTCAACATAACTTGCCAAAAAAATAGTTGGCTGATATCTTTGCACAAAATTTTCATCCTAAAGTTATGCATAATCTATGGTTAGCTTGTGCTAACTCATTTGATGAAATTATTGACAAAGGAGTGCAGACTAAAAATTCTCTTATTGATAAGGGCCTTGTTAAGATTTTTGCATAAGGACAAGCATCTAATTAGACTAAATCACTGGTTCAAGCAATTATAAAAGATAAGCCTAAAGGCTTTATCAAAAATAAGAACATGGTTGGAAATGGGGTGACTGAAACAAGACATGTACAAATGGTACATGCTATGCCTCTTCCAAATGTATAATTAACTCCCAATAATCCACTACCTACTTTGTAGAGACAAACTCCATGAAGGACATTTCATAATAATTTTAGAGTCTTTAGTAAGTTGGGAGAATTAGTTGAAATAGTATTACAAAATCTCATTGTAACTAATTTAATTATATGGCTAGTATCAAGGCCACTTCCTCAAGATCAACCAAAACCATATTGGTACAAAGAGAATGAATGGTGTAAATTTCATCATGTTACTAGTCATGGTGCATATCATTGCATTCAATTGTGACATATTATTGAGGACTTTATTGAAAGTGGTGAACTAGAAATTAAGTTAGCCCCTAATCAGGACACAAATTAGGAATGAGAATCTACAAAGACCCCTTTACTCTACATGATCCACCACCACAAGGAAATAATCAAAATGGTCACAATCAAGGGTAGAGGCAGAATCAGAATTAGAACCAAAAACAAGATCAAAATCATAATGATTATAATCAAGATCATAATACACACACTAATAATGTGGCTTATAACAATGTACCTTATGACTATAATATTACTATGGGATGCATTTTTACAACCCACATTACCACTGTTACTATAAAACCATGTTCCTCATAACATAGGACCCATAATTATAGGGTCAACACCCTCTCCCCCTAGTAATACCATATTGGGTTTGCATCATCATGTTGTTACTCCATTTACATAGGTTATTAATCCTCAATAACATCACCTTTCTTCTAATTATAAAGGCTCCTCATTGACCCAAAATTGTAGTAATATAGTTAGTTGCTCATGAGTCACCATCCAAGGCCCTTTGCCTTCCTCTTATAATTATAATAACTCCTTGCTACCTCTATGTTGTGTAGTCACAACTAGACACCCTCAAGTTACCATCCAGGGCCCTTCACCCACTTCTTCCATAAAACCCAATGAGAACATTATGCCAATGATTTTAAAGTTCAATACTATCCCAGAAAAAACTAAAATAGTTAAATCCATAATTCAAAGGCCTTATAATCTGATGGATCAATTAGAAAAACCCTTACACAAATTTCCATATTAGAACTCTTGTGGAAATCTGATGTCCATAGAATAATCTTCAACAAAATTTTGCAAGAGACTATTGTTCCTAATGATATAAAACTTGATCGGTTTTAGAACCTATTTGGACACTTGTCTTCATTTTGACAAATCACATTTGATCAAAAAGACATGTCCACCCTTAGCTCAAACCATAATAACCCACTATACATTGAGATAATTATTGTGGATGACAACATCAAGTGGGTTCTTATAGATAATGGTTCAGGGCTGAACATATATCTCTTAAATTGGTATGATGATTGGGCTACATGGATAAAGACATTCAACCAAAAACTATTACAATCAAGGCTTACGGTAATGTTGAGAGGGAGTCATCTAGTACAATTTGGTTGCCAGTCATAGTTGGGTCTATTTTTCATCACACATTATTCTATATTATGGATATTGATCTTCCTTATAACATACTTCTTGGTTGTCCTTGGATCCATGAAGTATAGGAAGTTACATCTACTCTTCACCAATGCCTTAAGTTTCCCCATGATGGGATTGAGGTTACTATTCCTACTGATCAGTAGCCATATCAATACTGCAAACATCTTGAAGTAGAGTTTTGTAATTATAACTATTGCCTAGGTTATAAATTCATTACAAATAAGAATAAAGCCATCATTTTTCATCCATCTCCATCTAATTATATAGACCTTGATGATCTAGCCTCCACTTTGTTGATCCATTTCATATAGCTTTGGACAAGAAGGTTATTATTAAAGACGTAGCCATTTCCACGTACCATCTAAAGGATGTCCTCCATATTTAAAAATTAACAAAATCTCCTAAAACATTTGGTAAGCCTAAAACTTCCTAGACTCCTAACAAACTTGATCAGATTTGGCAATCAAAGAAGAAACAACCAAAACCTCCTATGGTTTTTGTACCTAAAATTGCACTAAAGAAAGATCGAGAGGCTTTTATCGAGGGAGATTAGTTATGTTCTGAAGGCCTTGCTAATTGTTTTCAAAATCTAAAGTATCCTATCCCTAACATGATAATGGATCATCTTGACTATATAGGGAAAGGCCTTGGCCCATAGGCGTAAAGAATTTTATAACCCTTATCAGCTGGAGTTGTCAATTGGAATCATGGTCTCAGATTTAAACCACCAAATGATGACCTCATGAAATTTGATAATGACTCTTCTTAAGTGATTAGTAATGAAACTCCTAGTAGTGATGTAATGTCCCATTATATCCTTTTTGATGAGCTTGCTGACTCATATTTGTTTGATTCAAATGCCATATTGACCATAACACCTATTGGAGCTTCCCATCCTAAAGCAAAAACCCATCCTAGTGATGTTTCCCTTCTTAAAGTAGGACATTATATATTTAACATTAGCACTTCCCATTTAGGACATTATATCTTTACCATTGGAACTTCCCATCCTAAACTAAACCTTCACTGTAACCTATGCCTTTGCCATCCTAAACTCATAGATTGGGATCAACAAAATTAGTCATATGCCTTGATGAGTTTCAAAATAAATAATCAATTGTAGAATACATGGGGCTACAAGATACATTTCCTATTGGTGATCATAATTAGGGTTTTGATTTTTCGTTAAATTCTTCTACCTACTTTGGAGAGTAGGAAAACTTTCTTGGTCATAATAAAGAAAAAAACATCAAGATCTTCAGGTGAAAACCTCTTTGAGGCACTTGTCAATCAAGGAAAAAGTAAATAAAAAGACAAGACTTTAAGTGAAAACCTATTTCAGGCACTCCCAGGTAGGAAAGTTTGCTCATCCCCTTAAGATGTAGCAAGCCCATCCAACCCAAGTTCCATAGCTAGTGCAAGTATCTCTTCAAAACAATGCCAAATATTTGAGAATCTTGCTCTTGAGTTTCCAAAGGTTTTTGCCAATTGGTATTTACCTTAGAAGGTAGATTTTGATTCTTCATATTATCTAGATCTTTGGGAGGAACAAAAAGAAGATATAACAGAGTAAATTAATCATGACTATACATTGCCTATAATTCTAGAAGATGGATCCACACTCCTTATGGAGAGCACAACAAAAATGAATTTGGGAACCCATGAGGATCCCAAAATTCTTTATCTTGGAACTTTCCTTACTAAAGTAGAACATGAACATATTGTATCCATTCTTAAGGATTATATAGACATCTTTGCATGGGCATACTCTGACATGCCAAGCTTGGACCCAGATTTAGCTGTGCATCATCTTTTTGTTCACCCTAATGCTAAACCAATCAAGAAAAAGTTGATAAAGATGCATCCATGCATCACCCTTTTGGTTAAGGTGGATTTGGAAAATTTGTTAGGATCCAATTTTATCTGACTACTCTGAATGGGTTTCTAACATAGTACTAGTGAGTAAAAAGACCCTAGGCATATGTATTTGTATTGATTTTTGTGATATCAAAAACTCATGCTCCAAAGATGATTTTTTTCTACCCACCATTGACATGATCATTGAATCAACTAATGGGTATGATATGTTATCCTTAATGGATGGATTTTCTAGTTACAATCAGATCAATATATCCCCTAAAGATCAGTATAAGACCGCATTTACCACTTTATGGGGGACATTCTATTACCAAGTCATGCCATTTGGTTTGAAGAATGATGGAGCCACATATCAGTATACAATGACTATCATTTTCCATGACATGATGCATTACATTGTCAAGGACTATGTTGATGATATATTAGCAAAATCAAGAACATGAGCTGGACAACTGACATTCTACAAAGAATATTTGAGAGGCTTCGTGCATATAAAGTTTACTTAAATCCTTAGAAATGTGTCTTTGGAGTCACATCAAGAAAATTTCTAGGGTTCATTATGTCACAATGAGGGATCAAAGTCGACATTGAAAAATTCAATGCTATTATGGAAATTCCTCTATGAAATAATCTTAAATAGTTGTGAGGTCTATAAGGAAAGATCCATTCTATACATAGGTTCATTTCTCAATTGGTAGATAAGCACCACCCATTTACCCATCTCGTAAAGAAAGGGGTAATACTTTAGTGGGATGAATATTGTCAAATAGTATTTGTAAATCTTATAACATACTTGGCCAATCCACTATTCTTATGTCCTCCAACATAAGGAAAGCCACTGCTTCTTTAGATATTAGCCATGGAACATGCACTAGAGGCACTCTTGGCTCAACAAGATGATCATGGTAAGGAACATGATATTTATTATTTAAGCCACACATTTTTAGCCTATGAACATAATTATATTCCTATTGAGAAGGCATGTTTAGTTATGGTGTTAGCCACTCAAAAATTATGACATTATATGCTAAATAAAAAAACTATTGCTATCATCAAGGTAGATCCTCTCACGTTCATATTATCTAAAATAGCTCTTCAAGGATGCATGGATAAATGGATTATACTCCTAAGTGAATTTAATATTGAGTACCAAAATCAAAAGGTAATCAAAGGACAATTTCTTATTGACCAAATTGAAGAATCTGTTATTACAGACACTCAACCTCTCATCTTTGACCTTCCAGATGATTCTATCATGATGATAAAATAAGCATCACAAGAACCTAAATAGTGGATGCTCTATTTTGATGTATCCTTCACATCTTGAGGGTCTAGATCTAGCATATTATTGATCATTCCATAGGGGGATTTGATCCCCAAAGCATTCCATATATAATTTTAGTGTACAAATAATATGGCCAAATATGAGGCATTGGTTGTAGGGCTCCATCTTGCTATATAATGTGACATTCAAAGATTAAAGGTTTATGGAGATTCATAGCTAATCATAAATCAAACAACTAACCACTATCAAATAAAGGATGATAAGCTTGTTCCTTACAAGCAAATTATCGATAACCTCAAAACACATTTTAAATCTCTATAGTTTGAGCACGTTCTATGAGTCAACAATAAATATGCTGATGCCATGGCAACAATTGGTTTCATGATTCAAATGCATGATAGTGCTAAAGAGTATCAGTTCCTAATTGAAAATCTTCTTTAGCTGGCACATATTCTATCATATTTTGAGAGGATATGCACCATTGTTGATCCTAATCCCTCGCCTGAGCTACCATGGTACCAAGATTTTTATAATTATTTCCATAGTCACGTATTTCTTACCAACCCTTCCAATAACCAAAAAAAAATATTCCTTCATCACTTAACACATTATATCCTCCTTGGAAACATGCTTTATCATAAAGGCTATGATGGAACACTTCTTCATTGTTTATCTTTGGGAGAATACAAACTGGTACTAAAGGAGGTTCATGAAGGAATGTGTGGGGCCCATACTAATGGTTTAGTCCTAGCAAAGAAACTCCTCAGAATAGGCTATTATTAGCCCAAAATAGAGATAGATGCTTATAATTATGTAAATAAGTGTGTTCCTTGTCAGCAACATGGTAACTTGATACATGCACCTTCCTTACCATTGTAGCTGATTATGACACCATGGTCATTCTCAACATGGGGTCTCAATCTCATTGGGAAAATTAACCCGACATCTTCAGATGGCCATAAACACATTTTAACTACAACTACGTACTTTACCAAGTGGATTGAGGCTATTCCTCTCACTTATGTTACTAGAAAATAAATAGCCAAATTCATTCATTACCATATCATCTATCAATATGGCATCTAGCCTATATTGTATTTGATAATGAAGGATCCTTTGTAAACCAAGATGTGAAATCTCTTTATACAAAATTCAATATCAAGCACAAGAAATCTAATCCATATAACTCACAAGGTAATGGATAAGTTGAGGCATCAAATAAAACCATTCTAGCCATCTTAAAGAAGATTTTCAATGATGTTGGCTGTAATTAGCACTTGTAACTCTTTCCTACCCTTTGGGATTATAGAACTAATCATCACACCCCAATCTTAGCTAATCCATACTCCTTATTTTTGGTTCTGAAGCTATCATCCTTGTCTAGATTGAGATCCAATCATTAATAATATCACTAGAGCACATTGAAGATAATGAAGATTATAGAGCCTCACGACTGCACAAACTAGAGTTTCTTGATGGTAAGTATTTGGATACCCTAGAAAACTTACAGGCTTATCATAATAGATTATGGAGAAACTACAACAAACACATTATCCCTCAAGAATTTGAGATTGGTGATGTAGTTTTGAAAAAGAACTAGAAGAATACAAATGCTAAACCCAAAAAGAAAGGCAAGTTTTAGTCTAATTGGTTAGGACCATATATTGTCATAGAAAACTATGGATTAGGAGCATATCGACTAGCTAAACCTAATGGTGAAGAACTTTTAGAGCCCATGAACATCATACACATTAGGATGTTCTATGCATGAACAACTTTGAACCATTATTTATAAGACCCTTGACTTGGGGGCAACTTGTGCTGTCATAATTTTATCCCACCCTTTTATCTTACCTTCAATGCATTTTATACTACCCTGGTCCAATTTTCATGATTATCAATAGTAAAGGCTTTGAATCTTTGGCACTTTAAATATATTCTTCATACCATTCTAGATTGCTCTCTTTGAGAAGGATATTCTTTATTATGTCTAAATCATGTTATAAGCTTGAACACTTTTTATTCATTGACCAATTATGATCTTGATTATGTCTCATGAACATTATGAACATCCTCAGCAATAGTTATACAAAGAAGTTTAACCAAGACAACATTATGTAGTTTCAGATAGGTGAACATAAACATCTTCTCAGTTCCAGACCGTTTCTACACTGTTATAGATAGGTGAATGCTGATACTTATTTTTTACTTTAGGTTGCACACCACATTTGCTTCTCTTTCTTATTTTATCAATATCCTCACTCTCACTAATTTGTGATCATGGGATGTTGTAGTTGGATTAGCTATCTTATTGGAACCTCTACTCTCAAGTCATGCATCTCTTCAACTAGATGCTTTCACCTTGTGCATATTTTATCCCAAAAACACCAAAATTATTAGAAATACTTTGAAAATACCAAAAACATCAAAACATGATCCATAAAAAACAAAAACATTGTCTCATGCTTCTATATGTTTGTACATTCTTGTTCCACCATGCTATGGTCTTGCCATTTTGCAAGCATAGAAACACCAGTTCATTTCATCTTATCCCATGCACTTGCCATTTTATAAGATCATTATTTCTCATCTCATCAACTTCTTGTATGTCAGACCATTCTCATTTGATTATTGTATCTTCCATTTCTTCTATAACATTAATCATGCTAGTTTGATCATCATTTTTCTTCTATCCCATTTCTTGAGACAACTACATTTAGCTTGAAGTTCATGTTGGAACATGCATCCATGAAAGTATGTAGGCAGTGTTTACTTGTATTAGACATGTTAGGACTTGTTCCAAAGTCTTAACATTAGGTTATATTTTTGGTAGGTTAATTAATATTATTGTAAATGGAGCATGCATCTTTTATTAAAGACACCCCCATAAAATAACCTTAGTTTAATTTTAGGTAGTTTTCATGTTTTATATTTATTAATTAGAACTACCTTACAGGTTGTTTTCTCGTAAATAGTTGTTTATAAGTTAGTTGTTTTTATCGGTCATTGGTAAAAACTATATAAATCCATGTTTGCATTGTAAAAGGGTTAATAGAGTAAAGGCACCCTTATGTACTTGATTTTTTGAATATTAATAAAATACTTGTGCACTCACACTAAGTGGGGACAAGGTTCAACCTATTTGGTTCAAGGAGTTATCAGTGGTATCAGAGCTTGGTAATTTTGGGATCTTGGTGAATTTGAAAGGAGCAAGGTGAAAAGTCAAATTCACGTGATTTCATTGGCATGAAATAAGGTATGCCATATATTATAAATTTTATTAGTTTAAATGTTTGAAAAATTATTAAATTATTTTAATTTTTCAAATATTTTTTTTACATTTAAACCTACGTTTTTCATATACCACCATTTGGTCTTTTTGATCATTCATACTCCATTAAAATTATGTTCAAACCTCCTCATCTGGCATAAAAATAAAATTTTTAGCATTTAAATGTTATTAAATTCATTATTTTTTGTAAAAATCAAACTTGTACAGCCTGTTTCCTGTTGAAAACCTTTGTAATTTCCATTGATGGCTACCTTTGTTATTTCAATTCATTCTCAGGCCTCTTAAAAGCTAAAACACCTGCCAATCTTGATCAAATGGTATTAAACCCCTATTTTTTGCATTCAAAATAAAAATCTGGGAATTTTTAGGAGTTATACGGCCTTCCAATGCCCTGAGTTCATTTTGAATCCATTCCCTGCAAAACATACTTTGAAAATCTGCCAAAACTCAGTTAAAATCCATTTTATCATGCCTGTACAGATTTGTATGGCCTGTAGGAGAGCGAATAGGTGAAGAGAAAATTACTAGGAGCAGCCATGGCGTCCTAGGCAAACATGGCATTGCAATAAAACTCAATTTTTTTTTGTTTCTAAAGTTTTTTGGATATGAAAAATTATGCATTGGGTCCCACAGGAGGAAGCTTGCTTGAGAAGGGTAAAAAAGGGAAAAATTTGAATTTATTTACACACATGTAATTTTTTTTTCCCCTCATATACAAAATCTGGAATAAGTATAAATTTTCGAGTGTAATATTCTAAAATTGCTCTTAGAGCAATTGGTTAAGCTTATTTTGTAAGAAGTTTGCAAAGAAGGAGGTCAAGGGTTCAAATCCCTTCTTTTTGGAGAAAGTTCTTTTTACTTTAGAATATGCTTTTTTTTGTAAAAAGAATATTCCCTTTTAAATCTGAATTTTGTAAAGCACATACTTATTGTATTGTGTTATTTTAAAAATTAAAAAAGGGGGAATTTAATTCTATTTATTTTACATTATTGTGGTGTTATAAGAGTGTAATTGGTGGAATAAGGTTGTAATTTGGTGAAATAAGGGTGTAATCATTGATTTTTGGTGAGGTTAAGAGCAAAAACCATCAAAAATACTTATTTTTTCTTTTGCGCTCTATGCGGAGGTTAAGTGAAAAACCTCGTAGAAGCTGTGTCTTGTGCAGTGAGTGTGATATTTGTTTCATCTCTTTTGCATTTTTTTTCACTTTTTATCTACTGCACTTGATTTCATTTCAAGATGTCAAAAATTCAAAATTTGATTTCAGATGGTGATAGATTAACAATTTACAATTATTTAGATTGGAAATGATTGATGGAGGCTTCACTAGTTTTTAATGAGTTATGGTATATTGTTAAGAATGAAAATCCCACATTACCAACAGAGCAGGCTAAATTATATATATTCAATTTGTGTGATTCTAAGGCCTTAGCTCTCATTAAATGTTTTTGTACTTGTGATACTTATGTTCATATTGAAAATTCTCCTCATAGCTACACTGCATGGAAAACATTGTCAGATTTGTATGATAAGAAACCTAAGCATAAGAAGATAGATATTCATATGCAGTTGTTTCCTTTGTCATTAGATGAAGATGGGGATATGGGAGAATATATGTCTAAGTTGAAAAATATCACTATTGAGTACACTAAGGCTGGTTTTGGAAAAATAGATGATGACCTTATAGTTATTGCTGCTTTGAAAGGACTACTAGGGTCTTATAATTTTTTTGTTGAAATGTTGCATGTCTCTGAAAAGATCACAGGCATCACCTTTGATAAGTTGGCTGAGTTGCTCATCCAACATGACCTCTCTCTACCAAGAAATCCAAGAAAATTGAAGAATCCCATGTTTTAGAGTCAAATCCTAGTTTATCTTCATCTGGGCATCAAAACAATAGAGGAAACAGTTATAGAGGGGGTCGAGGTTACAGAGGAGGCAAATATCAAAATAGAGGTAGGGGTCATTGAAATAATAAAAAATCTAACCAATCACATTCACATGAAACAAGTGATCAAGGACATGGTCACAACTCATATAGGGGCAGAGGTCAAGGTAGATCAAACATTCAATGTCATAGATGTGGAAAAATTGGTCACATTGCCTCACAATGTAGGA
Organism: Torreya grandis; assembly: GCA_037957365.1. Taxonomy (NCBI): domain Eukaryota; kingdom Viridiplantae; phylum Streptophyta; class Pinopsida; order Cupressales; family Taxaceae; genus Torreya; species Torreya grandis. The sequence continues at coordinate 3,499,413 of JARHVA010001129.1, forward strand.
TTCCTTTTAATAAAATTCAGAGGCCACAAAAAGTGACTAAGTCTAACTCTGCTTAGTATGCCGATCATGACTATGATGAGTCTAGTAATGTTGCCCATGAATCTACATTCACTACTTTGGGGCACATTGACTATATTAAATATGAGGCTAGAGATGAGCTCATAGATGTATGGGTTTTAGACACAGGAGCAACCAAACACATGACATTTAGGAGAGATTTCTTTTGGTATTTTAAGGAAGCTTCTCTCTCTCCAGTTGCCTTAGCAGATAAGTCTATGCATACACCACTAGGACTTGGATCTATTCAGATTCTTCTTCCTAATGGGTCTATAAAATACTTGAAGGATGTTTGGTATGTTCCCACATTGAAGAAACACTTACTTTCTTTGATAACTATTCAAAAGAAAGGTTATCAAATTGCGCTTGAAAATGGGCTCATTTACATCAATTCAGTGAAGGATGATTATAAAACAATGTATATAGGATATGAAGATGGAAACTTGGTTAGATTGCATTATAAGGTGCTTCTTCCCAATATAGAACTTGTGGCATTTGTTGACACAGGTATAGGTACTATGTCTACACAGTGGTTATGGCATATCCACCATGGACATTTGAATATCCACTCTTTAGTGGATTTTTAGAGATATGGTATGGTGAATGGGTTGTCCACTTTTCACAAAGATAGTATTCTTTGTGAGTCATGTGTTTTGGGCAAACAAAATTGAAAAAACTTTCCTAAACAGTCATCTTGGAGAGTGAACAGATGTTTACAGTTAGTTCATAGTGATGTATGTGACATGAAAAAGTCATCCATTGGTGGGTGTAGATACTTTGTCTTGTTTATTGATGACTTTTTTAGGATGACTTGGGTATTCTTTATGAAAAATAAATCTAAAGTTTTTGCTAAGTTTGTTGATTGGTTACACTTAGTCAAAAAAGAAACAGGTTCACATTTGGCCACTCTTCATTCAGATAATGGAGGTGAGTATACCTCTAATGAATTTTTAGATTATTTTTGAGAACATGGTATTCATCAACAATATAGTAATGCTTATACTCCACAACAAAATGGAGTATCTGAATGGATGAATAGAACTTTAAAGGGCACAACACATGCCATGTTTCACTATAAACAACTTAATGATAAGTTTTGGGTAGAAGCCAATGGTACTGTAGTCTATTTGAGAAACAGGTTCCCCATAGTTGCACTTTTGGGACAAATTCCATATGAGGCATGGTATGTATTTAAACCAAAGGTTAAACACTTGAAAGTGTTTGGATGTCTTTATTTTGCTTTGGTTCCTATTAAACACAGAACTAAGTTGGAACCATGAAGTTGAAAATCCATCTTTATTGGTTATTCTGAAGATAAAAAGGTGTTTCATTTGCTTGCATAGGATTCAGGCAAATTCATAGTGAGACAAGATGTAATATTTGATGAGTTTGGGACTATGAACACTGCAGAGATTGATTCTCGATTAGAGAGGAAAAATACAAAAAGAGATAAGGGTTTGAATAATGGGGATAAATCTTCAAAGTTATGGTATGAGACTCAAATTCCTTCACTTTCCTCTCCTTCATCTACAAGTTCACAGGTTGACTTATAAATTGTTGAAAATTCTCTAAGTCCCCCTTCGAATGATACATAATGAGAATTCTAGAGTCCTTGATTTGAATAATTTGACTAAGTATCCAAAATGGGCTCAAAGTACTTTTTATGACTTGACAACAGATGAAGTTGGTTTAATAAGACCTAGGAATTCTCAAAAATAGGTAAATTATGCTATGGTTGTTACTACTTCTTCCTCTGAGCCATCCACTTTTGAGGAGGCATCTACTAAACATGTTTGGCAATAGGAAATGAAAAATGAGTATGATGCAATTCTTAGCAATAATACATGGGTTTTAGTTGATCCTCCTCAACATTTTAAACCCATTAGATGTAAATGGGTTTATAGGACTAAGTATAAATTGGATGGCTCCATTTATAAACATAAGGCATGACTTGTTGCAAAAGAATATGCGCAACAAAAGTTATTGACTATGAGGAAACATTTGCACCAACTACCAAATGACACACTATTCATATGGTACTTGCCTTAGCCACACAAAATAGTTGGAAAGTACATCAATTGGATGTTAAAAGTGCTTTTTTAAATGGTGATTTATAGGAAAAATTCTATATGAAACAACCTCAGGGTTTTGAATAGGTGGGTGCCGAACACAAAGTATGTAAATTGATAAAAGCTTTATATGGGCTCAAATAGGCATCCAGGGCTTGGTATGAGAAAATGGATTCATACTTGAAATCCATTGGTTTTCATCATAGTGAATATGATGATACTCTCTATTTTCGAGTGTAGGATAAGAAAATGGTGATACTTGTTCTCTATGTCGATGACTTGTTTATCACAGGTAATGATGAAAACCATAACAAGTCTATGAAGAAGGAATTAAAAGATGGGTTTGAGATGACAGATCTTGGACTTCTTCACTACTATCTAGGCATAGAGGTAAATCAAAAAGAGAATTGTATTTTCATTTCACAAACTAAGTATATTTTTGAGTTATTAGAGAGGTTTGGCATGAGTGATTGCAAATCTGCCCTCACTCCCATGGAAAGTAACTTGAAATTCTCTAAGGATGATAGCAGTGCCTTTTTTGATGGCACCACATATAGACAATTGGTGGGAGGTTTGATATACTTGATGACTACCAGGCTTGATATTTCATTTTCAATTGGAATTTTATCTAGGTTTATGCATGAGCCTAGATAAATTCATTGGCATGCAGCAAAATGAGTACTTCCTTACCTTCAAGGAATGAAAACATATGGCCTTGAATACCACCGCAACAAGAACTTCAAACTTGTTGGATATTGTGATGCAGATTTTGGTGGATGTGTGGATGATAGAGTGTCAACCACATGATACACTATGCATATGGGTTCAACTACCATTGCTTGGTGTTGTAAGAAGTATGATACAGTGGCAAATTCATCAGGAAAATTAGAGTATATTGTAGCATGGGATGCTTCCAAAATTTTTTTTTACCTTCATCATGTTCTTGAAGATCTTCAGGTTTCTCAGTTTGCTCCTCCACAATTATACATTGATAATCAGAGTGCAATCAATATGTCTAAGAATCCAATGTTTCATGCCAAAACAAAACATATGGATGTCAAATACCATTATCTATGAATGCTGGTGGCAAAGAAAACTCTTGATCCAATATATTGCCCAACTACTGATTAGACAACTAATATCTTCACAAAACCCCTTAACAGAATCAAATTTGAAAAATTTAGAAAAATGCATGGTATGTGTCCAAAGACCTGACTTTGGATCATAGGGGGGTTTGTTAGGACTTGTTCCAAAGTCTTAACATTAGGTTAGATTTTTGGTAGGTTAATTAATATTATTGTAAATGGGGCATGCATCTTTTAGTAAAGACACCCCCATAAAATAAACTTAGTTTAATTTTAGGTAGTTTTCATGTTTTATATTTATTAATTAGAACTGCCTTACGGGTTATTTTCCTGTAAATAGTTGGTTATAGGTTAGTTGTTTTTACTGGTCATTGGTAAAAACTATGTAAATCCATGTTTGCATTGTAAAAGGGTTAATGGAGTAAAGGCACCCTTATGTACTTGATTTTTTGAATATTAATAAAATACGTGTGCACTCGCACTAAGCGGGGACAAGGTTCAACCTATTTGGTTCAAGGAGTTATCAATACATTTGGAGTCATCTCGTCCAACCCCTTCTTTTTCTTCTCTTCCACCATTTTTTCTATCATTGTTCCTCTTTAATTAGGGAACAATTATCATGTCATTTTTCTTTCTTATGATGTGGTGGAAAGTAACACCTCTACCGCACATTCATAAACATTTATCTTTAAACTACACTAACTTGGTTTTTGTTTGTGTGTGTTTATTTGAGTTTTCTTGGTGTTTTGTTGTGATTTCACATCTCTCCTTTTAATTCTTCCCTTGTTCCATTCTTGGTCTTGTGTTTCCTTGATTGTTTTTCTATTTAATTTTAATTTTCTCTTCTATGTTCAAGAATGCCTTGATGGTCCACATGGATCTTGATTATTCATATGTTGGTCTCATGTCGTTAAGATGTTCTTGCCTTTTTTTTAAAAACAATTTTGTTCCTACTTAAGATCATAACTTGATTTCAATTTAGGTTCATTTATGTTTATCTTTTTCTTTGTCTTTGTTTTTTTGTTTAAATGTAAATCACTATAAATCTGGTTTTGGTCATTGTTTTACCATTATCCTTAATTATAGATATTCACATTTGAACTGGCTCAACATAATTATAATCTTATGTCATTAAAATTTATTCATACTTATGATGCTTAATTTATTTTTCTATAGCAAGCACTTTGTGCTCAGGTCTTAAAGTCTTAACATCAACATCAGATCCAATGAATGATTCTCAAGAACACTTTGTAAAACCTAGGCTCATGATATGGAATTAGGCTTCTGGGTAGCATGCATTTTAGCACTCAATTATATGCTTAGATGTGCATCTCTTTGCATACATTGTGATTATAATCAATTATTGGTCATTTTTCATCATTCCTCATTCCATTCTCTCCCAAAACTTGGGTGAACTATATTGGACTAAAGTTTATGTTGGAACATGAGTCCATGGAACTATGTAAGCAGTGTTCAATTTCTATTGAGGTTAGATAAGCTATCTCCATTCTTATTTTCATCTCTCTCATCACTTTATGCATTCTCATATGATTGGTTTTATATGGATCTCTAAGCCATTACACCATTGCATGTACATTTGCACGTGCTCACTTTAACCTATCTTTTCGGTTATATCATTGATTTATTTTTACTTACCAATTGCCCATGTTGGGGCCCAACATTTGAACCACATATGAATAAAATCATCTCTATAGGGGAAAAATCATTCTTTATTCTTTACCAATGATAAAAATTTACCCTATTGGGGCAAAACTATTTTATCATGATCACATTTGCTCTACTGGAGTACTTATTATGTTCTCTTTAGAGACCATGTTCTAGTGGTACTTCCCTTCTTGAAGTAGAATGTTCTCTCTTTTCCTCTAATTCCAAGCTCTCCACACTAAATCCCATGATAGTAATATTTTAGTGTGCAACTTATCTTGAGATTGATCAATGTCATAAGCGCGTAACTTATACTCTCAAATTGGGTATGTTTACAGTGTGTCCCTTACATTTATGGATTGTATCTTTCCCATTCCCCCATCTCTAGGGCCTATTATACCTCTCATTATATTTTGATCATTGATGGTAATCACATGTGCAAGAATTAACTCATCTAGATGTGATATATTCCATGGGTTAACCTCTCACTTTCTCTCTCATTTCAAGAGTCCATCCTTCTCTTTCATCCTAGTATGTCCTCTTGAGGGGGCATCATGGGTCTATTCCAATTTATTCTTGATAACTCTTTTCTTTAAAAAGATGTTTCTTCACTTTAATGTCTCTCTATGCCTTCTCAAATGGGGGTAAAATGTAGACATCCAATTCCTAACACCATTTATGTTAAAATTATCAATCTTATTCAAATTGCACTCAAATGCACATTTTAGGTCAAAATCCATAAACATGATAAATGGTCTGAACTTGTCATTTAAAAGTGCCAATTTAGGTTAAAGTATCCCTAAATGGGGTAATGCAATTTATGGGATTAATTCATTTTGAGCCAAAATGATGATTTTGCATTTTGTGCTCTAGATCACTCTTTTCTCCTAAATTCATTAGTACACACCATGTACCTTAGCTATTTTGTGTTGGAAACATCATAAATTTAAATATTGTTCTGATGCATCTAATGTCACCTTTTAATTCTTCTTGAGTCAAATTACAACTCAGTGATATGACTTTATGACCATTTTGATTAATTGAGGGCCAATTTTCAAATAATTGCACAAATGTTGATTAACCTTGTTTAAGGCTAATTAATTCAAATCAAGAGGTTAAGTGTGTTTTCCATGAGAGTTGTTGAATATTTATTTTTGAAAATTGATTCCTATTAACTACATCATTAGGTGACATAATTTCTTAAGAAGACATCCTTAGGCCATAAATGCCACTAATATCAGGATTATGGGTCACCCATGCCTAGTTAATGCCTCCCATACCTCTTCAATGACCCTTCTTCCAAGGTCATAATGAAAATAATTATGGATTTATTTATAAATATTAGGATTATCCATGGCCACACATCTCAATATTGAGATGGACGGTCATGGGTGATACTGACCAATCTCAAAAATCTATAAATAGAGAAGCCATGGACATGAATTTTAAGCTTGAATATTGAAAAGTGATAATGTTAAATTGTTTCCACAATCCTTTGAATTCGATCATTGATTTTATTTGTAAGCTTCATTTATAGGCTAGTTTAGTGATTTGGAATTATGATCCTATGTTTTATGGAGTGTTCTTGAGACATTGGAGGAGTTTGCCACCATTGTTGACAAAGACAATGACACTTGATCAAGGGAGAACATGCTTTTGAGCCACATGGGTATGGTGAATCCATTTTGGAAGGTAATATGATGATGTTTTCCTTCATTTGTTTCTTACTATCCTTTTTAATTACCATAGGAATAAATAGGCTTAGTTAGTTAGTTCTTTATACATTTTTCATGATTTATGGACTAATATTTGACTAACTTGCTTTGTAATCCTCTCTATAATTTACACTGGGGATTTCTGGGGTTGAAGACCCTTTCTAGTTCTATGTTATATCTTTATCTCTTCAACCATAACTTTACCCTTTCCTTTTATATCCTCAGGTTGCCCAACCTAGGATTGCTTTGTCAATTCTACTCGTTGAGGCTCAGAAGATTGTCCTTTAATAGGTAGTTCCTGATGAGTAGTCCTAGATGGTCCTAGCAACAAGTGATAATGAAAGGGATGTAATTTACATCTCTCTCCTAAGGTTTTATTGTCTCTAACTAGCCTATGCTCCAACTAGATATTATAGCCCTTGATCCTGGACAAGACCTCTTCAAAGTTCTTTACCTTTGTATAGATACCATCTCCCATGCCTGGTTGATGTTTGTATTCAATATTTGGGACCTTTTTATCTTAGATGTGGTTGGTCACTATATTACTGGGGTCCCATATCTTAAGTTTATCTAGCCAGAAATAAAAATATTTTTTGTGGATCATCATAATTTCTAGTTGCTTCCAATCCTTGATCACAATCATGCCAATGTCTAGTGGAAATGGGTGGACCTGAGCCTTCTTATTTTTATTGCATGTCCCATCCACACCATGGATTATTTTATAGGTAATATATTTTTTTAAAATCTTACTAGGGACATTAATGGGAAAGCAGTAGGGTTGAATCATGATTCCTTCTATTTTTATCACAGTGTAATCTAAATATAACCAAACATCCCCCATGGCTTCTACTTGACTTTTGATTAGAGGGTGGAATCTTGGCATAGGGACACTGGTGATTGCCTCATAGATAGATAGGAAAACACCATCATAGATAAATTGTATGTGGTTCTTATATTTTAATATATGTAATTTAGAGTAGTGATGAGAAATAGTGGCTTTACCATCAGGGGACCAATTTTGGATGACAGGGAAGGCTACAAAGGCCAAGAGTTAATCCAAGAGATAGGACATCATATGAAATTATTTGGAGGTCCTTCTCTTGATGGTTATGAGTTGTTTAGCTAAGAGAAATCTTATTAGTTCTCTAATGGGAGGGGTTAAGTTCTATTCCAACATGCAGTGAACATAAGATACCTAGACCTTGCTTACATAAGAAGTGGATGGGGCACCAAAGGTTTGATTCAGTAAGGTTATAACTATCCTAATGCCTTCCTTGAATTATAAAATATGAATATCATGATAAGGGGACCTAAAAATATGGGATCCTTGGATTAGCTAGGGTGAAAGGATTGAATCTAGGTCTTGGGTATTTGTCCACTCTCTCAAGGATGGGGATCAACATGATGCAAGGGGAGATTATAATTGATTTCAAAGTCCATGGGGGTGATTCATGAAAAATTATTATCTCTTCCCTCTTGAATGATCCATTCTTTATCTATCCTTAAATCAATGAAAATGGGAGCAAGGAGATCGATACAATGCATTACCTCTGGTTTGGCTATGGCATGGTGGAGGCTTGCTAGCTAAATTGAGACTAGGTCATTATATCTCTAATACCCAGAGGCATTCCTCTTTTCCTTCTATAAAATTGGCTGTAATTCCTCCATAAGGAAGAATAAATTAGACCAATTCCTAATTCCATGCACGTTTAAGGCTGTCAAGTCCAACTCTGTATCTTTGAAGATCCTCCCTTCACTATCTGACGTTATATAAAGTTCTACTTCCATCTTCATTTTTTGCCTACCTACTACCATTGATGGTATTGAACAAATTTTTCACAATCCCTAAGGCTTTTTCAAAAGCACCTACCTCTTGAGATTTAATCATGCTTATACGGGTTATGTTATGTCTAATTAAACTAACTTGGACCTCCTTTTAAAGATAGTTTGGGTATTACCCTAAGCTTTAATGGTAAAATATCTAGGCCTTAACTCTATACATGCTTTAGATTTTATGGGAATATCTCCCATGTCTCTTTTGTGATTTTATGTTAAGGAAATCATTTGATTCAGATCTTCTAGGCTTATGTGGAGTCCAAGTGACCTAGCTCTATATCTTTCATGGAAATTTTCATACTTGCCACCATAGGAACTAGCCATTGGATTTTGAATGCCTCTTGATTTCATTCTAAAAAACTAAATCTAAGCCCTTAGATTTAATTGGTCCCTTTATCCTTAAGTTCATGGTTATGCCACGTGTTGAGCTTGCAGGGTCTTTAAAAAGCCTTCAGGCTTGATGCACCATTAGATGGAGATCAACGAGCAAGCGATTGCCATTGGATCCTTGATGGGCCCAGACCATTAAATTCATGCTTCTTAAGGCATACATTAGCCACATGTCAATCTCATAAATATTTTGAATAGTCTTTGGGCTCGATGCACTGTTAGATGGAGATCGGCGAGCAAGTGATCACTGTTGGATATTCAATGGGCCTAGACCATTAATTATGTGATTTTATTATGTAGGTCCTATTAAATATTATCTCTCATCTATCAAGTAGCCACTTATCTCCTTCATGTCACTTTATGATCCTTCCTTAGCTTTATTAGTTATCTTGAGCATGTGTCAACCATGTGTTAAACATGCAAAGCCTTTGAAAGGCCTTTGAGCTTAATGCATCATCAAATGGAAATCAATGAGTAAGTGATAACCATTAGATATTTAATGGTCCCAAGCCATTAATTGCATGATTCTTAGTGTGATTGGCCATGTGTCGAGCTCATAAAGCCTTAGAAAAGACTTTAGGCTCAACACATCATTGGATGGAGATCAAAAAGTAAGTGATCACCATCAGATCTGTAAAGAGCATGAAAGATAATCATTAGACCCATAGATATAAATAATTGGGGTAAAATATTATGAAAAAGCCCAAGATTAAGCATTGAGGCCTTAATATTAATATTTTATCCCAAGTTAGGTGACCTTTCAAAATAACTTTATAAAATGAGCCATTTAAACCCATAATAAAATATGTAAGAATGGGGAAAAAGGGATAGAAAGAGGCTTGGGCCATGTTTAAAACATGATGTAAGATTTTGATCAATCTTTTTATTAATTTTTTCCCATTGATTTAACTCCCACCAAATTTAAATTTGAACTCTATGGGTTTCTTGTTTAGGAACCTTGTCTTCTTCCATGAAATGTATGATTAGTCATCCAAAGATAATTGTTAGCAAGGTTAGTTTATAAAGCATATTTAAAACTCATAAAGACTCATCCCTTTTCAGGGAGATGATCTTCAGATTCTAATAAGAGTAACCCTATGCAAAACTAGACTAGAATGCAGATATTATAAAATGCTTACAAGGGTCCCCATTTTCAAAGTGGAAAAAAAGGGGAATGTTGGTCCCAACAACAGGGAGGCAAGTTGGTTTACTTTCTAGGTGGTATGAAAATGTGGCCATGATTTTTATGAGGTTTTTGGGTATTGATCAGAATCAACTCATGTGGCCCATGTTCATATCAACCTAGACCAAATCCATTTCAAGCATAACTATAAATTTATGTCTTGGCAAACTCTGGTTTATTCAAATAGAAGAAGCTAGAGGTGAATGGTCAAGGTGAAAAAGAGGTGGCAGAAGTGTCAAGGGGTTTATCAAGTCCCCCATAGATGAAATTGGTTTGACAAGTTGGGGTCCTAAAAGGAATAATGGATCCAATATTGGGGTCATAACTGGGTTGTTGGTAAAAGTTACCATACTCTTGGGGAGTAGGAAAAGTGTTTAGTGTCAAAAGGTGATACTTCCCCAATAAAAGAAATTGGAAGGCTGATTTCAAAGGGTCTATTGTGGGGATTTGGGTGAAAGGGATAAACAAACTAGTTAATGCTTTAGTGGTAGAAGAATATGGGGCTTCATCATTTATAGATGAAGGCTTGTTGGATGGAGGAAGGAAAATGCCATTGGGTTGGTACATCATGTTACATGATGTAAAAAGACTCAAAACAGTTTGGATGGTAATAAAATGATCTTTGTGTTCAAATTTGATGCATCGATACAAGGTGGATGGCACACATCCCATTGAATGAATCCAAGGTTGTCATAGAAAAATATTTTATTGGAACTCACCTTCTACTATGTAGAAGAGCTTCATAAGCATGTGGGGTCCTAGCTGAATGTGAAGGACAATAGTTCCTAAAGTTATGGCCATCATATCATTGAATGATCAATGCACCACCAAGGTTTTTGATGTAATGTTCTTGGGTAATATGAGTTGGTTATATGTGTGGGAGGAGATAATGTTGATGCTAGCTCCATCGTCAATCATAACCCTCTTGATGTGGGTTTGGCTAATGACAGTGATGAAGAAGGGAGGATCTGGATCATCTGGGTGGATGGAGGGTATTTTTGAATCCTTGAAGGTAATAGGGTTGAAAAGTTGAAGAGCTTTGATAAAGGTTACTAGTGGTTATGGGTCTTCTATTTTAACATCTATGGATTGTAGAGTCTTTATCATCACTTGGTGGTGATGGGGTGAGGTATTAATTAGCTCATACAAACTCATCTTCATCAGTGTTTGGTGAAGCTATTTCATAACTACTCATTAGATTTATTTAGATTGGTTGCATTGAGAGGGACCTAAGATGGACACCTTGGGTTTGGTTGAAGGTAAAGGTGCTTGGTCTTAGTTAGGTGATTGGGTGGTGGAAGAGGGATATGTCCATGGAATGGACATCTTTTATTTTCCCTTATCCTTATTTTTGGCTTGTGATCACATGACTACATGGAGGGTATGGATTTGGAGAAGAATCAGGCTAGAAGATTGCTTCTATTCTACTTCACCTTGAGATAAGAGTGGGGGATTAGGTAAGTATTGGTTGATGGCTCTTAGTTCTTAGGTCAGTAGTGGATCATCTGGAAATAAGTCATCCTCATGATATAATCAATGGATTAACACTTGGAGAGATTTACAGTTCTTAGTATCATGCCCAAATGTTCTATGGTATGAGCATACTAATTTTTCATTATACCAGGATGGTTTAGGAATATGTGGGTCAAATGGTTTAATAGGTGGTAAGGTTAAGCAAGATGCTTGTAATAACCTCTATAGGATGGTTAAGTAAGACTTGGGAAAAGGTGGTAAAGGTGTGGAGGTCTTAGGTTTGGTAGTTGAGGTGGAAGCCCCTTTAGGAGTAGGTTTGATGGTAAGATATTTGGGTGAAGGAGCATTCTTGGTGGATGGTTTTGGTATGGATTTCTTGGGGGTGAAAGGCATTGGGGTAGATGCTTGAGAAGTAGGTAGTTTGGTTATATAAGGTTTGGTAAAAATAGGTGAGGATGAAAGTAGGAGTGATGGTGTAGCCAAAAGTGGTGGTTAGAATTGGGATTTATCTAGGATGGTTGGTTTCCTTACTAAGGTAGAAGGGTGAGATCCCAAAATAGAAGGCAAAGTGGAAAGGGGAAGCATATTTTTGGTTTGTGGAATCTTGGGTGGTTTCACTATCTTTATTAGCTTGGTTTGGGGTTTATTTGAAAGGTTTAGTGAAGTTAATTCAAATTTCAATGAGGTGTGAGTAAGGTTATGAATATGGAATATGCCAAAGTGTTTGGTGGGATTGGTTGGAGTGGTAGAAGGTGACTTAGTTATTTTAGGTGGAGTCAGTTCAGATGGTTTAGATATATTTTGATTAGTAGAGGTTTTTAGTGGTTTAGTTTTTATGATAGTGGGTTTGATAGTGGAAGCAAAAGGTTGAGATGATAGTGGTGGGGTTAGAGGCTCTTTCTTAGTTGGGTAATGAAACTCGAGAAGGTGCCAAAACATGGCACGATCTATGTTGTATTGGGATAAGTACTCTAAGTTTTGAACCAATCTAGAGAAGGGATTATAGATGGGTTTGATCCCTTTGATATTGATCTCAAAGGACAAACCCATGGGTGGAGAGACAGAAGTGGTTACCTCATTATTTTCCTCAATCCAAAGGCTCCAAAGTTTGAGAAGATAAGTCTTCTATGGGAGAGGTAGGTAGAGTGATATCTTCTTTAGGGATGCTTTCTAAAGGAAGAATGAATTGTTATATGATGAAGGAGAAGGATATATTGGTAATTATTGCCTCTTTTGGTATGTCTTCCAAAAGAGATGTGGGTGACTCTACTACCTCGATAAGTGGAGAAATGGGAGAAGTTGTTTCTCTGGTCTTGTTTTTCAAAGGAATAGAGAGTGACTCCACTACCTCAATAAGTACAGTGGAAGGAAATGTGATTTGGGCAATCATTTCCTTAGTAATGAGTTGACTAAGAATTGCATTAATGATATGGAATTCATGGTTTTGAGAGGATTCTACTCTATTGTTTTCATTTTTTATGAAAGGGGCATGGTTGTCTAAAGATATCAAGTGATTGATTTGGGGTTGCATTGGGATTATCCAACACAAGTTCCCCCTTGTCAATGAGATTTTGGAAGATATTCTTGAAGGTATTGTACCTACTAACATCATGTCTAATGACATGGTGGAAGGCACATAATTCATTCTCTTTATACTAATTAGGTACAGGATGAGAGGAATCAAATTACTATGGAGGTTTGATTGGTAGGAGTTGTATGATGTTTGATTTCAACAACTTCTCTAAGATTGAAGCATATGACTCCCCTAGTAGAGTAAATTAATTTTGGTTATTGTGGTTTGGGTTTATAGTGTTCTGATTAGAGGAACTAGAAGACTCGGGTTTGTTAACAACCAATGGAGGAGTGGTTTTAAGGACAACCACATTCATGGTTCCTTTATTTGTAGAGTTAGTGTTGGTTTGATTGTTAGGTGGCTTTCTTGTTTCTCAATTTCAACTTCCTCTCTTCAATGGCTCTATTCTCTAATTTTCATGTTATGGTGAAAGCCTCATCAAAGGTCCTAAAAATTTGAACCTGTAAAGTGGAATAAATATATTTGGCACAAGCACGAGCAAATAATTCAATCAGATCAGGTTGGGGCAAAGAGAAAGATAGTTGATTTATCAAGCTTCTCCAATGGGAGATGAAGTTAACTATGGACTCATCATCAAATTACTAGATGGAGTATACATTGATGAGGGGAACTTTCTTAGAGATGTTTATCTAAAAGTGATCTAAGAAAATATGAGCTAGTTGGGCAAAAGAAAAAAAGGAGTGCTTTGTAATATCACTATATGAATCTAATGATAGACTTGATAGAGACATGGGAAAGGTATGGAGAAGGAGAGCATCATCATAGGCAATCAAATATCAAGAATGCCTAAATTCTCTCATACGTTATTGAGGATCTTCCTTGCTATGAAATTTTGAAAATTTTGTAAGTTCCCATTAAGGAGGATAAGGTCAAATGGGGATGGATGAATGAATTTGTTCATTGCAAATTTGGTCATAAGATAAGAGGTTATGGGCACAAGAAATAGATGACTCCAAAGTATTCATTTTCTCCATTAACATTTTGACAAAGTTTGCTTATGTTTGTGAACCCCCATAGTTGTAAGGTAGATTATGTTGGGTTTGGGTAGGTGTAACATACAAATAGCTAGTGGGGGGTTGAGAAGATGTCACATATTGGTATGTGTACATGTGTGGTTAGGATGATGCAATTTATGAATACATGGAGATAGGTGGATGGGTGGAAGGTAGAGGTATATACCCTTGTGGGTTATGGATGTAGCTCAAGTTTTGTGCAATGGGTATCTATTGGGGGATTGATGTAGGTTGGGTTGAAGGTATGGTTGGGTTGGTAGATAGAGGATAGGTGGTAAATTTATTACTGATGGGTGGAAGGGTAGAAGGTATGGGGACCACTAAGTTCTAGAATGGAGTGGAGGTAGGTGGGTTAGAAACAAGAGGAGTGGTGGTGATATTAGTAGAGGATAATCCTATGGTAAGTGCAGTAACAATAGTTAAAGGTTGGGTTGATCCTATACTAGAGGGTTGTTAGTTGGGGTAGAAGGTGTTTGGGTGTTGGTTGGTTGGGTGGGCTTGTTTTGGATGATGGTATCGGTGGGATTGTTGGTAGAAGATGATGCCTAGATAACTAAGGTTTGGGTAGAAATGGTGGTAACAGAAGTGTTTCCCATAAGGTGGGATGGCATTCCATAGGGCAGGTCAATAGGTGAAACTGAAGTAGGGGTACAGTGAGATATGGTGTTAATGTAATGTTAGAGGGATATGAGGTTATCTAGAAAGGTGGTAAAATTTTCATCACCTTGGGTAACTATTTGAAAGATATTAGTAATTTAAGAAGGATGGGGAGAAATTTTTGCATCTAAGATGTACTTCATGGATTAGGGAGAAGAGAAAGATGAATGTTTAGGAGGTGGACCCTAATATTCTTGGTTTCTTAGTTGTTTCCTAGTTAAAACCATGTAGATAAGGAAAAGAGGAAGATACAAGCAATCTCACAGCTCAAACAAAGATAAGATAAGAAAAAGTCAAGGAAATGAAACACACACTAAAGCACACTAAATCCTAAGGTTATTTTTAGTCTCTCTTGTGGCTTATGCTTTAAGATTGAAGTAGTTATGAAGACCAACTTGGCTTGTAGAGTGGGACTAGAAAAGAATTCTATGGTTAGTTACAAGTTGTGTTTAGGCTCTTAAAGGGTTTTGTGTTGGAAATCAATATGCGGCTTGATAATGGGGCCTACCACCTCACTTCATACACCATAGTGATAAGAGTGTTGGGTACTTATCCAAGATATACTAATTTTTATAGATTATACTCAGCCAAAAAAATGAGTTAGTTCTCCCTTTGGTGATGAAATTCAAGTAGGATAGCTAGAAAAGGTGATCACCAGATGATGAAATCTTAGTCAGGCCTTATGTCAATGTTTTTATGCTTGATTAAGTGTAAGGGGTTTGGTCTTATGTGTGTGATAAGAGTGAATCTATGACTAATTCACTTGAATAATTAAGCTATGTGAGCTAAAATAAGCAATCAATCAATGTATGAATTCAATTTTAAGTCTAAAATAATTTTTTTATTTTATTGTATAAGCATAAAACAAGAAGAAGAAGCACCTAGATGCAATTATGAACCCAAGATAAGAATTAAATGTCTCATCGAGCATGCCATAATGTTTCACGTAAATTTTACTTTATTTCTTAAGAAGAAAGTTGTAAAACTTGAAAGAAGGGTGAGGTTAATAGAACCTGGATTTGGTTTTTTGTGATCTATGATCTAGATGGTTATAGACACTCCTCTTTGTATATGGAAGAATGACCTACAGATCAGGAAAAACTAAATAAATGCTTGATTATTTAGATATTAGGGTGGATTTCCTATCAAGCTATGTCCAAGAAGCACAAGCTTCCTTGAAGGCTATCAATCCACACTTTTAACAATCAAATTTTAGAAATGAAAGATAAATTTCTTCAATAAATAATAGAAGATACTAAAATAAATACAAAAATTTCTTGAAAAGAGATGAATTCAACTAATTATAGTAATAAGCAATTGAATATTAATGCTAAATAAATTAGTCATAGTTTAGAAAATAAGGTGATACTATGTGATCTAGTAGAAAGTCAAAAGGTGGGATTTGGTTGGGGTTTGATAGGTGGAATTGACTTGATGTTGGAATTGTCACAAAGTAACCATTGTTAGTTGGGTGAACCATCAATGGTTAGGTAAGTGTTGATAGTTAGGTGACCATCAGTAGTTGGGGAAAACCATCGACGGTTAAGTGATTATCAGTGGTAACTGTCATATTTAGCTTAGGTAAGGGTAGATCTGGTTGGGAAAGTGGTTAAATGATTATGGGAGATGGGTTTAGGTTGGATGTTTATTTCAAGTCAAAAATAAAGGAACTAATTACTTAAAATATATACTTAACTCTTTTGTATGAATAATGTCGAGGTGAGTGGTTGAAAACTCATTGTGGAGCCTAGAGAAATTCTGATAGAGTGTTGGTGTCTTAGATATTATTGATGAATTATATCACTTATGATCTCTATCACACTCATTGGAAGCTTTCTTAAATTCATCAAAAGGATACCTACAAGAGATGTTCTAGTACAAGAAGCTTTGATCCTTACTAATTCTCTCTTTGATGATTATTGCCCCACTTTCACCTCCTCCTCCTCTCATTTTATAGAATTAAGGGAGAAGTGAAATAATAAGTTAAAATAAGGTGTCAACATGTCATCTAATATTAGTCTTAACATTTATTAATTATATGAGTGGATAATAATAAAAAATCAAGGTGGAGTTGAGCTGGTGTTAACCCTTAAGGTATTTAAAAGGATGACCATCGACGGTCGAGTATAACCATCAGTGGTTAGGGGTTGAATGTCAGTGGTCAAAAGGTCAAAGGTATAATGGTCAAAGTTAGTTAGTTTAACTTAGGTTTGGTATTTAAAAGGATTTGAAGTGGTCCTAAAGGGGTCCAAGGGCAGTCTAGGTGTTGGTGTAACATTTATGACCATAGTGTGTGGATTTCTAGTGTCTACACCTGAAATGGCTTCTTGTATTTATTTCATCAATTATCTTCTTAATAAAGGTACTAATTTAGAATGGATAGATCCATATCAAAAATCATTTGATAATATGAAAAAATCATTACTTCACCCACCTACTCTTCATCCTCCTTCAAATGATTGACCTTTAATCCTCTATACCTCTTCCACACCCATAGTAGTTGGGGAAATGCTTGCCCAACAAGATGATTTTGGAAGAGAAAATTCCATCTACTATATCAATCGAGGCCTTATTGATTATGATAAATGTTACAAAAAATTCAAACATGATTGCCTTGCCATATATTTTGTAGCTAAAAAACTTTGACATTATATGCTTTATCAAACCACTTATGTTATCATCCATTTTGATACCCTTCATCACTTCTTTTCCAAAGCATTTATTCCTAGAGATATAATTGGAAAATGGATGGTCCTTCTCATGGAATTTGATCTCCAAATTATTACTCAAAAGTTGTCGAAGGACAAATCATCACTAATCAACTTGCTGCAGTTCCTATGGCCGCTATAGACCACTTTTAAGATAGTCTTCTCAATGATAATATTCCCTATATTGAAGGTCTCAAACAAGCCATATAACTTAAAGATTACTTCCATAACTTCACTATTGATCTTGAATAAAGTAATATCGATGAATTCATTATCCTCCCTAATACTATTAAACCTAAAGTATTTATCAAGGAACTTATTAAAGTTAATGTTGATTTACATGAGAATACTTGGACCATTTATTTTGGTGGCACTAAATGAATTCAAGGAGTTGGGGTAGGTTGTATCCTTATGAGCCCTATTGGAAAAATAATCCCATTATCTTTTCACCTAATATTCAATGTCACCAATAATATGGAAGAATACAAAGCTTTAATCTTAGGCATGAGAGCTGCCTTTGATCTAGATATATAATACCTACATCCTTTAGGTGATTACCAACTCATTTTCATCCAACTCAATGGTGATTATCAATGAAAAAGTGATAATATCATTTATTATCATAAAATTACAACTAATCTATCTAAATATTTCATTTATTTCACCATAGAGCCTATCCCTTGAGAACAAAATTTTATTGATTATTCCCTTGCTTCTTCAGCATCTCTTTTTCATTCACACCATGTTATTACCAATCCTACTTTTCTTATCCAAATAATAAAATATATATATTCTACTCAACCACATGATTCACTTATCTACCACATTGAGGCTATCACCATTTGACAAAGCCCATGGTATAATGACATCATTCAATTTTTGGAACACCAAACTTATCCTCCTAACCTAGATTCACATGAAAAGACTCGCATTTGTAATCAAGATTTTAAGTATGTATTTAAATATAGCATCATATATTATTTCAATGTTGAAGGTAACTTTCTTTACTATGTTATGAAAGATGAGGTTCTTCCTCTTTTTGAACAAGCACAAGGGGGCTTTTACGATGGCCATTGTAGTGGACATGCTACAACTCACAAATGATTATGTATGGGGAAATTTTAGCCCAATTTTTAAAATGATGCCATAAAGTTTGATAAAAAGTGTATTACTTTCTAACTTCATGATGATTCAATTCATCCATCTCTAGTCGATCTTCAAACTATAGAATCTCCCTATCCATTCTCCATGTGGGGATTAGATCTCATAGGTAAATTACCTTGATATCAGTATGGGCATGTCTTTATAATCAATATCATAGAATATTTTATAAAATGGGTTGAGGTTATGCCCCTTGTTAATGTCAGCAGTACCACCATCTCCAAATTTATCTTTAATTAGATCATTTTATCCTTTAGTGTCCCTCATACTATCATTTCAAATAATGGTGATAATTTCAAAAACAAAGATGTCAAATAGCTCTATGCTAAATTTAAAATCAATCACAAATTATCTACACCCTATCATCCATAATCTAATTCCCAAGCCGAGGCCACCAATAAAATTATTAATAAAATCTCCAAATTAAAATTTGTGAAACTTGCATGGATTATCACCTTCATCTTTATCGTACTCTTTGGGCTTATTACACTAACATACACACTACCATTGGGACAAAACTATTATATCTAGTCTATGGTTATGAATCAATCCTTATATTAGAAGTTAAGCTTCCCTCTTTTTGTATATATCTTCATAGTATCATACCTAATGAATAATTATGTGAATCTTGCCTTCATACTTTCAATATCTTTGATGAGCATCATCTTTATACTTTGCAACATAATCACCAATACAAGGTCCATATTTCCAAACAACATAACAAAAGAGTTAAAATTCATACATTTAACATTGGTGATCTTGTCCTTACTTTAGAATACACTCATGACAAAGAAGGTAAATATGCCCAAAAATAGTGGGGCGCCTATCTAGTCAAAGATATTATTGGTCCAAGTACCTATCGCCTTCAAACCAATGAAGATCATATTTTTAAAGAGCTCACCAATGTGTAATTCATCAAGAAGTATTTTTCCTAATCCTTCCCTTTTTTTATGCTTTCTATACGCTATCTATCTAACACTTTTTACAAGATACTTATATAGGTCTCACCCTCTACATAAATCCTCTCTTTTTATAAACCTTAGTCCTCCCTTTTGGTCTTTTGGTTTCCCTTTTTCTCATGAATTGCATTATAAAACCATGGATTGGACCCGATCTTCCTCATGATTTCTTATCTTTATTTTCATACTTTATACACACTTTTTGAAACCCCTTAGGTTTCTTATTTGTGATTTGTAGTGTGAGACCATGGATAGGACCTAGCCTTCCTCATAAATACTATCTTTTTCTTATCCCATTTATTTTTCCAATACTTTTTGGCACCCTCATGGGTTTATCTTTTATGAGTTATAGTGTAAAACCATAGATAGGACTTGTTCTTCCTCATAAAATCACCATCTTTTCATTCCTTTTCTAGAATGTGTTTAGCACTGGTTATGAGTTCTTGATCTTTGTTCTCAGCTTTAGCTTTTTATTCTTTTGGTAGATGAAATTTGCATAAAAATCTATGTTATCATGTTTTCCTCCATTTCCCTCATTCTTATGATAAAGAATCACACTTTACTATCATTGTATCCCTTCCTTTTTTGACCTTAATCATATTTTTTATGATTTGAAGTAATTTAATTGTTTCATATCTCATTCCTCTTGATTTCCTTTCACTCCACATTGGATAAAACAAGGTCAAAGTCAAGATAGCACTTTTATTTCCCTTGAATTTATGAGACTCTTAGACACCATGCTCTCTAAGTTTTCTCTCTTAGAGACCAAGTCTGAAATATTCAAATGAAAGTCATATTTAACACCCATGTTTGGTTTTCTAAATCTATATAGAGGAGGAATAAACAATACATAAAGAATGTTAACAGCCAAATCATTTGAAATAAAAGATAATGATATAAAAAAGGCAACATATAAATCTCAAAAGTCAAAATCACCCTGAAAGATGTGATTACAAGCACATCACCTATCTCCAATTAAAGATCAAACTCCACAGTTAGCCTCAAAATAGAGTTGAGGTCTATTGGGATATGAGAGGATAGTATATTAGAATAGGATAATTCAATAAACTCTATGGTGATACCTACTTTCTCATGTAAGTACCCATTCTTCATAGTAGATAGATGACTCTATAAGGGGTCCTGAGGAATGGGTAATACATTGTGGAAAGGTAGGTCCATTTTATTTTTCATGCATATAGCCTTCATGGGATGATCTATATACTTCATTTTGTTGACCTAAGACTTGTGTGTCTAAGAGAAGTTTTTCAGAGTCCTTAAGGTTGAAAGTACTCTTATTTTGAAAAACCTAATTTGAGTATATTGACTTCGATAAAGAGTTACTCTACCTTGGTTTTTCTTTCATTTACCCCTTCACCCATTTCATTTCCCGCCTTGATAGGCAAATTGTGATTATAAATATATTTTACCTTATTCTATACTTCCTTCTTCTTCACATCTTAAAAACATGTTGGCACTACCTTGTTTTAGTTTTATCTATCCTTAGAACAAAAAAACATGTTTAAGTAACTAGGATTACTTTATTTGCACCATAGATCTAAATTTATAGAGATACTTTACTTTATTTTACCATTTTACATTATTATACTATCCTTTTTTCTAACACCTATGTCCATTTATACTTTAATGTACATTTTCCATTGCTAAATGAGGTCGGCTTGTTACTCCTCACTCATAAATGTTGTTTTCCCCTTTTTTGTTATTTTTCCATTGATTATTGAGTAAGGATTGTTACTGATCACTCATTAATGTTGTTTTAACACTTTTTATTTCCCATCTTTGTTTAATTAAGGATTGTTACTACTTTCACATTGATGTTTTATTACCATCCTTTTTGACATGTATCCTTGGTTTGAATTGGCGAGTTTGTCTTTTTTACTTAAGGTTTACTTGTTTGAGTTTTTCGATCTTTAATAGCCTCAAATTTTTAATTACCTGATTTAATTTAAATTTTGACTTGGTAATTTGGTCTAACATAGCACTTTTCACCCTAACTTGCCAAATTTTCAAGTACATCCCATCCACATAGAACCAATTCTCTTGGCTTTCCTACATTTGTTTATTTTTGTATCCTTGGGTTTGTCAAAATCAGTCTTTGCACCCTCCACGATCAAAACTATAAACAAAATAGATAATCATCCAATGATAAAGGTAAGTCAAGGTATGCATTACATTTAATTTTTTTAGTTATTTCCTTTTCCATCATTTAATTTCAGTTATTTTATGTATTAAAATACTATAATTTGTTTGTAGCCTCAACATTGTGTGTTACTATGTTCTTTATTGAATCACCATCCCCTATTGCACTTGCATGACCCATGATGAGATTCTAGTGGGGAATATGTATACACATAATATTTTCAAACTTTTATAAAATAATGATAATTTATATCTTATAGGAACTCATCGAGTCTTAATCTATTTGAGTGCATGCCTTAAGGGGTGCATCAGGAAAGGGGTGGGTAGAACATTGGTGTTTCATAGGATTGTTGTCCTTTATTTCCACTTACTATCAATCTAATCAGCTCCTAAGAACATTACCCTAAGCTTTGACTCCCATTTTGCACACTCCTCTAGTCATTTACCACCTTCATTATCTCCATAACCTAAACCCCTTTTTGTTAGTTTACATGAATATGTCAGCCACCTTGACCCTATATTATTATTTATAGAGCTTACTAATAACTAAGTCAACCATGAATGACATAGTTCATAACCTAGTTATGTTTTTGTCAATTAAAATACTAGGTCAATCAGGTCAACCTTGTCATATTAAACTTTTAGAATATTTTAGGGTTAGATCCACCGATATAAACACATCCATTTCATCATTCTTAGAGAGACAATAAGTGTTATTATTAATTTTCACTTCTTTATAATCTGCTCTTCTATCATTCTACTTAAGGAGTCTTATTTTAGGGTTTCTACTTGAAGAAGAATCTAGTCTTATGGAGAAGTCTTGGATGCTTTGGAATTTTTTAGTGATCCTTAAAAACCATAAAAAACTCTTACGAAGCACATTTGGATAAGGGATATATTGAGTCTTGATAGGTTCATCTTCTAAGTATCTCTAACTTTGCTCCTCTCGTTAGTAGATAAAAGTAGCATAAATAATGGCTTTTGAATAATATTGATATCTCCATGCATTAGGGTTTTACCTGTACATAGATTTATTAGGATTATCTTATTCATTTTTAATTTTATGTCTACTAATCCCACTTTGTGCTACAAGCTTTGGTGAGCACTAGATTAAATTTTGCTTTACTTGTTTTAGTGAATATGAAAACATAGGACCTAGTTAGGGTTATTTCATAGTTTTGATTGATTGGAGGCTTTGGAACCCTCCCTAATGATATTATTATGATAAGATATCCATTGGCTAGGTCTAGCAAATCCATATTGGTCATTACCCTGATTATCTAATGTATCCCTAATCGAAAGTGTAAGTATGATCTATATTCTCCAAGATAGGATTGATTTCTAGATATGCTACATTTCCCATTGCATACACTAATTAGTGTGTAGATATGAAAAAAAAATTGTAAGGCATTGCTTCTAATTAGATGCAAAAAAATAACATGGTAGGTCCAAAAGAAGCCCACACATGATTGACAAATGGTATAAAAGTATAGAGTGGTAGTTGAAAACTAGTTGAATGGTGTTAGATGCCTTGTCAGGTGAAGTAAATGTAGGAGAGGCTATCAGATGTCATATTACGGTCACAACCACCCCTATGAATTCCCCCCAAATATATTCTATTCATAGATATACACTTAGATCTATAATAACCTTGCCACTAGGTCATAGATCCAAACCATCAGGCAGAATTTAAGAAGCATGGATGCAATGTTATAATATAACTAAAAAGACTATATTTGCTGCCCCAAGTGGACTATTAATTGTAAAAGTCTTGCTCTCTTATAAAATCCTTATTGCTCATTATAATATGGTCGACATTTTTTAGGCAACCACATGTTTCCACAATTTTCCCTCCAAAAATGATTCTATTGGTTGAACCTTTCACTTTAATGAGAATTGTGTTCACTTCCCTTAATTATTATTTTAACTTGTGTGTGATTTATGTCTATTGATCTTTGTCTATGGGTAATTTTCAAACCTTCCATTACCATCTATTCCTAGCACCTCTATATGGAATTTGTAAATCACTTGGTCATATTCTATGTGCACTCATGTCTACATAGGCTTTGTCTATGGATAACCTTTATCCCTCTCAATGTTGCGTTGTGTTCCCCCACCTCTATGTAAAATACTTATGAATTTAGAGTGTCCATGGTGGGGTACATGTGATATTGTCTTATTCTCTTAAAGATTTGTAATTTTCTCATCAAGGTAGTGGAAGTGTTCACTTTATTCTTGGTGCATAACATTTTACTCCCCAACAACCTCTTACATTCTCCCTCCCTCTTCCCATTGTCAAGTCTAGGTTTATCACTAGATGTATATTTCCTTTGTACTCTTTATATGTTTGCATGCTAGTAGTAAACTAATTCACTTAAGATATAATGAATTCAACCTACTCTAGAGGTTCATCCCAAGGAGTGCAAGGGTCCAACACCTTAGGGACATTCCCATTTTTGAGATGATACAAATGATGTTACATGTATATAGGGATATTATCAAGTTTATGCTATAAATATAGGGCTCTTGGAGGAGTTAAGGATAAAAAATTTGCATCTAGGCTCTTTTATTTTTGTTATGCAAGTACTTAGCATCTCAAAATTCTATCCACATGATCTTTAAAAGTTCAAGTATTGTTATTCTTCCCAACTTTCTTTAGGTTTTCAACTATCATTCACTTGGCATCACACAAGTACCCTCCTTTTATTTTTAGTGTTTTATTTCCTTATTAGGTTTTTCTACCTTGTGATACTCACCTACACACCACCCCTCACCCCAACTATCCATACTCTAACTCCTACCCATCAACAATTTCATCTTCAACTCCATCTCAATTTTCACAAACTTCCACAAAAAACCATCACCAATTATAACAACCATCATTGGTGACCCAAACCATCACCAATTACCTAACCATTATCAGTCAGAGACAACCAACATCGATCACACCTAACCACTAATGGTCACTATAAAAAAAAAATAGATTATTATTTTTCCCCTTTTCACCTAATCGAACCCCTATTTATATTCTTGACTTATCTATAGACCCTACCTAAACTCTCTGAACCTAACCTTAGTGCATTCATGTTAGGATCCTCCTTAGAGTAGAATTGATTACCTTTGTATAAGAAACTAAACATGGAATTTAACCAGAAGTAAAAAGTAACTAGAAATCAAAAACGACAAAGAATAGATGATACAAGAAACAATAAAATTTGTATTAACACTCTTCCAGAAGGAAATAAAATGAAAAAATCTCACTCTTCCCACACCTCTTAGGCATACAGTAATTCTCCCTCAAGAGTTCTCTCTCTCAATCAATTATAACCAACTCAACACTGAGTTATTCCCTCTAGTGACAATCAACCCAATGGTTGTTATTGCCTACTTCCAAGTAACAATCAACTCAACTATTGTTGCCTACTCTCAAGTAGATCTTCCTAATCTTGCACACCTTGTAGATCAACTGATCTTGCTTACATGTAGATCACCCTGATCTTGCACTCTTACAGACCTTTTAGATCTTACACTTGAGGATCTAATCCTTTAGTCCTACTTACAATATAGCCCCATGGGTCTCTTAAATAGATCCCAAAACAAACAATAATTAAAAATGCAGACTCAAGACTAAAATTAGTCTTTACATGCAAACTAACTGTTCATCTAAAATTAGAACAACAGTTCTGGAAACACACAGGTGACCGATGTCATTTCCTGTCTGACCGATGTCGGCCGACCATAACCGATGCCAATTACTATGTAGCTGGAGATGATCGACGTCGGTTGGCCTAACCGATGTCGGTTACTCTATAAATCAACAACCTCCACATTTGCATCAGTGAAGCTTTTAGCTCCATAATTTAACAATCTCCCACTTGGAGATAAATAACTACACCTGTACCTGTACTTGTACATCCTCTAATTTGTTTTTGGCTTGTATCTCCATCTTCAAGTTCAATCTTGAAGATCAACCACCAATAGTGATCACATATCTTGTGGTGCTTCTCCTGCCATCCAAGTCACCTACCCCGTGTAGAGAAGTGATTGAGCCTGCATAGCATAAATACCTACTGCTGGTCCCTCTCAAATATCTAAGAATCCACTAAACTACTTTCCAGTGTTCCTTTCCTAGATTGGCCATAAACTTGCTGAAAACTCCCACTGCTTGGGCAATATCAGGTATAGTACATACCATGTACCCAACCTCATCATGTGATTTAGGACACTGTTCATAGCTCAACTTGAACTATCCAACCATAGGTGTGCTTACTAGTTTTACATCCTACATATCAAACCTCTCCACTATCTTATTCACATAATCCTCTTGAGACAATATCAACCTGTGATTTTCCCTGTCTCTAGAAATACTCATGCCAAGGATTTTCTTCACTGCTCCTAAATCCTTCCTAGCAAATGTTTGAGCTACTTTTACCTTTAGCTCAACAATTCCCTGCATGTGTGACCCTACAACAAGCATATACACTACATACAGTAATAGGATAATGTAGCTATCATTATCCAACCTGGTAAATAAACACAATGGTCACATTGACATTAACTATAGCCATGCTTTGTCATACACCTGTCAAACCTCAAATACCACTGTCATGGAGCTTGCTCAAGACCATATAACCTAGCCTTCTGTCTCACCTATCCATTCTCTCCTTTCTTTAACATGTGAATCCATTCATCTTTTAGTGCTTTATTTTTGGTTGGCAACTCTACCAAATCCCATGTTTGGTTCTCTTCCAAGGAATCAATTTCCTCATTCATGCCATGCTCCCACTGTTTCCTAGATTCTACCTACATTTCTTCTTCAAAACTTCCTAGTTCTCGACCATCAGTGAGCAACAAGTAGTACAAAGAAGGGGAATAATGAATTTGAGGCTTACTTACCCTTTTAGACCTCCTCATGGGCATTTGAGACTCATTGACAACTTACTGTCTACCTAAATTTTGTTCTAATAGTGATCGATCCTAGTCATCTCTTAGTCTACACCTGACCGATGTTGGTTCCATGTGACCAATGTGACCAACTTCAGTTCCTACCTGAACCTACCTGACATCACTGACTTTGGTCTCCACCGAACTGACATCGATTCCTACCTGATCGACATTAGTTCTTACCTGACCGGCGTCGGTATCTATGTTTTCTTGTGAGTGATGATTTTTACCCATGAGATCATTTTGGATCATAACCTTGTCCAAATCAACATTGCCCTACTTAGAATTATTCAGCCTCTTGAGCTGATCTCTGTCCAGTTCTTAAATATGTTAAAAACATTAGATTTCCTCTTTATGCAATAAACTTAATCCTTTCTTGTAGCATCATCAATGAAAGAAACATCATATTATGATCCTCCAATATAAGCTCCCTGAGTTGGTCCCCACATGTTTGTGTGAACAAGCTCCAACTTGTGCTTCTTCTTTGTTGACCCAGTTGTGAGAAACCTCACTTTCTCCTATTTCCCAAAAATACAATGCTCACAGAAATCTCAGTCTATCAAATTTGAAAGCTTACCTTTTGACTTAAGAACATCCATTATCTTCTCACTCATGTGACCAAGCCTACAGAGCTACATCTTTGCATCTACATCTGAAGTAGATAAAATAGAAGGAGAATCAGTAATACAAGTAGATAGATAAAGTGTACCTACTTTCTTACCTCTTGCTAATACAAGTGCACCCTTGGAAACTTTCCAAGATTTTGTTGTGAGAGTTACTATACAACCCTCATCACCCAAATTTCCTACAGAAATTAGACTCCTCTTCAGGATGAGAACATGCATGACATCCTTCAACACCCATATGTAGCAAATCTATAGTTTTAGCTACACTTTCCCTTTGCCAACAATTTGAAAAGGCTTACCATCCCCTAAATAAACTTTTCCAAAGTCTCCATGGACATAATCATGAAAAAATTCTCTATTTGGGGTTGCATGGAAAGAGGCACTAGAATATAAAACCTAAGATTCTACTTTATTCAAGGAACATATAAGAGCATCCTGTGCAACAATACCTGCATCATTTGCTTCTTTATTTCCTTCATGATGATCTTATACCAACCAACAATCTTTCTTTACATGCCCTTTCTTTCCACAATTCCATAATTGATAATTCTTGCCATTGAGTTTCTCCATTCTTAGTTTACTTTCTTCTGCCATTGCTTTACTCCCACTCAAACAAAAACACCTGTGAGTGACCTGTAATCAACAAACACTAACCCACTCTACCACTTGTTAGTGAACCAAGCTCTGATACCAACTATTATGATCCTCCTTAGAGTACAATTGATTACCTTTGTATAAGCAACTAAACACAAAATTTAACCAAAAATAATAACTAGAAATCAGAAACAATAAAGAATAGATGATACGAGAAACAATACAATCTGTATTAACACTCTTCCAGAAGGAAATACAATGAAGAAATCTCACTCTTCCCACACCTCTTAGGCATACAATAATTCTCCCTCAAGAGTTCTCTTTCTCAATCAATTATAAATAACTCAACAATGAGTTGTTCCCTCCAGTGACAATCAACCCAATGGTTGTTGTTGCCTACTTCCAAGTAATAATCAACTCAACCATTGTTTCCTACTTTCACGGTTGGCCTGACTGATGTTGGTTACTGTAACACTCAACAACCTCCACATTTGCATCAGTGAAGCTTTTAGCTCCACAACTTAACAATTTCTTGTATATGCATTTATGTTCTTATCAGTTTATTATCTTCCAATTTTATTTTTAGAACATTTTTATCATTAGGGGAGTGGATTGACAACCATCTAAGGGAGCTTTCACTTCATGGAACTCACATTGCTAGGCAGTTCACCCTTCATACATGTCTAACAAATGAATTTGTTTAGTGTGATCTTATTGCAGGTAGTCCTTCCTCACCAAAAAGGAGTTCTCACTTTGTCTAGTCATCAATGAGTACAACATTTACTAGGTACACACCCCTCATCTCTTATTTCTTCTCCTTTTATAAAAGCAAAAAAAATAGAGTAAGAAATAAAAAGAAACATTTTTGGCATGCTCAGTGGGACCCCTTCTAGGTTCCTAGTTCTCTTAGGCATATAGTTCATTAGTGAAAAGTCATGCTTTTGCATTTCTATCATTTTTAAAATTTCAAAAAAATAGAAAATTTGTCTCTTTTTCTTCCTAAAAAAAAGTTTTCATCCTAGGAATAGGTTGCATTTTTCATCTTGCATTTAGTTTCATTCTTAGGTGTTCCTTGTATGCATGAAAAGACACCAAAATTTATTTCAAGTTAAAATCAAGTGCATTCATTATTTTTCCTACTTAATGATTAACTCACATAAATTAGTTAAACACATTATCAATTAATCATAGCACACTCATGTTATACAACCAAACCACTTGCACAATACAAATATCAAAACTTACTTGAGACAAGGCCCATTGGGATTTCATCACCCTTTAGATCATCTTACCCTACCTAGTGATCCCACTTGGATTTCATCAACAAGGGGAGGACCCACTCCATTCTCTATCAGAGTATAAACTCTAGACAAATGGTATATATTGGCTATGTAGCTCAACTAGGCTTCAAGTTCATGAAGTGTAAGGAGCAAACCCCCAATATCAGACCATGTACCTGGTCTAATACATATTATTTGAGTACCAAAAATCAACCTGAAACCATCCTTAGATGAATTTTATAGTACCTGAATCACAAGCCAACTTACCCTTTCACACTCTTTCAAGGCATAAGCTAAAAGTGATTTAAAATAAATCTTAGGACTATTTACGCTTTTAGTGTGTGCTTTGTTTTCTTTAGGTCTTTATTTATTTTCTCATTATTTGAGGTGAGAGGTTCATTATCTATTCTTAATTTTATCATATGGTCTTAACTAGACAATAAATGAGAAATTAAAACAACCAACCACCACACTCTTCTTCATTCTCATCCATGGATTATACCTTAGACATTGATAGATCACCCCATGCTTCACCACACCATTCTCCCCCACCTATGGAACCTCCAATGGTCCTTGAAGGTGATCTATATTTCACTACCTTTTTGGACAATAATTTGGTTGTGCTACAACACTATCTTAACACATTAGTCTACCATACTTTGGCAACTTCAATTCTTCCCATAGATCCACCCTATGGTATACCACACAACTTCATGGTTGGTGTTACATCTTCCCACCCTTTAGCTAGTTGAGATTCATATTCTACCATTGGTCCATCTATCACCACCCAAATACCTATTACCCCAACCAATACCTCTAACATTAGCTCAAATTTACCCCCTACCACTTCTACCCCTTTTGATGGTGTAGTGTTTTCACACCTATTTCTACCCTTTCCTCTAAATTCACCAACATACCAACCTCAACCCCATTTCAAAACTTGGTGTTATCCATACCACAAACATTTCCTCCTATTATCACTAGGGTCACTACCCATCAATAACCCCCAAACAATTTAGCATTACCAACCCAAACCATGGCCCCATTAACCAACCCAAATATACCCCTAAGCCAACCATTATTTATTCCTCTACAAGTCCTTGCAACACCCTACCAATATATCCCCAACCTATTGGGATATGTTGCACCTTACACCCAACCTTTAATACCCATAAATTTTGATTGGGCACCATCCTAACCTCAAATTACAATGTACCAATATGTTTCTACATCTATACCTCCTACCACCTATCAATTCATGGCTATAACCCAACCTCAGTAGAATTTACCATTGAATTATGTAACTATGTAATCCTAACTTGACCTGATTAGGATGCTTATAGATAATATGACCCAACTTGAGTCATCCATCTCTGGGTCCTACAACCTCCTATCATAAGACCAAATTTATGATGAACACATCAACCCTTATATCCCAATTTATGTTTATCTTCATCAATAGGAGCTCCCTAAATTCTTTAAGTTTTCGAGGAAGGATGATCCTCAACAACATTTGAGGGAATTTCACCATTCCTGTTACCTAATCACATATGATGATTCCCTCCTTTGAACCTTCCATATGTCTTTATCAAGGCCCACCTTGGATTGGTATAGTGCCCTTCCTAAGAATTTTATAATTTTGTTTTCCCAACTTGCACATATTTTCTTAGAACATTTTTCTATCAATATATCCAAGAAATTATCAATAACTAACCTCTATTCCATAAGGTAGTTTGATGATGAATCAATTGCTGACTTTGTTGCATGATGGTGAGGATACATTAATCAATTATCCTTTTCACTACCCCAAAAATAACTTAGTGAAATTTTATTTATGGGATGCACAAAACACATCACTCCCACCCTTCAGGTTCAAACATTTAGAACCTTTGATGAAGAATTCACAATGGCATGCAAACCCAAGAACCAAGCTATAGATGAGGGTAAATTGAAATTTCAGATTTATAACTCCACTTTTAAATCCAATGACCCCTCTTATACCAAGACATCAAACCAACCCAACATAAAAGCCAAAACATCCACAAATGTGGTGGTCTTGAAAACTACCCCACCTCCATTTGTTAACCAACTACACTAAAATACACCTTGTAACTCTTCCTACCCACCAAATCAAAATCAGGCTCCCCCTAAATAAGTCACACCTATAGGGGAATCTTATGCCTCTGCATTGGACAAATTTCTAAAATTTAATATCATTCAACTTCCACTGATTAAGCTACCTTAAAAATTTGATCCCTTTCACCCTATGCCTGGGTGGTATAATGAAAATGACCATTGTACTTTTCATAGGGTCATTGGACATGACATAAATTAGTGTAACACTTTTAAAAGTCTTATACAAAACCTAATTGATAATGGTGAATTGACATTTGATAACCCTAACACACCTCACAACCATTCTCTTAACATTTTACACAAACCATTTCCTAACCATCCTCCACCTACCCAAACCTATGATAATCAATTTGAACCATCTTCATCCCACGAGGCCCACATAATTAATGTCATCATAAATGAGACCATGGAAAATGAGCCTGGCATTTCTATTAATTCTTCACCAACCTCACCTATGAAATAAATAAATATACCTCTTACCCCTTCGAAAACCCAAGGACAAGAATATATAACCCCCACATCTTCACTTTATCAAACCATACCCATGCCCACCTCTCCTTTTATAAAACTGGATGAAATAATAGAACTCCCTTCTTCTCCCTTAGAAACCCTAGCAAAAGGAGTCAAGACCATACCTAAACACATAATCAAACAAACATGTTGCCCCTTAATAACCTCATAAGAAACCATCATTTTGGAGCCTCCTAGCTCAATTAAATATGAAGGAAACATTCCCTCTTCCTCACCCAAGGGCTTAACATTTGAAACAATAGATCAAGGAAAAAAACATGTTTACAAGCCCTTCTCTCGATTGGTGCAAAGCCTATAATTTGCCTCATAACCTAAGCTAGATAGATCCACTTTTTGGCACCAATTGGGGCTCCCATACCAAAATAGATATGAACCCTCGACCATGCTAGCATCCACTCTCCAAACTATTATCACCCCATCATCAAACACCTCTTCTTCCCAAGACATAAGAAAATCATATCATCCACCTCCACCTAGATCATCTCATAAAATTTTAACTAAACTAACCAAGAATTTGGGTATCCTTCCCACACTGAGCATCACCCATCTACCTATTAAATTGGATCTGATCCCCTTTAGTCCATCTAACAAACCACCCACTAAGGTGGACCAAAGGGTGCAACTACCTAAACCTCATCCTCAAGATTGACCCATCCCCCCTCCTTCTCATTTTCCATCTATTTTTGGATCTCAACCATCCACCATCCTAGTCACCTATTCTACTTCAACCAAACCAACACCCTTTTATATGCCTACCCCTCCATCACCCCCACCATCAAACTCTTCATCATTCTTAGCTAACTTATCCTTGTCCACTTTTCTACCTATTATTAACCCCTCATCCTCTACCTTAAAACCATCCATTATTAACCCAATTATAGCTAAACCAACCCAACCCAAACCATATATCAAATTCAACCAATCATCAACCCTCTATAAGGTCAAAACCATGCCTAAGAGGGTCCCTATTTCTTTTATAACACCTCTAAATGAATCTTACTCTACTATTTTACAGAGGTTGTTGCAAACCTCCTCCATTAAGATCTCACCTATTAATCCATTCAATCCCTCTAAAACCAAACCTTCTTGGTTTTATAATAATTAGATCTATTCATACCATAGGATGCTAGGACATAGCATAGAGAACTGAAAAGCTCTCCAAGCTCTTGTCCATCACTTATATGAAGATGATGATCTATTATCAGATGAACCACTTTCACCTACCTTACCAACCCAACTACAACCCAACTGATCCACCCACTATCCCAACCTAAGCTAACTTCCTCACTCTCATCTATAGGTAAAGACAAAGATCCAAAGCAATCACCCAGTTCAACTGAGCCCATTATCCATACCATCTATATGATTACCCAATCTCGAGCTCAATAAAGGGGTAAAGGAAGATCCAACCCATCTATCCCATGGACTTATCCTTCCAATTCTCAGTCTCCTAAGTAAGATCAAAAACCAACACCTATGCTATTACCAATACCCAAGGTATCCATCCTTAGTGCCATTCCTACCAATTATTCTGCATCCATCTAACAAACTATGTTGAAATAACTTCACCAAGCACTAATGAATATGAGCCTTTATAACTTGATCAACACCTCACCTCACCATCACCAAGCTTTAATAGATGATCTGTAATCCATTAAGGTTCATCCAAATGACCCTCAAACCCTAGAATCCTTTGTGGGAACCCTCCAATGTTCTACCATCATCACCTTCCAAGATTTAGAGATACCTCTAACCCATTCAAAGGAATCTAATCCCCCTCTCTTTGTCACTACATATATCAATCACATTCAAGTCAAAAAGGTGATGATTGATGAAGGAGCCATCATTAACATAATATCCCCCCACACTTTTGATGAGATACATTTACCAAGGAATATCATGACCAAAAACATAGTGATTTTTTGCTCTTTTAATGATACCATGGCCACTACCTATGGGACCATTGTTCTTCAGATACACTTGGGACCTCATACCATCCCTGAGCTATTTTATGTTATGGAAGGTGAATTTAAATATAACATCCCCTTCAATTTACATCATTGCATCAAATTCTAACATGAAGGATAGGTCATAATCATTAAAACTGATCCCAACCCTTTTACATCTTATAACATAACCTATAGGCCTAATGATGCCCTTCTTTCACCTTCATCTCTCTCACCATCAACCACCCCCACTACCATAACTGTACCATCACCCTTAACCTATAGTGTCTCTATTATCAATAATGATGAAGCCTTAACCAGTGCATCAATCCCTTCTTATATCCCCATTGAGGACTCCTTGACACAAACTTTCTAATGCCTCTCTCTTGAGGAGTACCAAATTTTAGCCTTAGATTCCTTTCCCACTCCCCAAGAATATAGGAACCTTCAAAGTGAACCTTCTTATGGCCCCAACATAGGAGCCCTCATCCCTTGGGGACTTCCCAAAAATAAAACATACTTTGCCTATGGGGGACTTGATTGAACAATCCTTGCTCCTACCACCACTCCATATATCCAACCCTTCACTTCCAATATTTCCTATCTAAGTAACCTAGCCTTTGCTAGAACCTATCTTCATCACTATGCTTGGAAAGGATTTGGTATGGGCCTTTATGAACAAGAACCTCATGAACTAACTATTATCAAAACTCAAAAACCTCATGAGATCTTTGGCCTTGAGTTTGAACCATCAGAGGAGCCCAACTCACCCAAACCTACTGCCACTCCCATCGAAGAAGTTCCATCCTCACCAAGCTCATCTTCTTAATCCAAATAATCTAACATCATCCCATCTAATTTTTTTTTATCAGTACCTTTAGTTTAGGCCCATTGACCTATCAACATGGTGGCCAAACAAAAACCTTTCCTCTCATCCACCTCAAAATGGTCCACCATGATTCACCCACCATTTATACCATTCATCACAAAGATGATAATTATATCCTCACCTAATTTGGTGCAGGAGACTCTTCTATCCACAAATCCCTCCCTCTTGAGAACTAAACCATGCTTAATGAATCAACTGTTGATGTTAAACTAGGAACCTAGGAGGATCCTTGGATCATTAAACTGGGCCAACTCTTGGACTCAAACGAGCAATGTGATTATCCTACCTTCCTTTTAGACCATAACATCATATTTGCTTGGTATTATTAGGATATGCTTGGGATTGACCACTCGATCACCCTTCATAACATTTTTACCCATCCAAATGCTAAGCTGATACAACAAAAGTTTCATAAAATGCACCCTCATATAGCTCTTCTCGTCAAGGAAGAACTTCAATGTCTTTTATTTGTCAACATTATTCAACCCATTAACTATCCAAAATGGGTATCTAATATCATTCCTAGTACCAAACCCACTGGGGACTCCACCTTTTTTTTAATTTTTGAGAACTTAACCTTTTATGCCCAAAAAATGACTTTCCTTTACCTAACATCGACCAACTAGTTGACCTTGTCATAGGTCATGAGATGTTATCCCTCATGGATGGATTTTTAGGATATGAATAGATCTTGATCTCCCCCTCAAACCAACATAAAACTACCTTCATTACTCCTTGGGGAACTTTCTACTATTGTGTCATGCCTTTTGGCTTAAAAAATATAGGAGCAACTTATCAATGGGCCATGATCTATATCTTCCACAATCTTATTCATAAGATTGTAGAAGATTATGTGGATGATCTCCTTGAGAAAAATAAACACCATTAAGACCATTTATCTGTTCTTGTTATCATTTTTTATTGACTAATCCAATTGCATGTCTGATTCAACCCAAAGAAATGCATTTTTGGGGTTTTGTCTGAAAATATCCTTGGATTTATTGTCTCCCTCCATGGAATTGAGATTCATCCTACTAAGGTCTAGGCCATCTTAGACATGCCTCCTCCAAAAAACCTAAATCAAATTTTTAGCCTATAGGGAAAACTCCAATCTATCTATTGTTTCATCTCCTAGCTATCAGACAAATGCCAACTCTTTCTCCACCTCTTGAAGAAAGACACCTCTTTTAGATGGACCAAAAATTATCAACAAGCCTTTGATTCACTCAAGAAGTACCTAATTTCTCCACCTATTATTACTCCCCCTAGGGATGACCATCCTTACTAACTCATATTTACCTCCTCAATCATAAAACATATGTTATCACTAACACCGACCCACTCAAGTATATGCACTCTAAGCCATATCAAAATTAGTGTATGGATAAATGGATCATGGTTTTGGCTAAGTTTGATCTTGAGTTTCTTCACCAAAAATCCATCAAAGGGTAGGCCACTAATAACCAATTAGTTAAATCCCCCTCCCAAATAACCAACCCATTCCATTAACATTTCCTGATGATTCTATTATAGCTCTTTCTTAGGAGTAACCCTCTTACCAAATGACCATGTTTTTTGACATTTCTAAATGCTAACATGGTGGGGGTGAAAGCCTAATAATCATACCCCTTCATGGTGAACCTCTTCCACCATCCTTCAAACTTGACTTTGAGTGTACTAACAACATGGTATATATGAAGATTTGGTCATTGGTCTCCAAACCACTCTCGCCTTGGGAATAAAAACCATCTCCATCTTTGGTGATTCTCAACTCATGATTAACCAGGTCAATGGGTCCTATCAGTGTAAAAATGACATTTAAAAAAAGTATAAGCTCCTCATTGATGAGCTCTTAACATCTTTTGACTATTATCAAATCCAATTAGTGATTTGATCTACTAACAAATTCACAGACATAATGGCCTCTCTTACATCTCAAATACCCTCTCAACCTGTGAAATCTAAATTATTTGTCAAAATACATCACTTCATCCAACCTTCATATATCATTTCAAACCTTCCAACCATTTTTAACGTGGAGGAATCTCCTTCAGAAGTTTGGTATGATCAAACCTTTAATTACCTTAACCTAGGCATCATTCCACCTGACCTCTCAAAGAATGCTCGAAGGGCCTTTGTGTATGGTACCTCTTGATACACCATACTAGGGGGAATCCTATATAAACATGGCTTTGATGGTCATATCCTCCATTATTTGTGTAGTCATGATATTCCTTATGCCATCAAAGAAACCCATGATGGAGTTTGTGGGGGACATTTTAGTGGCCTCACTGTTGCTAAAAGACTCCTATGCTTGGGTTAATATTAACCTACCCTCAATCAAGACTACTGTGACTATGTAAAGAAGTGTGTTAAATGCCAATAAAATGCTAGATTGTATCATGTACCCACTCATAACCTCCATGTATCCAAGGATTATTGGCCCTTCTCACAGTGGGGGTTAGATCTCATTGGAGAAATTAATCCTCACTCTTCTCAATGACACCAATATATTATCACCGCTACTGAATATTTCACTAAATGGGTGGAGGTCATCCCACTTATCTCAATCAAAGATAAAAAAAATCATCAATTTTATGAATCACCACATCATCTATCATTTTGGTGTCCCTCACAAAATCATAATAGATAATGGTAAATCATTCAAAAAAAAAGTTCAAGTCCTTTGTGATGCTTTTAACATCAAAATCAGCCATTCTTTACCTTAAAATCCATAGGAAAATGGGTATGACAAAGCCTCTAACAAAACCATTATTAAAATTCTGACCAAAATTGTAAGTGCTTTAGGCTAGGATTGGCAGATACACATCCCATTCATTTTATGAACCTATCACACTAGTATCCAAACTAAAATAGGTGCTACACCTTTTTCCCTGGTCTTTAGTGTAGAGGCTATCCTACCTCTCAAAGTCTAGATTTTGTCTCTTTGTATTTCCTTACACGACATCATTTCTTAAGAGGATTATCATCAAGAACATGTTGTATACCTTGAATTACTTTATTAACATCATCTTGCTGCCCTTAACCATCTTCACATCTATGAAGAGCGTATTACCCATGCCTATAACAAACATCTGAAAGAATGAGAATTCAACATTAGAGATCTTGTCCTTAAAGAAAACCATCATGTAATTAATATGGAAAAAGGATAAAAGGGTAAGTTTGATTTTAATTGGATTGGACCCTATATCATCACTCATAAGTATGGATTAGGAGCTTATCATTTGTCCTCTCTTGAAGGCAAACCAGAACCTAAACCTATAAATACTTCACATATACATACTTTCTACTTTTAAAAGGGATATAAATAAACCTTGTGGTCTACTTAATCTCACCTCTTAATTTTGTGATATTTATCCTTCCCTTATCCTCTTACCCTATTCCTCTTTGGGGACATTTGGTTACAACAAACCCATGTAATTATCTGTCATAGTTTTAGTCCAATATTAAACATGGGTACCACAGTTCTACCCATGGTATGGTTATCATGGATACTTTTCATCTTTAATTAGATGAGATCCCATGGTCTCTTGTTTCCCAAACCCACTTTCCTAACCTACCAACTGCCTTTTATGGTCAACATCTTACCCTGATTAGGTCAATCTCTAAGGCTTGGATAAATGGGTCCATGTTTAAACAAAGAAGCACTCAAATATTTTCTATGGGATATCAAATATTATTTGGGTCTAATTTTATTTAAAAGATATACTTCTCCCTTAAAGGATAGATACTAAAGTAAAAAATAAATAAACTAATCCCTCTAAGGATAACTATCAAAATAATCATTCATACTTAGACCACTCCCTCGAAGGATGGCTAAGCCAAAGTATCAAAAATAATCAATTCTTAAAAGTTGTAATCAGCTTAATAAAATATTTGAAGCTTATTGCATTGATCAACTTTGCCTCTTTCATTAAAAATAAACAAATAAATGACCCTATCAAAAGAAGTTTATCCCACAAAAGGGCTGCAATCAGCTCTCTCATAAAATTGTTCTATTTGTAGACTTCTCACATCAATCAGTCTACACCTTGTAAAGACATGGACTTATCTATTCTAGTTCTTAGGTCACTTATTGAAATGAGTAATTGAGTCCACATTAGGTTCTTACCTTATCCCTTTTTCCTTTGTTTACCTATCATCCCCTTTTCCAATATACCCTCTATAAATCAAGGGACTAAGAGCTCACTTAACCACATTGCATTTATAATGAGACCTTTTCACTAAAAGCATGATAATGCAAAGCTTATATGAGGTTTATGTTCATTTGGATCCTATCTAACCATGATTTAACCAGGTCCTTATTAATGAACCTAGCATGCCTCTTGCTATTTCACATTGTCATTTTCTCTCAAATATTAACACCTTATCAAAACATACCACAACATCATAATCCATAATGATCAAATATATCATGAACCATAAAATCAAAAATCATCACCTAAGATACCAATATCTAAAATTACGATCACATGTCTTCATCACATAACAAAACAAGAACATCATATAATCAAAATCAAATCTTTATATATTATCACATGCCTATACTAAGAAAAATAATCGACATCATAAGTCATCATCTATAACATCAACCACTAACATTAAATCATTTTCAAAATGTAAACATCCATGAATCCATAACACATCTCAATAAACAAAATCATATATATAAATATCAATAAGTGTCATGTACATCTCTCTCACTCATATACATCTCACATCTTTGGCACACAGGCTGGTATCAAAATCATAACCAAGAACATCTCAACCATGAGTATCAAGGTCCTAGGGCACCACTACCACTAGCCCTAACTATACCATTACTAGTACCTACAATTTTAATTATACATACACTTATCCCAATTTGAGCCTTACTAACTGACCTACTACCATAACCCACTAACCTGGGCTTGCTACGACCACTCCACTAGCTAGGCTAACTTGGTATTCTCCCCATGTTGTCTCATTAAGACACTATGCTATCATAATTCCCTCATAATACCATACATCTTGTATGGCCACTAGATATATAGCCTATGTAACAAATCTAGGAGGTGCCACCACTGCTCTACCCATCTGCCATAGAGAGTCTCTTCCTAGGTCACCAAACTAAGCAAGACTCTCACCTGGTCTTGACCACTAGTCAATGTAGTAACCTGCCCTTGTAGCATGGCCACCTGACCCTATAAAGTAGTAATCTATGCCTAGGCCTAATCTCTCTCCACTATAACACCTCCTAATTGACCTTGTAAGGTGGAAATCTACCCCTGTAATGTCATAATCTAGGCTTGTGCTATTACCAATAGCGCCACTACATGTGGATCCCCTTATGATAGCCTCTGACTTGGGTCAACATCCATAATCTACTGGTCCTCTCCCAAACTAAAATCCATGACTGTGTATCTCCCCTAAAACTAGGCTAGGTAATTAGCTATGCAACCTGCATCATCTCCATCCCTTAGGGGTAACTCCTTAGAAACTAGATCCTCCTCAACTGTCTATGGCTATGGTAGATGAAACTTTATATCCTCCCTCTTATACTAAGTAAAATTAGGAAGGATACCTTATATAAGCCCAAAATGAGGATATACTCACTCCAAGGGGATGTGCTCTCTCTCACCATCCTACCTACTATAGGCCCATCTCTAACTCTATTAATATAGGGTGTGGTCCCTATACCCAACCCATACTAGCCACATCTAATATGGCCTCCACACTATGTCACCAAGACCTAAACTCTCCAAGGCTCCTCTAGACCAATCAATGTCCCTAATACCACCACCTATACCTATCATAGCCCCATCTCTCCTCCATTGGTTAAAGCCAACCATATAATCTATCAGTTGGTATCCCTCTATTAAAAGGCCCAAGGGTCTTAGTACCCATATATGCTCATAGGCCCAGTAGTGAAGAACAAATCCCATGTTGATGCCATAATTCCTATACAATCTGAACCCCCATAACTCTCTCTATATCTCAACTAGTAAGACCTATGCCCATCCAAACACCATACCACACAAAAACAACTCCACTAACGCCCCTAATATCACACTATGGTATCTCATTCCCATAAAATTTGGCAATGCATAATACAT
Organism: Torreya grandis; assembly: GCA_037957365.1. Taxonomy (NCBI): domain Eukaryota; kingdom Viridiplantae; phylum Streptophyta; class Pinopsida; order Cupressales; family Taxaceae; genus Torreya; species Torreya grandis. Next base: position 3,540,197 of record JARHVA010001129.1, read on the forward strand.
GACCACTAGCTGCAACATGGTCAATAAATGTATCTCACTAGGAACCCTTTGGTATAGATGCCTAATGTTGAAACCTCTAGAGTAGAAATGGGCATCATCTTGATCATCTCTATATAGCATCACCATACACTCATCAATCTCCTCCCCCTCTATGTGGTTGATAGGATCTCTATGGATGGATAGACATGTAATTTGATGGACATCCTCTAAAAGGATGCTCATCTCTCCAACCAACAACCAAAATGTATTAGTCATTGAGTCCCATCTCTCAATGAGGGTAACTATCATCCTAGCATCCTTGAGAAGGAATTGGTAATGCCACATCCCCACAAAACCCACTACCTACATGTGATTCTAGTCCTCTATAGACATAACATCCCTCAACTTAGAAAATATATCAAGAACCCAATCTTGTAACTAGATCTAATCCCATGCCTACAACAACAAATATATCACAAATCAATAACCCCTATCAAATCTTATCTCAGCACACCTCTTAGCCTAACCCAACTCCTAACACATCACACTTCTTATCTTACCCTTCCCAACTCCTTCAAAAATTTTCAATCCCAACTCCCCACTCTTTTACCCCACCCATAATCCTCTCCTAGCCCATAAAAACTCTTATTCTACCCATCTCAACCCTAATCCTTCCTGAATCTTACCCTCCCTAAACCAACTCCCAACCCATTCCAACTACCTAACTCTTCTCACTCTTCCCACTCTATCACCCTAGTTCCCAACTCATACTCCACCTGACCATCATTAGTATGACCTAACCATCGATAGTATTCTAGGGTAAAATTTTCTCTAAGGTCAACCATCATCAGTGGCTCAATCATTGATGGTCACTATTAGATGACCATAGAAGATAAGCTTCAACCCCCTAACCTTCTTAAAACCTTCACTCCTCTACACCTAAAATCTACTCTGTATAACCTTCCACATCCCTCCTTAACTCTATCCAAGTCATTCTTAATAAAAAAAAATACCACCTTATACCTACATAATAAAAATACCAAAACCCTAGCCCCATAGCTACAAACACCCATATTTTGATAAAATAAGCATACTTAGTTCTATTTTTACCATTTAATTTAACTATTGCAATTTAATACCAAATTTAAGACATCCCCTACCTTATTTTGTGATTGGTGGTGCTATCTCAATCCGTATCTAACCACTTATCCTCAAGCACCCCCCATATCCATCTTGACCCGACTATCATTTTTGCACACCATAATCCTCTTGACACCTAACCACTTTTCCACCCACTCATGAGAAATCTTCATATAAATTATTAGATTAGACAAAACAATACTTCTTAAAATTCTAAATGGGGACAATATAGGCCCATTGACCTTTTTACCATTGATTTAGGGTTTCTTCCTAACCATTGATGGTTGACCCTAACTATCGATAGTTACCTAACCATCGACGATTTACCCTAACCATTGACATTTACCTAACCATCACTAGTTGACCCTAACTATCAATGTTTAGGGTGATTTTTATTCTTTTACCCCTATAAACCTACATTTTTCCTACTTCACCCAAACCTCTTAGTGTATCCACATGAGTTCATCCTATTCTTACCAACCTTATAACTATCTATGGGTTACCTTCTCCCCACAAACCAAGAACTACATTAGGCCTAAAGTCCATGTTGGCTCAACTATCCATGGGACTATATAGGTAGTGTCCTCTTACCTAGCACATTATGATTCAACTCGACCACCCCCTGCCCACCCAACCACCTGACCCATTTACCTTCACCCACCCCAATGTTGGTACCTATTCACATACCTTATGATGAACTTGCTTTGGTCATCATGACTACCTTGAATAATTTTGCCTTGTTGAAATTTTGTATTATACACCACCTCATGTGTGACTTGACCCATTATATTTTTCTTAGGAGCACTTCCTACCCTAGATACCTGACCAAACACTAACCCTTTCTAAGAAACATGACAAGTGTGACTCAATCATCTATGACCAATATTAGGGATTGGTTACTGTATCACTAATCCTAGAACCTAACTTCATTTTTACTAATATGGTAATGTTAGTCCTTACATGATTTCGACTATCATAATTATTTGTATTTTGTGTGTATACTTATGTCTCAAATGCCAAACCTCATGACCTTTATTATACCTTTTATCAAACCCTGACCTAATTCAACCTTCACCTCATTGACTCTCAGTTTGAGGGGAATACCCTCTTCCAATACTCAAGGTAATTAGACCTGGACTAGTCAACAACTCATTTTTTCTATGGCTTATTGACCTAAATCCACATAATAAAAAGGGGGAAAATGTAGACACTAAAAAACCACTGCTTGACTAGTCTTTGATGTCACCTGACTTTGGACCCATTCTTGACCTGAGTTAGCTAATTTACCTAGTTAGCTCACCCTAGTCACCTAATAACACATAAGAACCCTTATTTAATAATTTTTTTTAAACATATTAATTTGGATCCATTTTAAACCTTTTACTTCTAGGGGTTGACCATCGATGGTTGGCCTAACCACTGATGGTTAGCCTAACCTTTGATAGTTAGGTCTCTACCCCTACAAAACAAAAATCATCCAAGTGCAAGATAGGCATGCATGGATAAAGTGGAAACTTTACCATGCACACCTCATAACCTTTTTTCCCTTTAAATTGGCATTTTTATCCTCACTTAACTTGGTAACTTCTCTCTCCTCACTTAACAAGTTTATGCTATAAATACAGGGCTCTTAGAAGAAATAAGGATAAAAAATTTGCATCAAGGCTCTCTTATTTTCTTTGTGTAGGTACTTAGCATCCCAAAAATCTATTTGCATGACCTTTGAAGGTTCAAGTACTATTATGCTACCCAACTTTCTTCAATTTTTTAACTATCATTCACTTAGCATCACATAAGTACCTTCCTTTTATTTTTAGTGTTTTCTTTCCTTATCAAGTTTTTCTACCTTATTCTACTCACCTACACACCACCCCTCACCCTAACTATCCATAATCTAACTCCCACCCATCATCCATTTCATCTTCAAATCAATCTCAATTTTTAGAAACTTCCATAGGCAATCATCATCAGTTATAACAACCATCATTGGTGACCCCAATCATCACCAGCTACCTAACCATCACCAGTCACACCCAACCATCGATGGTCACTATCAAAAAAATAACAAATTAACATTTTCCCTCTTTTTACCCAATTAAACCCTTATTTCTATTCTTTACCTATCTACAGACCCTACCTAAATCCTTTGAACCTAACCTTGGTGCATTTGTGCATGGCAATGACTTGCCATTGCTACATTTTCTATTAAATAGGTATATCATTTATTTCCTTGTATAAACATTTATGTTCTTATCAGTTTATTATCTTCTAATTTTATTTTCAAAACATTTCTATCATTAGGGGAGTGGATTGACAACCATCTAAGGGAGCTTTTACTTCTTGGATATAGCATTGTTAGGCAGTCCACCCTTCATACCCATCTAACAAATGAGTTTAGTTAGTGCGGTCTTATTATAGGTAGTCTTTCCTTACCAAAAATGAGTTCTCACTTCATCTAGTCATTAATGAGTGTAACATGTACTAGGTACACACCCCTCATCTCTTATTTTTTCCCCTTTTCTAAGAACAAAAAAAATAAATAGAGTAAGAGATAGAAGGAAATAGAGACCAAACTCCATTCACAATTGGGATGAGCTCGAGGAAGAATTATAAAAATAATTCAAAGACTAGAGCAATCACTTATCCCTAACAAAATAGCTTACAACTATAAAGAGATCCCCACATGAGATGATGGTTGATTTCAACTTTAGGTCCTAGAGAGTCTGGGATAGAATTATGCCTCTGTGTAAGCCATCCCCCAATACTACATTTTTATATTTTTTAAATTATGTTAATAGTGATATAGCTATGATGATTCAATCTATGGTAGGATTTGTGCTTTTAGATTCATATGATGTTATATTTAGGGCCAAGAATTGTCTAATTCAAATGAGAAAGATTTCACCTAGAACCTTTATGCCTCTATTCACAAAACCTCTTCCTAGCCAATCTATTGTGTAGCCTTCATTGAAACCCATACTCATCATAGTAATCTAACCTAATTCATCTATTATGCCCCATAATGATTTGTATGAGGTTAAAACACTACTACAAAGCTTTAAAAATGAGCTTGTAGCCATCAAAAGACAACAAGAGAAATATTCCTAACCCCATAAACACTTGACTCAATAATTCGAATCGAAAATACCTCCCTACCAAGGCAACTTGCAAACACAAAATCAACTCACATACAATAGAATGCCTTATACACAAAAGTTTGATATTATTAACACCTATAGAGCCCTTGTACCTCTGCATAACAATCTTGCACAAGATTTTGAATGGTGTCTCCCATATAATCAACTACATAATAAATCTACATGCATAAATTGAGTCATGAACCAAGTGATCATGGTGTAAAGTTTTTCATATCCTCAAGATAAATAAAATATCATAGCTCTATAGGGAGAAGAGGCTCAATCAATGAATCAACAACATGGGTCTACTCTTGTTAATTGGTAGGAGGGTGACTTTAACTATGTAAATCAGAGTGATGACCTAGATGCAAGAAGCATTGTAGTTGATTTCAATACAAGACTTAAAATTAGGGAAATGGAGGACGTGCTACCAAATTTAGGGTCAAGTGCTTCAGCACCCTCAACTTTAATTCCCCAAGTCACATGCATAAGTACACAAGCTAAGGTACATGTATAATCTTTAGTGCATATGGGACATACCACACAAAGAGAGGAAAAGCCTTAGACTATTGGAATCATCAAGGATTTAAATCTTATGATGCATGTATGCCTAATCCTTTCGATTGTGTAAAATATCACAATAATCAACTTGCCTCCTTACTTTTCCATTTGCCTCTCTTGATACTTCATAGTAAATATAGGTGGATACTTATCTTTAAATTGGTTATATATGTTTCTCATAACTATATATGAGACTAAGGTGACCATCAAATCTAAACCCATATTCAAAAGTCATATTGAATCATACTCTCATAGCCTACTTGAATTAAATTGCACAATGTTTGATTAAGAGAAAAATCTTATTCTCCATGAATCCACAACACCACTTAAAGATGTCCTAAATGATTTTATTAATGAGTGGGCACACAAACATTATTAATTTGAACCATATGATAGTGAAAAAAATATAAGGTTAAGCACTATTTCATCCTTGAGGAGGACTCTATGTTACATGATCTCATAAAGGCATAATAGGAGATTGAAGGCACATAGAAACTATACCTTGATGGTTACTAGAGTAAAAATGGCATTGGAATTGGTGTAATTCTAGTCTCCCCTCAAAAGGAGAGATAATTCCATGCATTTAGGTTGTATTTTAGTTTATACAAACAATATCACAGAGTATGAGGTGTTGATCTAATGTCTCTAGCTTGCATGAAAAAAGGAATCAAGGTGATACATGCATTTGGTGATAGTGAACTAGTTATAAACTAGGTTAGATTGTAGAGCATGACCATAAATGCATTTTTGAAAGCTTACAATTACATGGTTTGGGATGTGATTGAAGGATTTGATGCATTCAATGTTAGTTCCATACCAAGATTACAGAAACATATACATAATTATAATTGTAGGTGCATAGTATTACATCTCATGTAATGTGACAAAGGATTTTAACAACTTTTCAATCTCATAATCAAGATAATATTCCCTGACAACATAGACAATTGAAAAAAGTTTGAGAATGATGAGCATATTATCAACTTCATGTAGGATGAAGCTGAATTTAGTGCTAGGAGACAGTCACAACTTCAATCCCAATACAAGGATCAGATCATCAAATTGAAATGAAACAAACTTCGCAAGGGATTAGTTATCTAAGAAAGCATCTTTAATTCTGTTGACCAACTCAAGGGAGAAAAGCAAAATATGATAGTTAAAGAGGAGATCTCTGCACAATTGGCCATTTTTGAAGGCAAGATCTTGAAAGCTAATAAGATATGTTCCCGGCCATAAATTAACAACTTTATCTAATTCAACATGAGATATGATGATATCTTCACATGGAATTATAAGGAAATTAGAGGATTTGATCTAGGCTTAGCCTAAAACACTATTGAGATTGACCCTAGTGCCCATCTAGTTCACCAAAAGCCTATCAACCCAAGGCTTGAGCCTTTAATGAGGAAGTAGCTTTGAAAAATCATTAAAGTTAGCATAATACTCCTGATCAAACACTCTTCATGGGTTTCTAATTTAGTCTTTGTGTAGAATAATAATAGGTAAATTCATCTATGCTTAGACTTTAGGGGCTTGAATAATGCATCCCTTAAGGATCACTATCCCCTCACACCAATGGAGTAAATTCTACAAATAATTATAGGTGTAGAGAGATTCTCACTACTATATGGCTATTTGGGCTACAATTAACTTCTTGTGTAAGAATACAATCACTACAAAATGGCATTCACCACTAAGTGTGGAACCTTCACATACGAATGGATGCCTTTTGGTTTAAAAAATGCAAGAGTAACCTTAAAAAGAGACATGGATATATCATTTAAAAAACTAGATCATCTTGGTCTACTTTGATGACATAACTATTTTCTATAAGTACATGACATATCACTTAGGCCATATGGAGCAAGTATTCTAAAGGTGCCAAGAGTTTGGAATATCTCCAAACACTAGCAAGTGTATCTTCATGGTTGACAAAGTTGATCTACTAAGACACATTTTTTTCAAAGAGGGGCTCACAATAAATCCTAAATGAGTCAAATATATTGCATCCATCCCTCTCCCAAGTCATAAAAAGAGTCTCTAAAGCTTCTTAAGAAGGATAAACTTCATCAAGATATTTTTGCCTAATTTAGCTACTCTAGTCAAACCCCTCACTTTGATGCTCAAGAAATACACTACATTTAGCTAGACTTGTGAAGCCATGAATAGTTTTAAAGCTATTAAGTACACTATTTTATAGGATCCCACCCTAATTAATCCAAATTACACTAAGTATTTCATCCTTTATTCATTTGGTAGAGTCGAAGGCATCTCATCCATTCTCATGCAATAAAACAATGATCAAGTTAAACAACCAGTTACCTTCTTTAGTTAGGTGCTAAAATATTATGAGTTGTACTAAAAATTTGTAGATAAACATGCCCTCATAGTCACAAGGGTGCTCAATAAGTTCTATCACATGATTTCCAATAAAAATATTTAGCTGATGGTCCCACATATAGGTGTCAAAGAGTTCTTACTCAGCAAGGATATCAATGAGAAAATATTTGGCTAGATCACAAAGGTGATGGAATACAATGTGGAAATCCAAGTCAAAAAACTTGTGTGAGGAAAAGGGTTTTGTGAATAGTTGGTAGAGAGTGTGAGGGATGAAGATAAAATAGTCCTCACATTATCTAAATATCAATTTATAAACTAGAGTATCCCAGTAAATTGGACCAAAAATGTGAAGGCTTTCCTTCAAGATGGTACATATCCCCCCAACCTAGGTAAATATCAACATAGGCACTCCATGTTACAATCCAATCCCTATGTGCTAGTTGGTGGCATAATTTTCTGAAAAGACTTCAATAGAATCCTATTGGGATGCATATAATTATACTAGGTGAGTAGAATTATCCAAGAATTTTATGATGGCCCATTAGGAGGTCACTATTCACCTAATATTACCATTGTAAAAATAATATGAACTAGCTATTAGTGGCCAACTCTATTCAAGGATGCACACATATATATGCAAAGTTTTGATAAATGTACCTTCTTCATAGGCAAATAGAAGAAAGTGACCTTACCATTGTACCCAATACAAACTAATTAACCCTTTGTGATGTGGGCCCTAGACTTCATAGGGATGATTAACCCACCATCAAGCAGTTAGAATAAGTGGCTCCTCATAGCCATAAATTATTTCACAAGATGGATAGAGGCAATGGTACTTAAAGAAGCTAATGAGGTATTAATTCTATTCTTTTACAAGTGCATCATAATGAGATTTGGTGTTTTATCCACCCTTATTTTTGATAATACACTGGCCTTCCTTAGAACCAAGATCAATGAATGGCCCATCAAGCATAGCATTGTATTTTAACACCTCATCAAACTATTACCCTCAAGATAATGGTTTGGTCAAATACATAAATAATAATTTGATTCATATTATAAATATGACCATGGAGGACAATCAACAAGCTTGACACACTAAACCCAAGACCACCCTTTAGGTCGATTGAATCATGCCCAAGAGAGTGTTGGTAAATTAACCCTTCATGTTAGTTTATGAAATGGAAGCCATATTACCCACATCCTTCAAGTTGTATTCATTGGAACTTGCCCATTAGTTGTAGCTATTCAAAGGTGATCCCCTCATAGTAATGTTATCATAGGTAATGGAGATTGAAGAGATTAGAGTGCAAGCTATGCATGCCATGGAATGTAAATAGGCCCAGATAAATAACACCTTTGATAATGTTGATCATTATCATTGATGTCAAAGGTGCATCTTGTGAAGGATGATAAATAGAAATATATAATTTGGATTAAACTAACGTCTTACGTTTGTGAAGGTATAGGTAATTGATATTAAAGTTTCATAAGAAACATAGTCATAAGTCTAGTCATGACATGAAGATATATGTGCATGAAAATTAATGAACACAAGCATGTGAAGGTTTTATGGCAATGTTTTATCATGTATGTGAGGCATTGAAGCATTCATGAGAGTTTCAAGGTGAGCCTATAAGGGTAGGAACTTCAGACTAAGCCTACACCTAGACCTATCTTAGACCCTCCCTAGCCTAATGAGGTATGAAGTGTAGATTTAAAGGCAAGTTTGCATATATGAGCATGGATAGAGGTAATAAACTTGATTTAGGAATGTTCAGAAAGTTTTAGGTCATGGTTTGAATGAAATTTCATGAAACACTATTTTAGGCCTTTTCAAGTTCACAGAATGAGGTCTCAAGATGTGAGAAGCACTTTTAGATGTTCATTGGTATGTGTAAACTCTACATAGTAAATTGATATATTAAGGAGAGATGGGGAAGATATCTATATAATATATCCATGTATTGGTTTTGGATTTAAGGGGCTATCCTTTATGAATAATTATTAACACCAAAACCTATGTTAAACCTCCATAAAACCCTAATAAGGAACTAATGTGAAAGATATTGTTTACATTAGCTTAGAATGGATTTAAATGCCTAGAAAAACTATTTTAAAATTTATTTAACTCTCCCAGGTACCTCTAGGTGGTGGTGGTTAGTCAAATAAGAGAGAAAATGCATAGATGTAAGATTATTTGTCAAGAAGTTACTGTAGCTCTCAAAAGTTGCATTAGCCAAGAAAAACAAACAAATCAGAGAAGAATATAGAGACTCATTTTTAATTTCCATGGTGATTTATGGATATTTTATATTCTTAAAGTGTTCTAATTTGGTCATCCAAGTTAGTCAGTCATAAACAGACCTAATGGTGTGAACAGTGAAAAACCAGGTAGAGATGAGAAGATGGATTTGAGGGTATAAACATGTCAAATTGATGCAACAAAGTTCATGAAGAATTGATTTATGAATTATAAGTCATGTTAATTATTTTAATATGTTTAGGAGGCCAGTGAATATGGTGAAAAATTTCTCACAAAATGACCTGTCTGGTTCAGATAAGACTATGTGATATAGGGTCAAGAAACTTGTCTGCAAGACCAATATTTGGCATTAGACCATATGAATTTTTCATCTAAGAATGGTATAGATATATAATATTAAAATTTTAATGCATAAATATTCATTAAAAGTGTCTACACAGGTGTTGGAGGTCTAAGTCACCATGACTGGTCTTTGAGGTAAATTGGTAGTTCTGAGTGAGTTGCAAAGATGTTCTTGATACTTTATCTCTTGACTGAAAGTGTTAAAAAAATTTGATTATGACCCTGATATCATGGAGAACCTATATATATGTTTCATTTTTCATATTTTAGTATCCTAAGTGTATTTGAGTTTCATTTTTGCAAGATGAACTTTTGATGTACACAGGCCTAATAGGGCAGTTGGTCCTAAAGGAGCTTTCATGGTATGAATGAAAGACACATGTCTAATAAATCCTAGAGGATGTTAGTGTAGGTATTTTTATAAGTTATTTAATGTTTTTTATTTTTTTATAAGTCCATATAGTCCCAAGATAATCAAGCTTTGATGCTAGGAAGGTAGACCTAATGCAATTAGGTCTCCATGAGACCTAAAAGAGAAATAAGGCCTAATTGAGTTATTGTAGACCAAACTGGGTACAAATTTCATTTGAATAATATTCATAATATTTTATAAGACATATTATATGGTTTACCTAATATTTTAAAGGTGTGTATCTAACCAAGTGGTTTGTGACCATGAGACTTGTATATATACAAGGCAATTTTAGGCCTATTTTAATGTAAGCAATATAAGCGAATATAATTTTTCTTGGTAAAATCAAAGGAGGTATTTGAATAATAAAATAATATAATAAATAGGTATGGTGATCAAAATTTCATGAGGTGATTTAGTTGGTTTTGAGTCACTTAGGGAGTTGGTGCTTCCTTGCAAATAGGTGCTTGTTAAAGCCTAGTCAAGTGGGTGTTTGACTTTATTGGGGTTGGTGCTACAAAAAATTTGATATTTAATTTGATATTATTATATTAAATTTTTAGGTATCATATTGGGGTTTCTTACCCTTTAGGTTTCCCACTCATATATGTGTTTTATTGTGTTATGCTCATGTGAATGGTCTTTATGCATTGCTAGATCTTAATGTTTCTTTCATAGTTCATGAATGATTGGATATAATTGAAAGAATTTTTTTGGTATTATAATTAACCCCACCCATATCATTGATTGTGATTCCAAAAATTAATATCATATCATGGTCTTTTGAATCAGGCATAACAACTTAAAGGAGATATTAGAAGCACAAGCATGTCTAGTCATTAAGTACAAGAAGGTTTCTCAACCAATAAGGATCCTCTCTTCAATGGGACTTAATATGTATTTTGGATCATATAAATGAATACATATATAATTTATTTAGGCTATGACATATGTCAATCTATTTTTTATGGATTCACTCCACCTTTTACACCACCAACTAACACATCAGGCAAGAAGGTAAGTGAGAATAACTCTAAGGTAATAAATGCCATATTATGTGGTTTCTTAGAGGCATAATTTGTAAATGCCATGCATTGTGATATATAAAAAGGGATTTAGAAATTTTTTTACACCATTTATGAAGGAGACACCAAAGTCAAGTTGGAAAAGTTTTAGACCCATCGAAGGTAGTTTGAAAGTCTAAGAATGAAAACATTGCATCTTATCTGTAAAGAGTAGATGAAGTGGTAAATGTCATCAAAGGTATAGGAGAGAAATTGGAAGAATAAATATTATTATAAAATTTATTGAGATCCCTAAAATCCAAGGTTTATTTAAAGGTGTCTATTGTGTAAGAGATCAAAAATATTAACATATTATAGATGGATGAGCTTCTTAGCATCTTGACTGCTTGTGAAATGAGAACAAGTGATGGAAGACCTTATAAGAAGGAAGTTGCATTTAAATATAAGAATAAGTCATAAGGTAAGAAGTATAAGGATGATGTTTATGTAAACATTGATGATGATAAGATAGAAGCCATGTTTATTTAAAAAATAAGGAAAGGATCAGGTAAGTATAAGGGAAAATGTTTTAATTGTGGTAAGATTGGTCACTTTACATCTAAATGTCCTAACAAGGATAAGACTGAGCATGAAGAAAAACATAATGAAAATCATGGTGATGATAAGAAGGTCTATAATCCTAACAATAAAAAAAGGGTTTAAGTAAAAATGAAGGAAAGAAAGGATCTTTCAAGAATATGAGAATTTTATATACCAAAGAAGATAGTAGCTCATCTAATATAAGTGACACAAGTACATATAATAGTGATGATGATACTAATGATCATGATAACAATGAGAACTTATTCATGACTATATAAATAGATAACAAGGGTTTTTTACAAGGGAAAAGTCTTATGGATGATGAAGAAGAGGCATAAGTGAACTTGAGGTAGAATTGGTGAGTGATCTAGAGGAGTTGAAGTTATAAAGAAGGAAGCATAAAAAACTAAGATCATTTGTTAAGATTTATGAGGAACAAATCAATCTCTTTATGCTCAAGATCATTGGTTAAGATTTGACTTACACTATGAGATTTGGGGATAACATAACCAAGATGGAGAATGTGTTATATGTGGAAAGTTTGAAACATAACCTACTTAGTGTAAGTCAAATGTGTAACCAAGGATACAAACTAATCTTTCATGATATAGGGTGTGATATAAGGAGAGCTAAATTAGGAAGACTAATTTCCAATGCTAAGAGGATTGAGAAAAATATTTATGTCTTGAATGAGATCAAGAAATAGAGATGTTTTATGATCAATATGGATGAATGTTGGCTATGACAAAAATATTGGGCCACCTAAAATTTGAAAATTTGGTCAAGATAAGATATAAGAAGTCTATGAAGAACATGCCTAAGATCACCAAACCTATAAACACTCTGTACAAGGAATGTCAACATGGTGAGCATATTAGAAGAAAGTTCAATTCCAAGGAGTACTCTACTACAAGACCTTTGGAGATAATACATAATACTCTCTATGGGCCTAAAATAATGCAAAGTATTCAAGGAGATAACTACTTCATGTTACTCATAGATGACTACATAAGAATTACTTGGGTAGCATTCTTGAAAGAAAAGTTAGAAGCTCTTGATAAGTTCAAGGTATTCAAAGCTATTGTTAAGAATGAAAAGATAAAATTCTTGAGATCTAATAGAGGAGGAGTGTTTTAGTCTAATGAATTTGATGAATTTTGTGAGGTCTATGGGATAAGGAGATAGTTCTCAATAGCTATGACACCTCAGAAAAATGGGTAGTGGAAAGAAAGAATAATATAGTTCAAGAGATGGAAAAAAATCACAAATGAGTCTAGATTATCTAATGGATATTGGAGAGAGGAAGTGAGAAATGTCGTCTAGATTTTTAATAGATGATAGATAAGGACTAATGGTAATAAGACTCCTTATAAATTGTGGGAAGGTAGATCTGATAATGTAGAACACTTTAGAGTGTTTGGGAGAAAAGGTTTCATCAAAAGAGACGAGGAAGACTTAGGTAAATTTGATTCTAGGTTTGATGAAGGTATATTCTTGGGATACTCATTAGTGAGCTCAACTTATAGATGCTATAATAAAATGTTTCAAAATATAGTGGAAAATAATAATGTGAAGATTGATGAGACAAAGAAATCACACTCATAATCAAAGGATACATTAGAGAATGTAATGTACACATATAGAGAAATAACTAGTAGAAATAGTAGTATTTAATAGTAATGCATTAGACAAATAATCCCACATGCATTAGACTAAAGAGATGCGTAGGTAAGAATTAGTATAAATAAAGGGGAATGTGATGTTGTAGAGCATTGAAGAGTATTTTATAATTGAGCCTAGCTCAAAGGAGGTAGTCCCCTTGAAGTGGCCCATGATTTAGAGTTATTTCTTCTATAAAAGGAATGGGTGTTTGTAATATGAGTTTTTCAGGTTAATATGGGAGTTGATTTAGTTATTTAGATTAATAGGTCTCTGACATTGGTATCAGAGCACTGTTCCTAGAAATTTTTTACTGTTACAATAAAAATTGAGATTCGAGAAAGTTTCAGTTCTTCATAGTATTCTAGTTTTCCATAATTTGTTTATTATTACTTATGAGGTCTTTGGTAGATATTTATTTGTTAGTAGTTGTTAGTTGTGGGATATAATACTTGCAAGTTATCTATTTGTGGATTTAAGCTTTTTTAGCAGTGTTTGATATGTATTTGGCATGGTTTGTCTCTAAGTTTATTTTTTTGATCAATAAATTGGATTTGTTACCTCCACATGCCATTATCCCATGAACCTAATGAGATCTACAATAGCTCACCTCAGCTCAAGCTTCTCACATTGGTTCATTCGATCATGTGGCTTGATCAATCTTATGGATTTACCATGATCTAATGCAATGTTTAATATAGATTCATTAGTGGCAATTATTGACTCAATCATATGTCATGGATCTGCTAGTATAGGGAAAATTCCTCTACTAGTTAGAGACTATCTTGCTTGAAATGCAATAGTAAAAGATCCATCTCAATTGATCTGTCATCAATCTTGGGAAGATGATAGAAATTATTGTCATAGTACACCTATACTTTACACTCAATTTAGTGATTCATCTAGATGTTTTAAATCTGACTATAATAGGAAGCTTTCACTTTGATTGTTACACTTACTGTAGAGGTTTTAATACACATTTCATAGTCCTCTCTCAAGCTCTACACCACCATACTTCTCCCATCACACACCATATCAGATCTTTGCTCTACCTAAGTGATGCCACCTTACATTCATAGATTTTTATTTCCTAGATTATAGGCATAACCTTGTGTATAGCCTCACTATGACTCTTCTTGTTCATCACTTTTAGATCTTCCACCACCCATAGTTTTGGCATACCCATCCATGGTTTTTTCAAATTTCCTTCATGGATTTTGGCTTACCACATTGTATTAGGCATTCTCTATACCATGCTTGTCTAGTTTTAGATTTTAGATATAGGGTTTCATTATTTTAGTTTACCTTTTGTTTTAGTCAATATTTCATTCAATCTAATATTCCATTAGATTTTCTATATTATATTTTCATATTAGGTCTATAGTGTTTTAAATTCATCAGTAATGCATAACATATATTTTTTAGGTTCTTAGTCATTAATTTGTTAATAATTTTTATTGACACTTAAGTTGCATTGTCATTTTTAGGACTTTAAACTCATAATTATCCCATCATTATTTTTTAGTATATGTTGTTTTTTAGTATCATCTTAAGTATTAATGATTTTAATTTGCTACAAGTCCAAATACTTTAATAGTGGTGTCTTTAGGATATAGTTTCATATTTAATTTTTAATATCATTTATTATCAATCATGTGTAGTAAGCCTTTCATCATGTGTCGGTTAACTAGTGTAAAAAAATAAAAATAGTGGTCATATTGTCATGAGTAAGATATATTTATCATTTTGTCATGTGTCAATTTCTAAAAATAAAAAATAAAAAATAAAAAAAATTGGTCATATTGTAATAGGTGCATTTTTGGTTGAAACCAACATCCGCTTCTTTGGTTCTCATGGAACTTCCCTTTTTTTTGAAAGTCATCTCATTGATGCATTGCCTAAGATTTGAAAAATTGGCATAGTATAATAATATCAAACTAAGTTTGAGACATTAACTAATGGCACCTCTACTGCATGCTTCATTTGTTGCTTCATCAATAGAATTCAAGATGTGATTTGAGTGAAGGTTCAAATGTGGAACCCTTAGATAATGATGGAAGTGATGGGCTTAGCCAATCTCATTGAAGACTACATCAACTGGAAACATCTTCAAAGAACACTCCCTCAGATGACAAAATCACCTAAAGTTCCTAAACACTCCTTTAATGAGTCCATTTAGGAAAGCACCATGCTCGAATAGGCCCCAGATGAGCCCAAGCCAATAATCATAGATCCCCAATAGGGAATCAAATTTCCACCTTTCTTAGGAAATAATGCTAAGGGGGAAAGAATGTACCCTCAATTTTTTCACAAGGATAACTATTTTGTGCACCCCTGTTCTAGAGTTGAGGTGATCATTTCTAAGTTTCAACTTTCATTACTCAACTCTCAATGCTAGATTCTAGTTGTAGTTATTATACTAATCCATATTTATGCACATACACCTCCTATTTTAGTGTTTATGTTCACCTTATTATTGTATATGTTCCTATCACAACATAGATAGAAGAATTAGAAGTAAAAATGCACGTATGATAGAGCTTTCATCTGGTCTTCAACTTATTTTTGGTCTAGCTTTCATTTGGTCTTCCTCCTAATTATTATCATGTTTCAAGGTAAAAACCTATTTATGGGAGATGGAATGTAATGTACCTAGACAGGGGAATAACTAGTAGAAATAGTAACATGTAATAGTAATGCATTATATGAATAATACCACATGTATTAGACTAAGGAGATGGGTAGGTAAAATTTAGTATAAATAAAAGGGTAGGTGATGTTTTAGAACATCAAAGAGTATTTTGTAATTGATCCTAAATCAAAGGAGGTATCCCCCTAAAAGTGGCCTATGATTCAGAGTTGTTCCTTCCATAAAAGGAATGTGTGTTTGTAATATGAGTGTTTTAGATTAATATATGAGTTGATTCAGTTGTTTAGAGTAACAGATCTCTGACAGAGAATCTAGACATCAATAATGAAAAATAAATGATATAGATTGATGAGGAATAAGAAGTTGAGGAAATACAAGAATAAAAAAGACCCTCAAGAAAGATCCAAATAGATCATCCTAAATCACAAATCATTAGCAATAAGGATGTAGGTATGCAAACAAGGAAAAGACTGGTAAGTAACCTAAATCAAGATAATGTTGCTCTATTGTCTAACATTGGACCTAATAATATTGTAGGAATAAGCAAAGACAAGTTTTGGATAGAATCTATGAATGATGAGTTAGACTAAATAGAAAAGAATGAGACTTGGGAACTAGTTCTTATGCTTAAAGACAAGAATACCATTGGAAAAAATGGGTGTTTAGAAACAAGATGAATAAAGATGGAGAAGTCACTAGGAATAAGGCTAGATTGGTATGTAAGGGATATGAAAACATTGAAGGGGTAGACTTTGAGGAAACATTTGCTATAGTATTAATATTAGAGGCTATCAGATTATTTTTAGCATATGTAGGGTTTAAAGGATTCAAGGTGTACTAGATGGATGTCAAATCTGATGTTTTGAATGAGAACCTAGAAGAGGAAGTGTACATAAAAAAACCAGATGGTTTCTCATTATCAAGTAACAAGGACCATGTTTATATATTGAAAAAGGGTCTTTATGGTCTAAAGTAAGCTCCTAGAGCTTGGTACATCAAATTAGATAGGTATATATTAGACCAAGGATTCAAAATAAAAGTTGCATATAGTAATCTATACATAAAGACATAAGATGACCATCAATTGATAGTATTTGTCTATGTGGATGACATCATATTTTGTGGAAATAGTGAGAATATGACTAAGGATTTTTCAGAGGTGATGAAGAAGGAGTTTGAGATGTCCATGTTGGTAGAACTATCATTCTTTCTTGGGTTATAAATTAATCAATAAAAAAGAGGTATATTTATTTTGGAAGCCAAGTACATAATAAAGATGTTGAAGAAGTTTGAAATGGAAGATTACAAGGTAGTTAACACACCTATGATCACATGGTGTAAGTTGAGAAAGGAAGATGAATATCTAAGGGTCAATTAGACATCATATAGGTCAATAATTAGAAGTTTATTGTACACTACTAGTTTTAGACCTGATATTATGAAAGTAGTAGGTCTTGTGGGAAGATGTCAAGAAAACCCAAAGGAAAATTATTTACAATTAGTGAAAAGGGTACTTAGGTATCTCAAAGGGACTATAGAGTTTGGGTTGTGGCATTCAAATATCAAGGAGGCTGATTTAGTAGCCTATATAGATGCATATTGGGTAGGGAGACTAGATGATAGGAAGAGCACTAGTGGATGAGATTTCTTCTTAGGTGAGTGCCTAGTTTTATGGATAAGCAAGATGAAACCATCAATGGATTTATCTACTTATGAGGCTGAATACATCGTAGAAGCTTCATGTTTTAATTAGGTCCTATGGATGAGATAGACCTTAAAATACTACAAGGTGGAGTAGGCTAGTCCTATATCTATCTATTGTGACAATATAAGTGCTATAGGTGTCTCAAAGAACCCTATCATGAGCTCAAACACTAAGCACATTCCCATTAGGTATCATCTCCTAAGATATCAGGTGAGTAAACAAAGTGTTAAACTTGAATATGTTTCTACAAAATGATTAGATTGAAGACATTTTGACCAAGCCAATTCCAAAGGAAACTTTTGAATATCTAAGACAATAATTAGGCGTAGTTCTTGCCCCTAACATTCATTAAGTAAAATGCTTAGGGAGAGATAATTACATGATTCATTAGCTTCAATAATAGGTGATTAGTGCTAAGAAGGTATGCATGGAGATAGGGGGAGCATGTTGGTATGGTGTTTCTTAAACTCATAATCCTATGTGTTGAGTGTTTTGGTTGTAAGAGGTGAGATCCAAGAAGTTGCAGACATCTCTTTGTCATTTATCTCAAAGGAGGAGAATATTCAGAATGAGAGAGAAATTTATTGTTGAGAGATAGTTTTGAGAGTGGTTACCAATAATGACAAAGGGGGAAATTTTTGAGTATTTTCATTGATGTCAAAGGTGCATCTTGTGAAGGATGATATCAAAGGTGACTAAGCCTAGTCTGGTAATGTGTGATGTGACAAGATGAATAGGAGAGCGTATTCATGAGAGAGTGATGTCTTGAGAGAAAGATAAAGAGAAAATTTAAAGGTAACTAATGTATTATGTTTGCATGAAGGTATAAATCATTCATGTCAAAGTTGTATAGGAAGCCTAGTCATGACATGAAGAGGTATGAAAATGAATGAAAGCTAATATGTGAAGGTTTTATGGAACTTTTTGAGTATTATGTGAGGTATTGAAGCATTCATGAGGTTTTCAAGGTGAGCCTATGGGGTTAGGACCTTTAGACTAAGCCTACACATAGACCTCTCTTATACCCTACCTAGCTTAATAAGGTATGAAGATCATATTTCAAGGCAAGTTTATATATGTGAGCATGGAAAAAGGCAAGATAAGTTTATTTAGGCATGTTCAAAAAGTTTGACTTCATGGTTTGAATGAAATTGCATGAAACATTATTTTAGGCCTTCTCAAGTTTATGGAATGAGGTCTCAAAACCCAAAAAGCACTTTCAAATGTTTGCAGGCACATGTAACATTTTCATGAGAGCTTGAGATATTAAGGAGAGATGGGGAAGGGTCATAGATAAGATCTCTATGCATTGGTTTTGGATTTAAGGGGTAGTCCTTTATGAACAATCGTTAACACCAAAACCTATGTTAAACCTCCATAAAACCCTAATAAGGACCTAATGTGAAAGATATTGTTCAAATCAGCTTAGAATGAATTAAAATGCCTAGACAATATATTGGATCATGTATTCAACTCTCCCAAGTACCTCTAGGTGGTGGTGATTAGTTAGATAAGAGAGAAAATACATAGATACATGCTTATTTATTAAGAAGTTATTGTAGCTCTCAAAATTTGCATTAGTCAAGAAAATTAAATGAATGGGAGAAGAAGTTAGAGACTCATTTTTCATTTCCATGATGATTTATGGATATTTTATATCCTTTAAGTGTTCTAATTTGGTCATCCAAGTTAGTCATAGACAGACCTAATGGTGTGAATAGTGAAAAAACCAAGTAGAGATGAGAAGATGAATTTGAGGGTATGAGCATGTTAGATTGATGAAAAAAAGTGAATGAATAGTTTATTTATGAATTTTAAGTCATGGTAATGCTTGGAATAATTTTTTAAGGTCAGTGTATATGGTGAAAAGTTACTCACAAAATGACCTATCTGGTTCAGATAAGACTGTGTGATATATGGTCAACAAATTGGTCTATAAGACCAATATTTGGCATTAGACAATATGAATTTTTTATTTGAGAATGGTATAGATATCACATAGTATCATTTACATTCATCATGAGTCATTAAAAGTGTCTACATAGGTGTTGGAGGTCTAAATCACCATGACTAGTCTTTGAGGTAAATTGGCAATTCTGAGTGAGTGAGTTGTAGAGATGTTCTTGAGCCTTTATCTCCTAAGTGAAAGTGTTACAAACATTTTGTGATGACCCTAAGGTCATGGATAACCTATCTAAATTTTTAATTTATCATATTTTATTGTCCTAAGATTATTTTATTTTCATTTTTTCAAGACAGACTTTTGAGGTACACAAGCATAATAGGGAAGTTGGTCCTAAAGGAGATTTCATGGTATGAATGAAAGACATAGGTCTAATCAAGCATGGAAGAGGTCAGTAGAGTTATTTTTCTAAGTGATTTATTATTTTTTTAGATGTTGGATAAGGCCATCTAGTCCCAAGAGAATCAATATTTGATGCTAATAAGATAGACCTAATGTAATTAAGTCTCCATGAGGCCTAAAAGAAAAATAAGGCCTAATTGAGTTGTTGCAGACCAAATGGGGTCAAAAGTTCATTTGAATCATGTTCATAAGATGTTTTGATACTTATTACATGGCAAAAATAATAGGTTGAAGGTATGTGGATGATGAATTAGTATATGACCATGAGATTTAAATATATACAAGGCAGTTTTAGGCCTATTTTGATGTAAGCAATATAAGCATGATTTGTTATTTTTGGGAATAATGGAGTTTTATTCCTATTTAATAAATAAGTTTGAGTAGGATAAATTAGTAAATAATATTCCTAATTAAATATAATGATTTTTGAAATTAAATTGTAATTAGACCTTTTTTTAAAATAGAAGTGAGAGAGTAAAAATTAAACTTAGCTTATTATCGACTATTCTGATTGAGACAATGTCTAGAAATTTGTGTACATGGATAGGACACTATCGTAAACAAGGTCTTGGAATTATTTTTCTAATTGGATAGGATCAGTAGAACTAGACACCTTGGGATTTGGCACTATAGTCCTTCTCTGGCACTATTATCTTGAGGATTTAAGCTTTTTGGGTTTTGTTCGCCTGCTCAGTGTGAGCCTGGGTACCAATTTTTAGAGCCTCATTATCAATAAACCTCACTATACATTTGATTATTAATGTAATTTAATCTTATATGCAATTGAAAAAAGAAGAAAAGAGGTTAGTATGTGTAAGATACACTAAATGTGCTTCACACCCCATGTGTGGGCATGCTACCTACATACCAATACTCTGAGGAGGGATCAATCCATATGTAGTTATCCCTTTAAGAGTGTTTTTTGAAATAGTGAATTGAAATTCAAGAAATTCTAAAGCTTGATATGACTAGGGATGGGTGTAAGGTCTTAAATTAGCTTTTAAGTGTATAATTTGGTTGTATGCAGAGAAAAGGGAAGATTGCTTGAGTGGTCTTGCTTACTTGAATGATATTTTCCAACCCTTTAAAAATGATCTTTGAATGGGATTATATATGGATCTATTGGTCATGGGTTAGATGAAATCAGAGTAGGTTGACATAATGAACAAGAGGAATTGGGAAAAAAAGGCTAATTTGGGATCAAATTGTGATTGGACATAGTGCTGAAAAGGGGACACCCTAGGGTCTAGTGCTATAGTCTATCTTTGGCACTATTGTCTTGAGTAGATGAGACTTAGGGGGATAGATTGGTCATGAAGAGAGGGTCCTGGATTATCTAGGGTCAAGTCTAGAAGGCCAAAAATGACTAGAAATCAGTGAAAACAAGCTTGAGAGGGTTTAGAGAGCAAGTAAGAGGGACTAAGGGTTGGGTGTCTTTATCCATACTCAAGTTACAAATTTTTTCATTTTATATGACTACATTTCCCCCCCTTTATTCTAGTGATGCAATAAAGTGAAATACTAGGATAAGGGAAAATAGAAAGTGTACTTGAACTTACCTACAAAGGTGAAGCCTATGAAGTTTATGTGACTCCGAATAATGCCAGATAATGCATAAAGAGAACATTGTGTAAGTGTGAATCTATGAAAGGAAAATAAAGAGTAGATCATTTCTTATTATATGCAATATAAAAAAATACAAAGCTAGGTAAGAGAGAGGAAAAGAACAAAATGAATATACCTCACTGGGTGCATGAACCAATACAAAACTTATTGTGATATTGAGTAAGGTTGAGTAATGCTAGATGTGATAGATGATGTTGTACCAAAAGTTATATCACAAATGAAACTGAGTGCTAAATTCCCTAAAAAGTGGCTAAATAATGCAAAGGGTAGCCCTTTGGCTCCATCGTCACCTACTAAGTGAAGTTAGATGATCATACATGTGCTAATTGATGTTTGGACTATGTGTCTAATCCCTATTAATAGGTGGCTCAAGAATACAAAGGCTAATCCTTTGGCTCCATTGTTTCCCATGAAGTGAAGCTATGAACTGATACCGGTATGAAGTATGTCATTTGAGATGGATTTTAAAGCCTATGCATGCTCTGGAAATTTGATAATGTGGTGTGGATAGCTAAATGTGTGCTAGAAACTAGGAAAATGTTAGCCAACTCAGAAAAGATGGAGATTATGCTTGTATGAAAGCCATTCCAAAACTAAAAATTTGGCTTATGTGAAATCCACTTGAGAACTTGGGTACTCAGTGTGGAGGTTAGGATTATATGAAAGCCACTCTAAAATGATTCCAACCACCTGAAGATGGAATAAATAATGTAATTTCTAAGAATGCTTGGGTAATGCTAAAAACTAAAAGAAAAGAAGAAAAAGTGCTATACAATCTGCCCCCAATCATTGGTGTGTAAAACATGGATTATGATCTGGAGGTTATAATAACTACTGTATCTAAAATTTGAAGTGAGAACTAATCATTACACACATGATGCCCCCTATGTTTGGATTCTTTGAGAAAATTATACTAAAAACTATTGATTTGAATTAGTCTAATTATGTAAAACTGTACCTAAACCTACCTTTTTGCTTACTTTTAGAAAACCTAGTTTTTCTACTATTTATCTAAGAATGCCAAAAAATGGACACCTTGGTGTCTGGTGCTATAGTCCATCCTCAATTCTATTGTCATAGGTTGAAATTGATCACTATTCTATAATCTTGACTATTTATCTAGTATGTTCTGAGTGGTTGGTGATTGGTTGATATTCTAGTTGCTTTGAAACTAGATTTGTTGATCGATTAGGAGTTTTAATCTTTGTACAAAAACCCTTGTTTGTTGCCCCCTCTTTGGAGGGTAGGAATAGGTACCCTTCAACGAATACTCGTAGAAGAAGAATCCCTAAAAGTGTGTTAAGATGGAAATATATATGGTATAACAATGATAATCAACAAGATATCTCAAGATATAGCATGGTTTGATTTGAGAGATTGTTAGATCAACAAGGGTATGATTAGATAGATGTAACAATGTAATAGCATGTGCAATTTACTAAAATAGAACTGAAAGTCTTAGTTATTAGTGTGTTAGTTTTTAGTTGGAGGGATGGAGCATGATGTCCATCATGACATCCAAGAAAATAAGAAAACATGCATGATATAGATCATGTCATTAAAACAATTGAAGAACCAATCACGCAAAAAACACATAAATTAAGAACCATACAAGGGTCACCAAGGGGCCATGGAAAGAAAGGACATGGACACATGTTAATCAAATTGGAAAGAAATAATACAAGGTATGTTCAATTTCCATATACACATATAAGTAAAATAAGTAATGTTGGCATAAGGGCCATAAGCTCATATAAGAGTATAAACAAAGGATATTTGCAAATGTCCTAAGGCACACACATGAATAGAAGCAAAGGACATTGGAAAATTTCCTAAGGCACATATAGGAGACAATCAAGAACTCAAAATATAATTCAACAAGCTACTCTAAGTAAAAAGAGAAAGTATGTAATAACTGGAAAGATAAAATAACATCTAACTAATCAAAGCAAGAGTGTATGTATGGAAGACATATTTAGTACAAGACTAGGTATATGATAAGAAATACATATGTGCTAGATACTAGTGAAATGTCTATTAAGTAATATGTTTAAGCTAGTAAGTAAATACATCAACATGATAACTAGAGTGTGTAGTGTAGGAATGACATAACCTGGATGGTGTAGTCATGTAGCAGATGCCCCCAATGGGTATGTATATTGATGTGTGTCTTGAATGTAGAAGAAGGATGTCCCCTCAATGGGTAGAGTGAATAAATCAAGTAGTTGGATGTTATTGTAAACACTCAAAGAAGATCAAGTGAAGAATGGTAATGTAGATAAAGTGACAAACAATAACATAGAATAACAAATGTAAGTTTAACATGATAGTAGCAATGTAAGGAATATATGATGCATACAATCACAATGTTTTTGTGTTTTGACATATTTAAATGTTTTTGGATTTTTTAAATGTTATATTATTTTTGTATTTTTAAATTTAAGCTATCTACAATCAAGCATAAAAAACTATGTACAAGTAATTAAAAATAAGCTATATACAAGTGGTTATGAAAAATTATGTACAAGAAAGGCTAAGAAGAGATGATACTAACTAATGAGTCTCATAGGAGACTCCCTATCATGTTTTCCTATATCAATAATAAGGATCATACATGATCATGAAACATGATGGAAATGCTAAAACTATGGCTCTGAAAGCTGTATATGTTATAAATGTTCTGAAATCTTTGTAGTGAAAACCAACTATGGGGTCACTCTATAACTCTAAGAAATGGATGCAACTGTAGGGTTCTTAGGGATCCATATATAATTATGAGAAGCTCTCTAAAAATTTGCTTTATGTGTATATGCATGAGATCTCAATGAAACTATTCTAGGTGTGAAGACTATAGCTAGAAGTTGTTTGGAATCTTAAATCTATGGAGGTGTATGAACTCTATGTGCTAGCGATGAAGGTCTTGACTATGGATGAATATAGATTGGAAGAAGAACTATAATAGGTGGAGGAGCCAAAACTAGATAGGAAGGGGTGTTAACCTACATGACAAAGCTATAACCATGGGTGTAATCAACCTACCTATCTTAATAAACATGGGTGATAACATGTACCATATAATTTACTATAGGAATAGAGCTGGTAGTAGGTGTAGGATAAAATCTAGATGAACCAAGTTTGAAGAGAGGAGGGATAGATATAACCACTAGACAAATAGTGATAGGGAGATACTTAAAACTAACCAAAGAGTTAGATACATATAAGTAGAAACCATGTATAGCAATATGATTATAAAGAACATTCCACATGATAGATAGCAAACAAGGGATAGAGAGCATGGAATTATGCATTAATTCATATAAAATTGTGACTTGAATCATGACATTTCTAATGTGTTTAGCATGATAAAATTAAAAAAAATCATCATGAGAGATAGAAAGCAAAGGGTTGAGAGCATGGATTTGTGCAAGAATTCATAAATATCTTTGACATAAACTATGACATTTATAATATGTTTAGCATGATAAAATTGAAAATTATTTCATATAAGAGATAGAAAGGAAATGATAGAGAGTATGAATTTTTACATAAAGGTATACAAACTTTTGACATGCAACATAATATTTCGAATGTGTTTATCAAAATGGAGTTGGTAATTATTCTGTATGAGTGAAAAAGAACATGTAAAAATAGTTTTGAAATCTTGTGTATTTTTGGCAATGAATTTTGTAATATCATCCCATATAATGAAACATAAGCATGAAATGGAAAGGATTGAGCTTTTTACTAATATATTATAGACTTCATCATTCATGTACATGATAGGGCCCATTATGGTTTCCTTATTATTTGTGAGAAATGTAAGAAAAGTTTGTAAATAAATGAGCATCATTTTTATAATTTGATTATGGATGTAAGGTGATACCTCAAGAAGCAAATAGGTTTTAGTACATAAAATGAGGGATTTTTCATTTTTTTTTTGCAAAATACTATAAATTTTTTAAATTGAAATTGAATTTCTAAGTTAATTATTCAAGAAAAAAATTAGAAATTTATGGGAAAGTACTTGATTTAATAGGACCTAGTAGATGTAACTAGGGTTTTGAGAAAAATATTTGTTTTGAAATTACTATGAATTTTTGAAATTTGAAGTGATTTTCTAATTTTAATATGCAATTAAAAATTTAGAAAATGATTGGAAAATTACTAGAAAAGTACTAGGAGCTAGTTGATACAACTAGGGTTTGAAATAAATTTATTTTAAAATTTATTACAAAATTTCAAAATTTGAGATGAATTTTTGATTTATATGTGCAAGCAAAAAAAAATAAAATTATTGGATTAATGTTGGAAAATTACTAGGACTTAGTGTATGTAACTAGGGTTTGAAATAAATTTATTTAAAAATTTACTACAAAATTTTAAAATTTGAGAGAAATTTTTTATTTTAATATTCAATAAAATTTTTAGAAATTAATGGGAAAATCTAAGAATTTACCCTAGAGTTTCTAGGGTTTTTATGCAAAATTCAAAGTAAGTTGGGTTCACCAAATGATTTTTTATTTTTGAGAATAATAGAGTTTTATTCCTATTTAATAAACAAGTCTGAGTAGGAGAAATCAATAAATAATATTCTTATATAAAGATAATGATTTGTGAAATTAAATTTTAATTAGACCTTTTCTAAAAATAGTAGTGAGAGAGAAAATTAAATTTAGCTTAATATAGATTGTTCTGATTGAAATAAGGTCTAGAAATTTGTGTGCAAGACTGAGACATTGTCAAAAAAGAGGTCTTAGACTTCATTTTTTGATTGGATAGGACCATTAGAACTAGACACCTTGGGATCTGGCACTGTAGTCCTCTAGTAATATTGTCTTGAGTATTTATGGGTTTTGTTCACCTACTCAGTGTGAGCCTATATACCAATTTTTAGAGCCTCATTATCAATAGAGCTCATTATAGGGTTGATTCTTCATATACATGTATCTTTTATACAATCAAAACAAACTTTGTCAAATGGGGAAAATGGGTTAGTGTGTGTAAGATGCATTGGATGTGATTCACACCCCATATGTGGGAATGTTTTTTAAGCAAAAAATATACTGAGAGGGGGGGTGAATCAATGTATTATATATCTTTTACTTAATCTGATTTCTTTTCTTTAACCACTTAATCACACATTCAAAGTATTCAATAAAATTGAAATGATAATATGCACCACACGAGAGAGAGAGAGAGAGAGAGAGAGAGAGAGAGAGAGAGAGAGAGAGAGAGAGAGAGAGAGAGAGAGAGAGAGAGAGAGAGAGAGAGAGAGAGAGAGAGAGAGAGACCATATTTTTATGTGGAAACCCAAAGTGGGAAAAACTATGGAGAACAATCTCAAGTATATTAATGACCACCAACTCAAAATACAAAGTTCACAAGCACCAAGCACCAACTTGTAGGAGCACCAACTCTTTTTCTGAGCACTGACACAGTAACTATTTATGAGCACCAACCCCTTGTAAAGATTTGTGAGCACCAACCCATAGGAGCACAAACCCCTCTTGTGTATATAATAAAACTATCTCTCAATGTTTCTTACTCAACAAAGGATATAACTCTACAATATCTCCTATTTTTATCTCTTCGAAAATAAATACAAACCATGCACTCTCTTTCATATTACAAATGGCTTCTCAAGCCTTTATTTATATCTTTCCAAATGACCTTTAGAATTTACCCTTTGTGACCCTTCAATCCTCATGGAAAATGACACCAAACTTGTATGACCCTTCGTATCCTTGCATTTGAAAAGTCATATAGTGACCATTCATAAGCAAATGCATCCTTTCCTCTTTTGTCTTTATCTTAGTGACTTTTCATATTCCTCAAAGTGTCCTTTCATGGAAAAATGCACCATACCCTCTTTTGTCTTCACATGGTGACTCTTGGAATTCCTCAAGATGACTCTTCATGAGAAAATGCATCCCATTCCTCTTTTGTCTTTTACCTCATGACTCTTTAACTTCTCCTCCATGGGCCCTCTTTTGACTTATATGCAACCAAAAATATATTTATTAATATTAAATAAATATTAACACACATTAGCCAAGATATGAATATTAAAAACACCATTAAATGAAATGGGGCCTTTATCACCAATAATGCTAGACCTTTGACATCAATAAAAATATTTCCAATAATTTCCCCCTTTATCATTGATGGTAACCTCAAATTGAAACTACCATATCCTAAAACCTACACATAATGCCATCTAAAAAAAATATAGTAACTCCCCCTTACTGTAGCAACCTATACCTATTTTTGCACCTATACCTATGCCTATTCTTCTCCCTCTTTGACATTAATGGCAAAGGGTCTACCTAAAGCTAACACTTAGCTCCCCCTCAACTGATGTTGAACCTCAATGGTAAGAAGTAAAAGAAATTACTCCCAACTTCTCTTGTAGATACTCAAATGTGTCTTTTGGTAGTGCCTTTGTGAAAATATCTACAATCTACTCTGTAGTACTGATATATTCCATCTTAACCTATTGATCTACAATCTTTTCTCTCAAAAATTGATATCTAATGGGAATATGTTTTATTCTTGAATGCATCACTATATTATTTGAAATATTAATATCACTTGTGTTGTCACAAAAAATAGAAATAGGTTAATCATATTTTACCTTGATATCTTCCAAAGTTTGCTTCATCCAAAGCACTTGAGTATAACACAATACCACTACAATATATTCTGCTTCAGTTATAAAAAGTGATACTAAATTCTACTTTTTTCTTAGCCATGATACTAAGCTATCACCAAGGAAGAAAGCTCCTCCACTTTTACTATTTGTATCATCCAAGCATCTTTCCCAATCTAAATCTGTATAAGCAACTAAAGTGAAATCTCTACATGTGGGATACCACAATCCATAATTTAATGTCCCCTTGATATATCTGATTATTATTTTCACCAATTGAACATGATTGTCTTTTGGAGATTACTAATATATTTCAACCATACCTACTACATGAATTATGTCTAGCCTTGTTGCTATCAAATATAAAAGACTACCAATCATAGATATATACAAATATTGTTCTACAACAAGTGAATCTTCATCTTTACTGATCTTATTTCCTATACACATTGGTGTGCCAACTGGTGCACAATCCTCAAAACCAATTTTTTTCAACATTTCCTTGACATATTTACTTTGAGATATGAAAATTCCTTTATCTGACTGAAATATTTGCAATCATAATAAAAATGACAATTATCCAAGCATAGACATCTCAAACTCTTTTGTCATCTTTTCAATGTTTTCTCTAAAAATGATGTCATCAACATATACCACAACAATCAATTGATGCTCACCTTCTATTTTGACGTAGAGATTATTATCAGTAATTCTTCTCTTGAAACCTTGATCCTCTAAGTACTTATCAAGTCTTGCATACCAAGCTCTGGGAGCTTGTTTCAATCCATATAGTGCTTTCTTCAATCTGAACACATGACTACTAATATATGAGAGAATAAATCCCTCAGGCTACTCAATGTAGACCTCTTTTTCTAGATTCCTATTTAGGAAGGTAGATTTGACATCCATTTGAAACACTTTGAAATTTATAAACACTGCATATGCAATAAATATTCTAATAGCCTCTAGCCTTGTCACTAGTGCAAAAATTTCTTCAAAATATATTCCCTCAATTTGAGCATATCCTTTACATACTAATCTTGCTTTATTCCTGGCCACTTCTCCATTTTCATTCAACTTATTTCTATAAACCTATTTTGTTTCTATCACATCATGATCTTTTGGTCAGGCACTAATTCCCAAGTATCATTATTTTCTATTTAATGTAATTCTTCATCTATTGCCTTAACCTAATGCTTATCATGTCTAGCTTCTAAAAAAGTTCTAGGCTAAATTTTGGATAACAAAAAGAAATTAACTTGCTAAGATTCACTTGCCATCATTCTTCTAGTGTGAATTCCTTCATTTATATCTCCAATGATGTCACTTTCATTATGATTTCTCTAAACATATTTGGATAGATTTTTGCCTTTTTTCTCCTTTTTCTCATCTTCATTTGATTCTTCAAAATCTTCCTCTTCAATGATTTTAGGAATGTCTACTAGATCACTAATTCTTTGTGTTCCATCTTCTTCTATCCTGAAACTTGCACTTTTAACAATTTTTTTGGTTATTTTGTTATAACATTTATAAGCTTTAATTTTCAAAGAATAACTAAGAAATATACCTTCATCTTCTCTAGATTCAAACTTACCAAGTTTTTCATCAATTCTCTTTATGAAGCATCTACTGTCAAAAACTCTAAAATAATCAACTGTGGTTGGTTTTTCTTTTCATATCTCATAAGGAGTTTTATCACTATTAACTCTCAATAATGCTCTATTCTGATTATGAATTATTGTAGCAACTACCTCTATCCAATATTTATCTGGTATCTTGGATTCATTTAGCATTGTCCTCACCATTTCCTGAAATGTTCAATTTCTTTGCTCAACTACTCATTTTACTATGGAGTTCTGGATACTAAATGTCTATTCCATGGTCTTCAAAAAACTCAATAAACTAATCTAAAATGAATTCTCCTCCTTGATATGATCTTTGAAACTTAATCTTCAAACTGGTTTCATTCTCAAATAATGCTTTGAATGCTTTGAAATATCTAAAATCTTCTGATTTTTTATTTAAAAACATTACCCAAGTCATACATGAAAAATCATCAATAAGCAACATAAAATATTTCTCACTTTGAGTAATTTGAGTTCTCATAGGTCCACATAGATTAGTGTGAACAAACTCTAGCATTTGAGTGGTCGAGTACTCTTTTGTTGTGAACCACCTTCTATCCTACTTCTCATGCTGACAAGGTTCACAAAGTATGTCAGATGGCTTTGTAATCTTTGGAATATTTTTAACTACTTGCTTCTTACTAATGTTGACAAAATTTTCAAAATTTATGTATCCTATTCTCCTGTGCCATATCCAACTTTCTTCAATCTAACTTAAACAATATATTTGACCTTTGATGTCTGATAGCATATACAAATTATTGCTTATTTTTTGAGCATCTGTAACAAACACATCTAAATATTTTATTCTAATTTCACAACCTTATGCATAACACTTTAGTTTGTGCCCCTGATCACACATTTTACTTACACTCAAAAGATTATGCTTAAGATCTTCTACATACAAAACATTTTCAGTTTTAGTTCTACCATTATCCAAACTTAGTGTACCTTTTTTAGTAATTCTAGTAGTAGTATTATCTCCAAATTTCACTGTGCAACCATTGATTTTTTTTAAGGTTATGAACTTGATTTTGTCTCCTATCATGTGCCTCAAACATCCACTATCAATGAACCATGGATTTTATTCATTTCTTACATGCAAAGTTGTTTTCACCAACATAGATTTTTCAAGTTGTTTCTTATGCCATGAAACTATCTAAACTTTCTTCTTGATGAATGGAGCCTTGAAACTCTGGTCCTTTTTGACCAACTCAAACATGCTTCTATAGTATCATGCTATGTGTCTAAATTTGTTGCACTTGTAATATATTATGGTCTCTTCATTAAATCTTGATAGAGGAGCAAAAGAGTTATGGCTTCTGCTTGACTTTGCATAACTTTAATTCTCCTTATTTCTAAAATTATTAGCCATTTTTTGACATTCTATTTTCTTGTGACCATATCCATTATAATAAAAATAGTAACCCTAAAAATAGGACCTAGTTGTGTATCTCGGACCTAATTACCTTTTTTAGATCTATTTTTTTTATCCTTCTTTATTTGAGATGTCTTTTGTATTCTTAACTTCTTCCCTTTTGATTTCCTCTTTTGTAAGAGCTTCAACATAGCTCTTTCCTTTTTCCTTGTCTGTGAAAGTAGTGGCCTCCCTTTTCTCTTTTTCAAACCTGATACCTATCTTATCTAACATTGATCTTTGAATTTTTAATATCTTATTCAACATATTAGTGTTATTCTCAAATTTTGAATCATTGGTTCTTTTATCATTGATTTCTTTATTTTTTTCTCAAGATCTACTTTTAAAGAAGCAATTTTAATAACATACCTTTCACATTCTTTACTTATTTTTTAAAACTATGCCATTAGATCTTCTTCATTCTTCATGGCTTCTTCAAAGTGTGCTTGTAGATCTTCAATTATTTCCTTTGACTCCTTTTCATTTTTCTTGATCTGGAGCTTTAATCTTTGATTCTTCTTCTCAAAAGCTTTTAACTATTCTAAGGCATAAATGAGTTCTCCTTGGAGATTCACTTTGGCTTCATCCTATTCTTCTTCTTGATCATATATACTTTTTATTGTGTAGGCATCTTCATGTATGGCCATGAATATAATCTCTTCTTCTTCTGAATCACTGACTCCACTATCTTTGGCTGAGCTAGGATCTTTAGAATACAAACTCTTCTTCTTGAATCTCTTCTTAAATTTTCCTTTGAAATTCTTCTTGTATGTAGACTTTCCTTCTTCATTGTCACCATTCCCCTTATCTGAGCACTTAGCTGCAAAATGTTTAATCTTTCCACAATTAAAACATTTAAAAGGTAATTCTCCTTGATATTTACTTGTGCCCTTTTTTAGCTTACAAATGAATAGAGCTCCATTATCATCTTCATCATCACTAGAACTGTCACTTGGTTTTTGAATTTTAGCCTTCTCTTTCTTTGATGTCTTGAAAGTAGCTTCTCTCTTTGAGGGTTTTTCTTATTTGGTCTGCATCTCATATGCTGTAAGAATACCATGTAGCTTATCCTTTTTAGCTTGGTTAAACTCTTCATCTCTTCAATTTCCAAAACTTTTGCATCATATCTCAATGGTAGAGATCTCAAAACTTTTTGAACCATAATTGATTCTTTTAACTTTTTTTCAAGACCTTGAATCTGATTAACTCAAAAAAAAACAATTTACTATATTTCTTCCTCTTCCATCTTCAAACTCTCAAACTGTCTTCTAAAAGTTTGAACTTGCTAAACCTTTCCATCACCTTTGTAAATATTCTCAAGTTTTACCCAAGTTTCATGAGAATATTTACATTGCATAACTTTAACACATTTTGATTCACATAAACCACATAAAATAACATTTAAAGCTTTAGAATTATTTTCACTTGCCTTATTTTCTACCAGAGTAGTTACAAGTGTCTATGGCTCTTCATATTCCTCCACCACTGCTTGTCAAATATCGAATCTAAGGGCCATCAAGTAATTCTTCATCTTTATGCTCCAAAAAGCATAATTTGTCTCATCAAACAAAGGTGCCTTAATTGTAGAAAAACCTTCATGTGATCCAGCCATCATGCTTTTTCGATCTACCTTCAAGCTATAAAATGTTTTCTGAAGGAACCTGCTCTAATACCAATTATTAAGCATGAAATATTCTGAGAGGGGGGTGAATTAGTATATTATATATCTTTTACTTAATCTAATTTATTTTCTTTAACCAGTTAATCACACATTCAAAGTATGCAATAAAATTGAAACAATAATATGCACCACACAAGAGAGAGAGAGACACCAAATTTTTACATGGAAACCCAAAGTGGTAAAAACCATGGAGAATAATCTCAAGTATATGAATGAACACCAACTCAAAATACAAAGTTCACAAGCACCAACTTGTAGGATCACCAACTCTTTTTCTGAGCACTGACACAGTAACTATTTATGAGCACAAACCCATAGGAGCACCAAATCCTTGCAAAGATTTGTGAGCACCAACCCACATGAGCACTAACCCCTCTTGTGTGTAAAACACAACTATCTCTCAATGTTGCTTACTCAATAAATTATAGAACTCTACAATATCTCCTACTTTTCTCTCTTTGAAAATAAATACAAATCATGCACTCTCTTTCATATTACAAATGGCTTCTCAAGCCTTTATTTATAGCTTTCCAAATGACCTTTGGCATTCACCCTTTGTGACCCTTCAATCCTCATGGAAAATGGTGCCAAACTTGCATGACTCTTCGTATCCTTACATCTAAAAAGTCATATGGTGACCCTTCATAAGAAAATGCATCCTTTCCTCTTTTATCTTTATCTTGGTCTCTTTTTGTATTCCTCAAAGTGTTCTTTCATGTAAAAATGCACTATACCCTCTTTTTTCTTCATATGGTGATTCTTGGAATTACTCAAGATGACTCTTCATGATAAAATGCATTCCATTCATCTTTTATCTTTTACCCTATGACTCTTTGACTTCTCCATGGGCCCTCTTTTGACTTATATGCAACCAAAAATATATTCATTAATATTAAATAAATATTAACACACATTAGCTAAGATATGAATATTAAAAACACCATTAAAGGAAATGGGGCCTTTATTACCAATAATTATAGACCTTTGACATCAATGAAAATATTTCCAACACACGCTACCTACATACCAATACTCTAAGGAGGGATCAAGCCATATGTAATTATCCACTTAAGAGTGTTTTGTGTAATAGTGAATTAAAATAAAATAAATGCTAAAATTGGGTAAGCTTGAGATGACTAGGGATTGGTGTAAGGTCTTGAATTGGATTGAAAGTGTATAGGCTAGTTGTATGTAGAGAATAGAGAAGATTTCTTGAGTGGTCTTTCTTGTATTCTTGCTTGCTTAAATGATATTTGCTAACCATTTCCAAATGATTTTTGAATGGGCTTATAGATGGACCTATTGGTCATGGGTTAGATGAAACTGGACTAGACAAAAATAATGAACAAGAGGAATCAAGGAAAAATGGTAATTTGGGCTCAAATTTTGATTAGATAAGAGCACTAAAAAGGGGACACCCTAGGGTCCAGTGCTATAGTCCAAATTTGGTGTTATTGTCCTGAGTAGACAAGACTTGGGGGGATGGATTGGTCATGAAGAAAGGGTCCTGACTTAGCTAGGGTCAAGTCTGAAAGGCCATGAATGATAGGAAATCATTGAAAACAAGCCTAAGAGGGTTTAGAGAGAAAGAAACAGGGACCTAAGGGTTGGGTGTCTTTAGCCATGCTCAAGTTACCATTTTTTGCATTTTATATGACTATAGGGCAAATAAAATATTGCTTGGTAGAGTAGAAGGAGGTATTGAAATGAGACCATAATAGTAGAATAGAGGTATGGTGATTAAAATTTCATTAGGTGGATGAGTTGGTACTGAGTCACTTAGGGAGTTGGTGATTCCTTGCAAGTAGGTGCTTGCTAAGCCTTAGTCAAATGGGTGCTTGACTTCATTGGGGTTGGTGCTCCATGTTGACTTGGTGCTCAACATAATTTGATATTTTGTTTTATAGGACTATAGTCCATTTTTATGGATCATAGTGGGTTTTATTCCCCTTGAGGGTTTCCCACTCATATGTGTTTTTTCTTGTGTTATGCTCATGTGAATGGTCTTTATGCATTTCCAGATCTTAATGTTTCTTTCATTGTTCATGAATGATTGGATATAACTGAAATATTTTTTTTGGTACATTGATTCACCCCCTCCCCCTTATTTATTATGATTCCAATAGATAAAAGGCCACTAATAGAAGGTTTTAAGAGGGATATTTAGTTCTCAAATGGGATGTAGATAGAGCAAAAGCTAGAAGGCATACCAAGTTTGATGTGATATGGAGTGGTCCATATGCCATAATCAGCTACAAGCAAACCAATGATTTTTAACTCACTAAGTTGAATGTAGAAGAGTTTCCCATCCCAACCAATGGGATCTATCTTAAGAATTATCTCTATTTATTCTTGTATAATTTGTAAATAAGTAGGTTAGATGTTTTTCATTTCCCTAAGTGCCTTGTGCACATTATTTTCAGATAGCTTTTATTTTTGGCAATACATTATGTCTAGTGTTTTGATCAACTTAGATATTATTTATTATAAATGCCTTTGGCATAGTTATTTTCTTTTGATATGGGGTATTAGTTTATTCCAAATCCAAAAGTTCATAGCTAGTGCACTCAAGAATAAAAGGACTAGATTTTTCAATGACTCCATACACAAAAGATTACTCAAATCTACTAGATTTACCACTTAGTAGGAAAATGTCCCATATAGGTATATAGAGATTTTAAACATTTAGGTCATCCCATTTTACATATAATTCATTCACTATTGTGTAGAGGATTCCAATTACCACACAAAAGTAACACCCCAAAGAACAAGTTGTGCATCAAAGACTCCTATAGACCACTAAGGGGGGCATAGATTCATGAAGTCATTATAAGATATTTGGATACAAAAAAGGTTTATCCCTAAAATAAAAATAAATATTGATCCCCTGTCCTCTTTATATAACCACAAATTTCAAACAATCATGATGATGATGTTATTTAGTGCCCAATTGGTTGTGCAGTCTCTAGTGTGCATTCCTTATTAAAAATGCATTCATAGACCAATTATTGTATAGGTTGAGATATCAGGTAGGTACATGACCTATTAAAATTAAATAGCTAAAAAAAAACAAAGTTGGAAAAATATTATATAAGATATATGCCCTCTTTCTCATGCCAACTCCTGATGTGAGACCTATACAGAACCTAGTCTAGTTCAGGGATGTGCTACTCAGTGCATAAATATCCCCAAAAATGAGTAAGGAAATGATACCTATTGTATGAAAAATAATGATGTGATAGGTCCAAAGGAGTCCTATGTAGTGATTTATAGATGGCATCAAAGTGTAAAGTGGTAGTTGAAAAGCAGTTGAACATTATTTTAGGCCTTGTCAAGATAAGTAAATACAAAAGTGGCCATCAGACATTAAAATATGATCACATGCCACCCATATAACATCCCCCTAAATATATTTCATTCATATACATGCATGTGGATCTATAATAAACCTACAACCAATTCCCAAATCTGGATCATTAGGCATAAATTTAAAATATTGTATCTACCACCCTAAGTGACATATTAATTTTAAAAGGATTGATACCTTATAAAATCCTTATTTTCATTGTAATATGGTCATCATTTTTTAAGAGACCTCATGCTACTAAAATTTTCCCTCCAAGAATGCTTTTATTGGTTGAACCTTGCACTTTAATGAGAATCGAGTTCACCTCCCTTCATTATTCTTACACCCTATATGTGATTTATGTCTATTTATATTTATCTATGGGTAATGTTATTCCCTCCCATTTCCTTCCATTCCTAACACCTCTATGTGGAAATTGGAACTCACTTTTAGGTAATATTTTATGTGCACTCAGGTCTGCATAGGTTTTGCTTGTGGATAACCTTCATCCCTCTCAATGTTGCATTGTGTTCCTGCACATATATGAGAAATAATTATACATTTGGAGTGTTTATGGTGGGGTCTATGTGATATTGTATTAATCTCATATATTTTTAGGATGCTCATCAAGGTAGTGGAAGTGTTTGCTGTATTCTTGGTGCATCACCTTTTACTCCTCAGAAACCTCTTACCTTCTTCCTCCCTTTTCCCCTTTTCAAGTCTAGGTTTAGCACTAGCTTTAGATTTCATTTATGATCTTTTTAGGTCTGCATATCAGTCTTAAAATGATGCAATTATAATAAAAGGAATTCAGCCTATAGAGGTTCATCTCAAGAAGAACAAGGATCCCAAATGTTGGGGACATTCCCATCATTGTGATGAGACAACAGATGTTTCACATGTATAGGTGATGTGATAACACTTCCTTGCTCAATGTCAAACACTTTATCACCCTACACCCAATGCTTGTTCTTTGTACCCTACAACAAAACCTCTCACATTATGAACCATCCACAAGTGTACATTTTTAATGAAAACATGATGTCTAGGGATATGTAATACCCACATAAAATTTGGATAAGGATTGAAAGAGGCCATAAGATAGGTCTAGGGCTAAGATAAGGGTAGGGTGGTCTCAAGTCATACTCATTGCACTCAAGTGACATTTTATATGACTAAAAAGACCCACAATTAGACCAAAGAAATTAAAGAGTACAAAAAAATTGATTTCACAAAACCCTACACCTTCTATTACTAATTCATGACCATGAAGTCCTCTGAGACATACATAGAGCATCACAAATTCTACACATTCAAATTTGGAGCATAAAATGGTACTTAGAAACATGAACAGTTTATTATACCACACTCATATTATAGAGTAACATATGGACATCCCTTATATGGGATCATCAGCTTGTGCTTTCTTTACAAACATTATAAAAAATTAAAAAAATTAAAAAAATCCAAAAAAATAAAATATTCAAGAAAATACAAAAATATTCAAATATTAAAAAATACCAAAAATATTTTCAAATTTCACATGTTTTTTAGATTTTTTATATGTTGTTTAATTTATGTTAGTAGATAGAATATCAATTCTATACACATATATTTTGTGGGAAGTTGAGTGTGATACATTCATACCTTATACCCATAATATCTCAAGCATGCATATGTTGGACCTTTCCTCTTCCAATGTGATACACTACATTAGGGGCATCTTGTTTCTATATGATCATGATTACACATGTTCTATTATTTTATGACTATTTTACATTATCTTACTGATCTTATGTGTATTACATGCCTATAATCATGTTGTTATCTTACATTATGTATTTTATATGTTATTCTACATGACATTTTGATAGCACATGTATGCAATGACTAGTATGACATGCTTATGCTAGTTGATTATAACCCATTACTTCATATATTACACTGTCTTACTTGAGTGTATTTATTATTTGTTTATTTGTCTTACTTATGAAATGTTTGAACATGTTCCTTTCTTTGTTGGCCATAGTGCCATGAGTGTTTCTTGTTTATTTGATGTGTGGACATTCGCCCTGAGTGTGCAACATTTGAACATGCCTCTTATTTATAGTCTGCTTGGAGCCCTCATTGTGTGACATTTGAGTGATGTTTTATGTGTGCTTTATTATTTTCCAATAATTTTATCTTCTATATATTACCATGGTTCATATCATGCATCTTAGGGATTATTATGTATACATACTATGAGATTCATTTGATTTATCTACTTTGACATGAAACTAATATATGATTATTTTAATAAATTATTCAAATATATATAACATGGTTTTATTATCTTTTTGAGATAAGTTGATTATAACTTTTAAAATCCCCTCACCTCAAAAGGGTGGAAATATTAGTGGGGGCATGCCATAGAATACATGACTCCACATATGTATAGTTGACATTATGGGTAGAATATGATTCAATTTACATCTTTTCCATGATTTAGATACACACTTAGGATAAAAGTTTATGCATTTTACATAGAGTTGGGACATGGTTTTTCAATTTTTTTTTACATATTATACATATGTTACAAAGCATTGCCAAAATAACTAGAGAAGAATCCATAAAAAATATGTAGTTAGAAGTGGAATTCCTATCATTAAGAGAACATGCTTAATCTCAATTAGTGTACCCAACTAAGTAAGTATAACCCCTAGTGTAGTGTAATTAAAAATGAGTAGTGCCACGTAGATATCATAAAATCATCTTGGTAGCCTACCAATGGATATCATGAGGAACATGTGCAAACCTAGATACAATCCCAATTTCAAATGAAATACTAGGGTGAGTATGGGTTAGATACATAAGACTCCCAATCATCTACCTATACAATGTAAGATCGCAAAGAGGAGTAGTATAGGTGGAAGTGAGAGTGACTCTAGAATGGAAAGGAGAGGGAATTTGCCTTATAATTAGCCATGTCAAAATGTTGAATAAGATCATGGGTATACTTCTTCTAACTCAAATTAATCCTTGAATATGATTGAAAAATATAAAAACCAACGAAAAAGTGCAAAATACCAAGATCTCTCATATTAAATTACATTGAAATAGCCTATTGAATACCATTAATCTAAGAAGAATAATTACCTATAAGAAGCAAATCATCAACATACAATACCAGTATAACAATATCCTCTCCAACATGCTAGATATATATCATGGGATCTAAGTGGCAACAAACAAAGCTAGTAGAGAGAAGAAAAGAATCCATCTTCTCATACCAAGCCTGAAGACCTTATCTAAGACTGTAGAGAGACCTACGAAGTCAAAAAACAAGAGAAGAATCATGAATAAACCCAATAGGCTGATCCATGTTTATTTTATCATATAAATATCCATGTAAAAAGGTACTCTAACATCCATATAGTACATTATCCAACCATGTGATGCATCAAAATAAAGTACAAGGTACACATAATCCATGTTGGTAATGGGTACAAAAGTATCAGAGTAATCAATACATTTGACTTGTGAGAAACCATTTACAACAAGATGTGCCTTATACTTATCAATAGACCCATGAACTACATACTTGGTGTAATATATCCATTTGCACCAAACTGATTTTATTCCCTTAAGAAGAGAGACCATCCAAAGTATGATTATTCATCAAAGAAGAATACTCATATGTCATTACATCATCCCACTCCTATATCTCATGAGCTTATGAAAAAGACTATGGATCCCTAGATAATTTATGAAATAAAATTCTAACACCTATAGAATGTGTATGATGATGTCTAGTAGTTGGCAGATCCTGTATAAAATATGCTTCCTCAGAAACTTTGGTATGAGCCCACATAGGCATAGTGACAAAATCAGTGGAAATAGGACCCCCAACATCCATAACTTCCTCATGGGCCTCTTGAACTAGCTCCTTAAATAAGGAATCCTCAATAAAAGGTGAGGAATCATCAAAATAAGAGGACATGGAAGAAGATGAAGAATCATGAGAATTTAAGTGTTCATCAAACTAAAAATATGTTAAAAAATAACATCATGAGTAGCAAGATACAAAAGTTGATAATATTTAATGTTTTCATAATACCCTACAAAGTTCAATGGTTTACTCTTCTTATCCAAGGCTTTCCTTTTATTCTTTGGTAGAAAATACCAACCATGCTCCCAAATATTCTAAAAAATGAGACATCAAGTTTAGTTCTAGACCAAGCCTTCTCTGGAGTCAAATGCTCAAGTGCTCTATGTGGTTTGTGATTATAAATTTAATTCACATAATTTAATGCTTTTTTCCAATATATGCAAGA
Organism: Torreya grandis; assembly: GCA_037957365.1. Lineage (NCBI taxonomy): Eukaryota > Viridiplantae > Streptophyta > Pinopsida > Cupressales > Taxaceae > Torreya > Torreya grandis. The sequence continues at coordinate 3,581,020 of JARHVA010001129.1, forward strand.
TAAATCCCATGAATGCATCATGCAGTTAGCCATATCCTTCAAATTTTGGTTTTTATATTTTGTTAATCCATTCTATTATGGAGTATGTGGAATAAAATGATGATGATCAATACCATGAGCTACCATAAAATTAGAAAAATCTCTATTGAATTACTCTCTCTATTATCAATACAAATCTTCTTTATGGAACTAGAATATTGTTTCTCAAACAAAGACTTAAAGTCTTTAAAGTGTTAAAAAACATCACTCTTATACTTAAGAAAATAAACCCAAGTACACCTTGATAAATTATCAATAAAAGTAAGTGCATACTTAGCTATACTTAAAGGAGTATGAAAGACCATCAAATCACTGTGCACAAGCTCAAGTGGTGAAGAGCCTCCCTTGGACATACCCTTAGGAAATATATCTTGGTGTTGTTTACCTAATACATAACTATAAAAAATACCATCAAGACATGAAATTGTAGGAAGACCATAAACCATACCATGAGTGTTTAACTCCTTCAAATATATGTAATTAAGATATCTAAATCTCTCATGCTAAAGTTTACTCTTAGAATCTACATAAGAAAACAAACATGTGCCTATAAGATAAGTATCATAAAAAACATCAAAGTAATAAGTTAATAACTATTATCAATAACACCCTATGTAATAAGTGTATGAAGCTATATCAATTATCTAACTTCATCCCCTTTTGGTGTGAAATTCATTATCTTGCCCTGACCAAAATGACAAATCTGATATATAGAAAACAAATTTGTAGTAATATTAGGAACATATAGTGCATACTTCATGTGGCCACCATCAAGATATATGTCACCCTTTATCTTAAAAAAAATAAAATAAAAATATCCAACCTCAATGTTATAAGTATAACTTAAACCAAGAGATACAAAATACTCTTTAGAAGAAGTCATGTGGGGAGAAGCACCAGAATCTATAACCGAACTATCTGAAATAGGTGACTAAGATCTCCCAACAACATTAAGTGTTTTTCCATGTTCATTGGATGGATTTGAAATATAAATATTGTGTTTTATAACTACATCCTATAGGTCTTGAATTTTCTTAAAACACCTAGATTCTTTATGACCAATCCCCCCATAAAAGGAACATGAAAGGCTAGACTTATTCTTAGATTTAGAATATGATTTATGTTTAGATTTATTGGGTTTAGGTACACTTTGAGATGGAGGAGTATTATTGTATTTACTCTTTGATTTTACCTTACTCTTAGGATTAGATACTACTAACAATTTTTGAGAGGTGGAAGACTCATGGTGAGACAATTTGCATTCTTCCCTTGTAAGTCTTTCACAAAACAACTCTAAATCAGACATTTTAAATGAGGTACCTAAGGCATCTATGGTATAGAAAAAATTAGAAGCAAAGATTTGGAATGGACCTTTCAATATGGATAAAATTAGTTACACACACCCTTAATCTTTCTTATCTCATCCACTCCCTTTCAATTATGTCAAAAAGTGTTTAAAATTAGTAAGATAGTTGACAATAGAGGGAAAATATTGAAGATTGAGAGAAGCAATCTTGAATTCAAGATGCATGGCTCTCATGTGATCTAATTTTCCAAATAAAGATTTTATTTTAGCCCATATTTTGAATGAAGAATCACATCCATTCAAATAAAACAAAATACTATCACTCACATAAGCCCCTATCAAACCCATAAACTCATCAAATTTATATTGGTGCTGAATTTTTTTATATTCTCTAGTGAACTATGGTTGAAATTCATTAATTAGGAACCATAATCCTTTGCATTCAATGATTGTTTCCATTCTAGGACTCTATGTATGGTAATTATGTGTAGTTAAAGTCTCACATCTATCTAAACTAAAATAAGAATCCATGTTAGTAAATCACCAAAGAGAAAAATAATATAAAGGGTGCACAAATTGACACTAAGCCATACCCCAAAAGATTTGTATTGAGCCCCCGACCCCCACCCCCCTACACAATCCAAATTTGACACTTTATAAAATTAGTTCATTTTTACAATAGATGACACCAATTACTAGAGAATTGAAAACCATACACTTTTGAAAAAATGGAAATCAATTTTGAGTTATGGTTCAAAGGTTATAGGCTTTATGGATATTTCATCAATGAGTTAAAAGTATTAACAATTACATTAAAAATTGATTTTCATGACAAAAATGGTAGTGTACCTAGCCTTCCAGCCACTCATTAGAATAAAATTTAAACCTTTAACATACTCAAGATAATTAAAGTGAAAAAATAACTTGTTGGTGACCCCTTTCTACTTGAAAGTAAAATATACTTCCTTTTAAGTTAAAAATACAACTATTTTAAAACAAATAATGAATAAAATAGTTGTTTTTTAGAGGATAAAAAATTGATTACAATTGGCTTCATCTCAGAGATGAATCAAGACCTTAGACCTCTAGGAATCTCACCAAAGTGGATTTTGAGTAGGTGGGTGTTGAATTAATTGCTCACTAACAAGGCTATGATACCATTATTCTTGCCTAAAAATTACTTGTCCACGATCAATATTTACTTGAGATAAGTTGAGAGATATTCAATAGACATATATTTGATTTATTGCTTAGATAAGGAAACATCTACTATCACTCAATAGTAAAAAAGGAGCCTCCTCTTTGTAGACTATAAAATTTTAAGAAGAGTGAATGACAAAGAAGATTGTTGGTGGTGAAAGAAAGACTCAACTATTATATATTACCATTTAAGAAGACATTTTAACATCCATTTGGTGTATACTCCAACCATTCTAAGTTGCAAGAGAAATAATCAATCTAATAGTTCTCATTTTTCTATAGAAGTAAAATTTTCAATATATTCAATCATGGGTTTTTAAATAAATCCACAAGAACTAATATAACTTTGAAATTTTGTTAATTTTATTAATTAAATTATATTCTATTTTATAAAGACACCTAGAAACAACAATATTTATTTTAGGAGGAGGCATGACAAGATCCCAAGTCTAGTTTTTAATTAGGGTTTTATATTTTTCTTGCATAGAAACTTTCCATATATTGTCTTGAATAACTTCCTTAAAGCATTTAGGTTCACCTTCATATAAAGTCGTCAAATCATGATAGGTGTGTTGACTCTTAGTTTATTTATTAATAGTATCAAGATTAGATGGATGAATTAAGGATTCAACCAATTTAGGTATTTTAATTTGAACACAAAGTGGGAAATGTTCCCTTTCAGACTCTAATTTATCCATAATTAGAACAACTTCCTCTAAGGCATCTATTTATTCAAAAGGAAAAACAAAAGAGTTAGGACAATCACAAGAAGAAATTTGAGGGGATTTCATAAAAGGCTTAAAAAAGATTTCTCAAGGATTTTGAAATTCTTCTTCTCAATAATTTATCATTTATATGGATAATAAACTATTAATACTTTTTTTTAATCCATAACCTTCAAAAATGCAATAATAGGAAGTAGGATCAAGTTTAATTTTTCAAGTTTAAGAGTAAAGATGGAAGCATAATTACCAAATATCCTAAGGTGATAAACACTCAGTTTTTAATTAGACCACATTTATAAGGGTGTATAAAGATGAAAATATTTAGTAGGTAGTCTATTTATAATGTCCATAATAGTATTGATGGCTTCGACACACAAAAAATTAAGAACATATTTAGATTGCAATATTGTTCTAGCCATTTCAAGGATGGTCCAATTTTACCTTTTAGCGATTTAATTTTTATTATGGGGAATATGGATTTGTTAACTCTCTTTGTATACCATAATTAATAAAAAATGAATCAAATTATTTACTAATGTATTCATCACCATATCAGTTCTTAATATTTTAATTAAAAAATTAGAGGAATTTTCAACTAAAGCTTTAAACTATTTGAATTTAGATAATGCATCAGATTTATTCTTAATATAATAAGGCTAAATCATACTAGAGTAATCATCAATGAAACTAATGATATATAAATAAATATTAATAGAATCAACTTCTAAAGGTCATTTAACATCATTATGAATAATTTCTAATAGATGAGAGGAGTTAACATCATGATTTTTATGAAAGGGTTTAGTGTGTTGCTTATCATGTAAACAACTCTCACATGTTTAATGATGAGAAGAAATAGTTGGAAGACCAAACACAAGATCATGACAAGAAATATTATATAAACTTATAAAATTAATTCAAACTAGTCTTTCATGCCATAATTGAAATTCATTTCTACTTTGAAATGAAAGATAATATGTATAAGAAGCAAAAAACATACATAATCTATTATTTTGAATCCCTTCAGCAATCATAAAACCAAATTGATTCTTAATACACCATTTATACTTAATTAGAGTTACTATGAATTATAACTTGTAATTTTAGAACAAGATAACATATATTTCTTAAGTTTAGGAACATAGAAGACATCATTTAAGAATACATTTACAAATTTAGCTTTTCATTGTTTAGTAGCTTCTAGAAATGAATTGTCACCTAAATAAATCCTTTCAAATATATATTTAGTGTTAGGCAAAGTATTTGATAAACATCTCATTTTATGTGACACACCATATATAAAATCCATTCATTTTAGTTAGAAGAAAATAAGGTAGTATACATTAAAATAGTGTTAATCTTTTGTTTTTGATTGTTGTTTTGACTCTAGTTTTGATTTTTATATTGATTATGATTATAAATTTTTTTTGCCTTATATTTTTTAGAGGTTTTTTTTTTAAAAAAAATCATATTTGTTCTATTTTTTGTAATAGTACTCCCTTTTATGTCCAAATTTACCACATAATTTTCAATTTTCATTAAATTTGACTTTGTGATTCTTATTACCAAATTTATTGTTCACATCTTTGCCATTGGAAGGTTTATGTTTAGTTTTTAGTTTCTAATGTTCTTAAAAACACTATTTATCTCAAGACGTGTCTGAGTGACATTTCATTTAGAATCAAATTTTGACATCACTTTTTATTCTTAAATAAGAAGAGTACACAATGTAGTGAGGTCAAGAATGTCTTGTTATGTTTATTATTTAGAATTAAGAATATAAATCTAATTGTAAAAATTTTCATGAATTTTCAACTGAATAATAAGTACATAATCTGATCTTTAATAAGATTAGAATTATAATCATCTAAGATTTAATGCTTTTTATTTTTTCAATAAAATCAACTATTTTTCATCACCTTTCATGGGAGTAGTAAGCAGTTTAAGTATAATTTTAATGATTTTTATAGATGTTTCCACTTGTGCATTATTTCAATGAGTTTATAGACATCTCTAGGTAATTCTTTATTGTTGATATGGAATAGGACTTCATCTTTTACACTCCTGAAAATTATCAACATGGCTTCATATAATTTATGTTGAAATGCATTGGTAAGATCAATCATGATATATTTCCCTTACATGGGTTTTTCAATCTTGACAATAATTTTCTAAAGTTTTTAATCCATAAATTTGGCTTTATTATAGATTTTACAGATATTATAGTTTGACCCATTCAATATTTTTGACTTATCTAGCAAAAATTTGGGATAAGCCATAATTTCCCTTCAAAGTTTAATACTTTCTTGATTTGAGTTATACTAAAAAGACACTATTTTTTTATTTTAAAAATGAAGTTTTTAATGTGATTTTATACTTTAAATTTGTAATAAAACATATATTTTAATGTTTAAGCAATAAATAAAACTTAATTATATGTAAAAAAATTAAAAAATGTAAAAAAATTCAACTATAGTAAGAGTTTCAAGTGTCATAAGTGTCACAAAAGAAATAATGTAAAAACCATTTTCAATGTATTTATTTAGAAAACACCATATAAATAAGATTTAAATCATAAAATTGACAATTTCAATGTGTTAAGCACATGCAAAAATATAGAGATTGACTAGTTGCATGACCACCTTCATATAAAAGAGTGATTATATATAAAAATCATAAAAAATGTTACAAGAGTCAAAATTTGTGCAACTTATACCCTTGTATCTCCAACAAAATATTTTAAGAAGATTCTCCAACTGATTTGAGTTAAAAAAAAAAGTTTACAAAAATAAATCTTTAGTGTGGTTTTGAACTCTTGAACTTACTTTTATGAAAGTTCTACAAAATTATATTAACCAACTCCCCTATAACACTTCATGACACATTATTTACAAGTTATGTTATTTAAAGCTTATTTTTCAATATTCATTAAATTATATATATATATATATATATATATATATATATATATATATATAATTTAATGAATATTGAAAAATAAGCTTTAAATAACATAACTTGTAAATAATGTGTCATGAAGTGTTATAGGGGAGTTGGTTAATATAATTTTGTAGAACTTTCATAAAAGTAAGTTCAAGAGTTCAAAACCACACTAAAGATTTATTTTTGTAAACTTTTTTTTTTAACTCAAATCAGTTGGAGAATCTTCTTAAAATATTTTGTTGGAGATACAAGGGTATAAGTTGCACAAATTTTGACTCTTGTAACATTTTTTATGATTTTTATATATAATCACTCTTTTATATGAAGGTGGTCATGCAACTAGTCAATCTCTATATTTTTGCATGTGCTTAACACATTGAAATTGTCAATTTTATGATTTAAATCTTATTTATATGGTGTTTTCTAAATAAATACATTGAAAATGGTTTTTACATTATTTCTTTTGTGACACTTATGACACTTGAAACTCTTACTATAGTTGAATTTTTTTACATTTTTTAATTTTTTTACATATAATTAAGTTTTATTTATTGCTTAAACATTAAAATATATGTTTTATTACAAATTTAAAGTATAAAATCACATTAAAAACTTCATTTTTAAAATAAAAAAATAGTGTCTTTTTAGTATAACTCAAATCAAGAAAGTATTAAACTTTGAAGGGAAATTATGGCTTATCCCAAATTTTTGCTAGATAAGTCAAAAATATTGAATGGGTCAAACTATAATATCTGTAAAATCTATAATAAAGCCAAATTTATGGATTAAAAACTTTAGAAAATTATTGTCAAGATTGAAAAACCCATGTAAGGGAAATATATCATGATTGATCTTACCAATGCATTTCAACATAAATTATATGAAGCCATGTTGATAATTTTCAGGAGTGTAAAAGATGAAGTCCTATTCCATATCAACAATAAAGAATTACCTAGAGATGACACATTATTTACAAGTTATGTTATTTAAAGCTTATTTTTCAATATTCATTAAATATATATATATATATATATATATATATATATATATATATATATATATATATATATTTAACATGTATGTAAAAATTAAAACACTTGTTTTTAATTTTAAATAAAAATAATAATTGAAAAGGGGCCCATCACTTTTCGGTTGCATGTAATTTTGATTTATTTAAAATGACATATTTAATAAAAAAATATTTAAAAATTATATATTAACCATTATAATTCCATTATGTATAGGCATGGTGCAAGGAGGAGGTAGGGAAAAGCAGGGAGAGACCAAGAGACCAACATGGGGCTTGAAAATTTTCTATACAATCCTCCACAGGATCAAATATGAGTATTCAATAGTCAAAATAAAGCTTTGGTGTAAAAAATCTTGATTTTATGTTTATTACAGATGTATAATTTCATACAAGGATGCCATTGGAGGAGGAAAATTTTCTAGAGATGATTCTAATGCCTCACAAACTCTACAAGAGGTGTTTGTAGGAAAAAAATAGATCTGACTGCTTAAAATATACAAATAGGATGTAGAACACTAAAATATTTTTGTTCTAATTTTTCATTCTTTGAGGCCATATCAGGGAATACCATCATGTCCTAAGTGTATTTGAATGTTGATATGGTTATAGGTTGAGTTATTTTTTTCTTAGATTGAATGTTTGAGTGTTTTTTTTATCAAAACTCTAGGTATTCACCTTGACCAGGCTTCACGAGATGCATATAATATTTTTTATTCCTCTTATACAATACAATGCTTGTACAAGGCTGATTTTTAATGATTTTTTTTCTTGGATAAGGGTTTCCATTGTAAACATATGAATTTGATAAGGGGAGATTAGTATTGTGTTAGTAGAGGTAATTAAATCCAAAAACACACTAATGAACTAACACTTTAAGCCTAGATCTTATGGGGATCTTGGTGAATAAACCAAATGAAAACACAACGAGAATGTAAATAAATAACAAAATTTTCTCACCTTTCTTAATTTCTCCAAAAGATTCGTTTGTTGGCTTGTTTGGCTTGTTCTTCAAAAGAATTCATCAATGGATCTTTGGTTATTCTCCACCTCCTCTTGGAATCATTGGCTTTATGGATTTGGCTTGTGAAGCTTGAATCAATAATTTGGCATAATAACACTATATAAAAATCACTTTTGAAAGCATTTAAGCATGATAAGTTTGGCTTGAGAGAAATTAAAATTATGAGTGTGAGACCTTCTATTTATAGATTTTACCATTTGATCAGAATGAACCTAGACCATCCATCTAAATATGAAGATGTGTGGCCAAGGATTCATTCAATTTTGGAGGCTAACATCAATAAATTTCTTCATAAATATTTGAGATAAAGAGGTATTAAAGAGGCATGGGAGGGCTTAATCAGATATTTGTTGCACTTATGGCTTGTGGATGCCACCCCATAGATGATGTCACTAGGTGATGTAGTTATTCACAATCAATTTCCATTAATAAAATAATCAATAACCTCCATGTAACATCTATTTAAGCTCTTGATTTGAATTAATTAGCTTTAAACATGATTAATCAATTTTGGTGCAAATTCTTTGGAAATTGGTGCTCAATTAATCAAACTGGTCAAAATTTCATATGGTTGGGTCAAAATTTGACTACCATTATCCCATTTAGGATGTTTCCAATAAAAAATAACAAAGGTACATGTTTCATGCAAGAAAATTTGTAGAAAAAATCAATCAAGAGCATCAAGGTGCAAAATCATCATTTTGACTCAAAATGATTTGATCAAAGTTAGGTATCACATAAAATGCATTACCCCATTTAAGGATACATTGTCCAAAATTGGCACTCATAGAAGACAATTTTGAACCATTTATCTTGTTTTAGTGTTTTTAGCCCAAATTATGCCTTTTGGTTTGAAGCTTGGTCGAAGGTCATTAGTGGCTAGTCTTATGTGTCTACAGTTTGCCTATGTTTGGGAAGGCATTGTAAGCTATAGGTATAGTAACATATTATTAAATAATGAGAGGGTCTTACATGCCTATGAATTCAATGATAATGGATTAACTGTATGTAACCCCTTGAGGAAACAATTGGCAAAGGGGTCGGTAATCAGTCCCTCAAAAAGAGGAAAAGATTGGACCAAAAAGATAAAAGTAATGGGGTGGAAACACAATGATGTGCCCAAAGTTGGATAAAATCACCAAGAATGCAAGTGGAATGGTGTACAATGGTTTTACCAAAGGTGAATTTCATCATTATACCCCAATAGTGGAAACATGGCATGATAACATAATGATTTGCCCAAAGGTGGTTATAATCATTAAGAAGATGGAGCTTCCCAAATTAGGATGATAAATAGGATAATAACATGCCCCAATTGGGAAAAAGAAAGTAAATTATTGGTGAAAACATAATGATTTACCTAAATGTGGTTATAATCATTGATAATATAGGTGAGATGGTGTATAATGGTTTCCCCAAAGATGGTTATAAGTATTATACCCTGATAGTGGCAATGTGGTATGACAACTCAATGATTTGCCCAAAGGTGGTTATAATCATTGATAATATGGAGCTACCCTAGTTAGGATAGACAAATAGGATAACAACATGCCTTTTATGGGAAGGATAAAGTAAATAATTAGTGAGAAAACAATGATTTGCCCAAAAGCGATTATAAGCATTGTACCTCGATTATGGCAAACATGGTTGATTAGCTAATGATTGGAAGACATGATGATGATAACTTGATATAGCGGGTAAAGATGAATTAGGAAAACTTGCTAGTAGGGAGATGCTCTTCCAAACTAACAAGGGGTGAAATTATTTCATTATTTCATTATTCTATTTAGGATATGATTAGGATTGGATCGAGATGTTACTATAGACATTATAAAACTGCACACTTACAATTTTTGATGATTAAATACCTCGAGACCCCCTAAACCTTCTTAACCCTTAACCAACCCTTCTTAATCTAACCAAATCACTATTTTCCTATTCAAAAATACTATTTGAAAGTAATATTCACTATAGGACTCACTATCACTATTCATAATGACATGGCATGTGACATAACAAGTGACATGGAAGGTGATATGGCAAGTGACATGGCTTAGAAGTGAGCTGGCTTAATGTGGGACATAGTACCCCACCTAAAACCCTTTTCCAAGGTGTTTAATGACCTTATTTAATCATCATAAGCCCCCCCTTTAAATATTGAAAATTTTCCCTTAAGGGGCCATCATTCAACATGTATTTTGCCTTCACACATGAAAGTGGCCTTCAAAATGAGATACCTACCTCTTTAGTTCTTTGGGAAAGACAAAGGGCACCCATTTTTGAATTTTTAACTTGAATGGGAGACTCACCAACCCAAATAAGAATCCCCATCAACATCATATTTGACTCATTCATTCACCACATAAAAAAAAATGCCACATTTTGTGTGCCATCTCTTTAAGTGCTTGGATGAAGACAAGAAAGGGTGGTGAAAAGTTCTTAGCCTCATTTAGACCCATGTGCATGATTCCCATTAAAAATTGGACTCATTTTCAAGGTGGGAGACTCACCAACCCAACTGAGAATCCCTACCAACCTCATCTTTGACTCATTCATGCACTACATGGGACATGTCACCATACTTCTACTATTCCCTCTTTTGACATGGTTTTTGACAACAAATACTATAAATACCCCCCTCTCCTTCACCCAAGGTGAAGTGGGAAGTTAGTATTTAGTTATTAACATCTTGTTTTAAGTATTTGAAGGATGTCATCATTTTTGAGGTCATCCACATCTTGGAGGAAAAGAATTCAAAGCAACAAAGCTTTATCAAAATTGCCACAAGATTCTTTTATCACATCAACAATATAAACCACATCAATAAGACTCAAGGTAACCTTATTTGTTTTTAAGTTATTTAATTAAGTTATTCCTTTTTTTATCTTGAACATTACCCCTTAATCCACTTTCCATATTCATCCATTAACCTCATTTACCACATTTTCCATTGTAATTCCATTTACCTCATTTTGCACGTTTGCCACCTCCACCCTCTTTGCTCCCTCATCCTTTTGCTACCCTAGTTACTTGATGTTTTATTTTTTTAAACCATCCATCCCTATCATTTTATTATCTCAATTAACCCCAATCAAACCATTATTTTGACCCTTATCAAATTACCAAACCCAAAACCACAACTTTGCTTTAACTAATTTTTAACATTAGTATAATCAAATAAGTTGATTCATTTTGGTTAACTTAGAAAAAAATCTAATTTTATCAATTAATTTTATGTAATTTTATATATTTTATTTTATTTTTATATTAATTTAAGTAAAATATATTTATTTTATCATTTCAACTTAAGTGTTAAAAGTAGGTGGATTGACAGCCTCCTAGAAAGCTTCGCTTCTAGGATCTAGCTTGTGCTAGGTAAACCACCTAACTACTTGTCTAACCAACAAGTTTTATGGTAATGATTTATTATTGAAGTTAATTATTCCCTATCCAAATATGATTTATCAAAAATTATATATTTACCATGTGTGTATTTAACAAGTATTCTTCTACACACCCTTCTTAACTAGTTTCTTCTTTTCACACTTAAGAAAAAGTAAAAATTCAATAGAAATATTTTGGCATGCCCGATGGGACCCTTGAATTTTATTGGTTTCTTAGATTTTTTAGGACATTTATAATTGTATTAGTGAAATAAATTTATTTTAATTCTTATAAAATTAATCTTCTTTTGTTACAAAAAAAGGAAAAAAAAATTAGTTGCATTTTTTTAGAAATTAAATTTTATTGCATTTCTAAAAAGAAAGAAAAGAGAATTCATATTAGGATTAGGATTGAATTTTCATGTTGAATTTAGGTACATTTTATTTTCTCTTTTCTTCATTCAAATAAATCAAAAAAAAATTCTTTTGGTTAAAATTGAGTGCATCCATCAATTGCTTGCCTGATTTTAGCTCACCTAGTTTAATTAAAAGCATTATGAATTAATAAGCATTATGAATTAATCATAGTTCATAAATATTACACAAACCAAACTAATTGCAAAAAAAAATTAAAACACACTTGAGACAAGGCCCAACTGAGATTTTATCACCTAGCGAATCACCTTACCCTTTCTTAGTTATCTTACTTAGGTTTAATTATCGAGAGGATAACCAACTCCATTCTCTAGCTGAGTATAAACTCTAGAAATTGGTACATATTGGCTAAGCACTTGTACTGGTTGTAGGATTGTGACTTGAGGGGAACAAGCCCAAAATACTAGGCCATGTACTTAGACCAATATATAATTCTATTGAGTGCCTAAACATAACCCAAAACCAAACATAAAATACCTTATTTAGGACCTATTCAAGCTAATTTCTTCTTCACACTTTTCTAAGGTATAATCCAAAAGAGAGATTAAAAAGAATCCTAGGATCTAATTTAGTCTTAGTGAATGCATTTTTTTCCTTGAGTTATTTATTTATTTATCTTTATTTGAGGTGTGAGAATACATCATCATTTTCTTATTTTCTTGTATGGTTCTCACTTGTCAACAACAAAAAGATCTCAAAGAATAAAACCCACCATCAAATCAACCATCACCAACTTCTACCTCTTCATCCATGGAACACATTTTTAAACCCATAGAATCCCATCACTCTTTAATAAGTCTTACTTGGGTAGTCCTAGGAGATAAAAAATTTATCACTTTTCTAAACAACAATCATGCAGCCTTACAACACTACCTAAGAACCATGTCTTACCAAATCATAGTTTTGACCCCACCCATAGATCCACCTTATAGAATTCCTCTCCACCTCATGGGGAATACCTCCAATACCATAGGAACTACTCAATTTTTAGTTTCCTAAACATTATCATCAACTAATAACTCCCTCAAAACTAACCCACCAACCCAAACTCTCACTGCCCTTATAACTCTTCCTAATCACTCCTCTATAATAGGATTGCCTACCTCTAGCACTACCCATCTTCCTCTAGTTACCTCCAATCCATCAAACACTAATCTGCTTCCAAACCTTGTGGTGTCCATACCTTTTATATTACCACCAATTAGCACAGGAGTCACCACCCTTCCATCAACCACTAACCCAACCACCACTCTAACCCAACGTATAACCTTTAGCTATTTTTATAACCCATAAAGGCATATGCCTACTATCCAACCACCTTACTCTACTTAACCATTAACATCCACATACAAATATATATCTTCCACCCAACCTCTAAAGGCCACATACCAATATGTGAAGTCATCTCAACCATCTACTAGCTAGTCACACACTGCCCAACCTCAAGAAAACATACCATATAACTATGCATCCCAACAACCTCAAGTAGACTTCATGAAGTTGATCATGGATAAGATGACTACCCTTGAGTCATCCATCTCTGGAGCCCATAATCTCTTATCCTATGGTAAAATTTATAATGAGCCTATTCAACCTTCAATCCCCATCAGACCTTATCCAACCTAGTGGGAACTTTCAAAATTTATCAAGTTTAATAATAAAGAAGACCCTCAACAACATTTAAGAGCTTTGAGGAATTCATGTTACTTGATTGTCCATGATGATGCTCTTCTCCTCCATACTTTTTTAATGTCATTATTTAGACCAGGATTGGATTGGTATGGTGCCATACCCAAACATTCCATCTTCTCTTTCACCTAATTAGCCTAAAGCTTCTTGGATCACTTTTTTTATCAATATATCCAAGAAATTTTTTATTACCAACCTCTACTCCATTTGTCAATTCAAAGATGAATCCATTACTGATTTTGTGGCTCATTAGAGAAGCCTAATAAACCAAATTTCCTTTTCATTACCTCAACTTGAGCTTATATATCTCTTCACCTAGGCATGTGAAAAACATATTTCATCCACATTGCATGTACAAATATTTTGGACCTTTGATGAAGCTTTTACCATGGCTTGCAAACTAGAGAACAGAGCTATTGATGAAGGAAGGTTAAAGTTGAAGAGCAATAATTCAACTTAAAAACCCAATGAGCCCTTTTCTTCCAAATGAAACAACAAAACCAATCCCAACACTAAAACCAAAGCAAACACCAATTCCATTATCCTCAAAGCCACACCACCACCATCTACCAACCAATAGAACCCAAGGAACCAAACCTCTAACTCATCTAATTATTCAAACTGAAACTAACAGAACCAAACTTGGAATAATCATAAGCAATTAACTCCACTTGGGGAGCCCTATACTTATATTTTGGAAAAGTTACTAAAACACAATATCATCTGATTTACACTAATTAAACCACCCCAACAATTTGATGTTTCTCACCCCATACTAGGTTGGTATAATGAGAATGACCATTGTGCCTTTCACTGAGTTATAGGACATGACATAAATAGTGTGTAACACCTTCAAATACCTTATCCAATCCCTCATTGACAAGGGGAACTTATGTTGGACAATTCCCATGTACCATCAAACCAGGCCCTTGATATATTCTGCAACCGTTTTCCTAATCATGTTATTTCTACCTCTTATCATGACAATGAACTAGACCCATCTCATGAAGAACATACTAATAATGTGGTTATTAACAAACCCATTGTTGAAGAAAACATTGCCTTAACCACCTCTTTTCCCATTCCCTTAATGGAAGAAAAAAATGGCCTTCTATTCCTTTGAACACCCAAATAAAGGAAGCCACCATACCCACACCTCCATTGGAGGATACCACACCTACCTTCCCTATTATAGAACCATCCACTTCCTCTTTGGAAGCTATCTCACAAGAGAAGATGACTTCAACCACCCAACCTCTAATTTTGAAACCTTCTATTAGAGGTCAAGACAAAGGTAAAGGAACCAAACTAGAACTTCTAACCCCTTATTTGGTAGACCAACATAGCCCTTCTAAACCAACTAAAACCTTAACCCAACCAACCAAAACCTCTTCCAAATTAATCAACCCTCAAACACCTAAACCCACCAAGACAATTAAAGTGACCAAATCCTCTCCAAAACCAACAACTAAAACAACCAAAGAAGTAAAACCAACAAAAGGCCCAAAACCCCAAATTTTACCTCCCTCAACCTTGCCCTCCATTTTGGGTTTTCATCCCTCTACCTTGAACATGAAGTCCATTATTTTTACCAAAACCCCACCACCTTTATTGGTCACACCTTCATACTTGCTTTCTAAGACACCTTTCCTCACTACACTAACAATTCCTAAGTTACCTACCTTGCCCTCCTCTGCCTCCAACTCATCAACCATCTTGCCTAAACTAAAATTGTTAACCAAACGTACCACCTTACCTAAAACACCTATCACCAAACCCATGTCCAAACAAAATTCTACCTCAACACTTGAAGAAAAAACCATTAAATCTTTACCACCTTTATCTGAGTCTTATTCAACCATTCTACAAAAGTTATTGCAAACATCTTCCTTGGCATTACCACCCATAAAACCTTTCAACCCTACATGTCCTAAACCATCATGGTTCAATGACAATTTGATTTGACTATATCATAAGACACTTGGCCATGCCACAAAGAACAATAAAACTCTCCAAACTCTTATCCATCAGCTTTATGATGAGGATGATCTGTTAACATATGAACCTCCTATGCCACCCCTACCAACCCAAATAACAACCATACCTACCTAACACCTACCCGCTCCTCCACCTTCACCTAAGAATAAATATGAGTTAGAAAACTCCACTACCTCAACCTCTCCTATTATCCATATAATTAATGTGGTCACAAGATCATAAAAAAGGATAAAGGGAAGGTTAAGGCATCTATTCCTTAGACTTATCCCTCTCCAAACTCCCAAGCCAAAAATACCCAACCATATCTATTTTCAAACAAAACCAAGGTGTTTATCTTAGGTGTCTCCCCATCTAACCCTCCATACCCTAACCTATATGCAATATCCATCCAAAAAGCTATCCTTAAGTAGCTTCACCAAACTCTATAAAAAATAAGCTTGTATAAATTAGTCTCTACCTCTCTCCATCATCATCAATCACTCATAAAATCATTTCAATCCATTGAGGTCCAACTCAATAACCCTCAACCTCTAGCTGCATTTGTTGGTGCCCTTTGAACTTCCAACCTTGTCACCTTCAAAAATTTAGAAATACCTTCTATTCATCTGAAGGATCCTGATCCCCCCTCTTCATTACAACATACATTAATCAAAACTACATCAAAAGGGTGATGATTGATGGAGGAGAAAACATCAATATATCTCCTCCTATGCCTATGACTAGTTATACTTACCCATGAACAACATGTATGAAAGCATAATGGTCCTTCACTCTTTCAATGATACCATGGCTACTACCTTAGACATAGTTTTCCTCCATATCTATGTAGGGCCTTTTACCATTCCCAAAAAAATTTATGTTTTATAAGGAGAATTATAATATAATTTTTTACTCGGGTGCCCTTAGATTCATGTCATGAGTTTTGTCCCTTCCACCTTACATCGATGTGTCAAATTTGAGCATGAAGGGCAAGTTTTGACTGACCAAGCTGACCCTAGTCCTCTCACATCTTGAAATATGACATATCAACCTAATGACATATTTCTTCCTCCTTCATCCATCTCACAACCATCTACTAACGACACAACCCCACCAACAGAAACTTGTGACACTTCCACACCAAATGTTGATGAAGCTTTTACTAGCTTATCTATCCCTTCTTCCTAGATTATTTTAGAGAACCTCATGGCAACCACATTACAACATCTTTCCATTGGGGAATATAGACTCTTAGCCCTATATGCCTTCTCTACTCCCCAAGAATATAGTAATTTTAGACATGATCCTTCCTACGACCCTAACATTGGAACCATCATCCCATTTGAGGTCCCTAACCATCAAATAAATTTCATATATGGGGGACTTGATTGGCCACTTCTAGCCCCTACCATTACTTCATCCATCTAACCATTTACCTCTAACTTTTCCTATCTTAGCAAACCAAAGTTTATTAAGTTGTATCTTCATAGATGTGCTTGGAAAGGATTTGTCCTTGGTCACTATGAACAAGGGCCTCATGAGTTACCCCATATAAAAACTTTGCAACCTCATGAGTCATTTGGCCTTGGATATGAACTACCTGGAGAACCCACCAATTCACCCAAACCCATTGCCACCATGGAGGAAGATATCCCATCCTTACCAACCCAACCACTTTCCCCACCTTAAGATCTTGACATCATCATCCCTAACTTTTTTTTCCAGTCAATACCATTATTTTGGGCCCTCTCATCTACCAAAAGGGTGGCTGAACCAAAATCCTTCCACTTGTACACCTTAAAATGATAGAGAATGATTCTCCTACCATCAACACTATCCAACATAAAGATGATGATTCTATTCTTACCTACCTCAGTGTAGGGGATTATTATATCCATAAATCTCTTCATCTTGAGGCCTCAACCATGTCAAATGAATCTACCATGAATATCAACTTGGGCACTCTATACAACCCTCGCATTGACAAATTGGGCCAATCACTAAATGTCAAGGAACTCTATGACTTCTCCTCTTTCCTATAAGATCATAGCATAGCATTTTCTTGGTATTATAATGATATACCTAAGATTGACCCCACCATTGTTACCCATAACATAGTCACTCATCATGCTACCAAGCCTGTTAAATTAAAACTGTGATGCACGTATCCTCGTATAGCCCTTCTCATCAAAGAAGAGCTTTAATGTCTCTTATCTATAAACTTAATTCAATTTATTGACTACCTCCAATGGGTCTTGAATATCATACTTATCACCAAAGTCACTAGGGGTCTACGCATTTGTGTGGAATTTCATGACCTTAACCTCACCTAGCCCAAGGATGAATTTCCTCTACCTATCATTGACTAAATTTTTGATCTTAAAATTGGCCATGAGATGTTATCTATCATAGATGGGTTTTTAATTTATAATCAGATCTTGATTGATTTTAAAGATTAGCATAAAACTACCTTTACAACCCCTTGGGAAACATTTTTTTATAGAGTCATGCCTTTTAGGTTAAAGAATGCTGGTGCAACCTACTAACATGTCATGACTTATATCTTGTATGATATCATCCATAATATTGTACAAGACTATGTGGATGACCTTCTCGAGAAATCTAAACCCTAAAAAGATCACTTGACTATGCTTACGATCATATTTAAACACCTCATCCATTATCATGTTCACCTTAATCCTAAGAAATGCATTTTTGGGGTCTTTTCAGGAAAGTTTCTTGGATTTATAGTCTCTCTTCATGGAATCAAAGTATACCTTGCTAAAGTTAGAGAAATTTTAGACATGCCTCCTCCAACTAACCTTAAGCATCTCTATATCCTATAGGGAAAACTTCAAACTATTCACCATTTCATTTCCCAACTTTCAGACTAGTACCAACCTTTCCATCATCTTATAAAAGAGGATGTCTCTTTAAAATGGAATAGTGATTGTCAAAAATCCTTTTATTCACTCAAATAGTACCTTTTTTCACCACCTATCCTCACCCCTTCTAAGGATGACATCCCATTTTACCTATATATCTTTTCCACTGACCATTCCCTAGTGGCAATGTTGGCTTACCAAGATGAACAACATAAAGAGTAAGCCATATACTACATTAGCCACGCACTTGTAGAATATGAGACTCAGTATACACATATTGGGAAACTTTGCTTAGCATTGACCTTCGTGGCCACCAAAATCCACCACTACCTTTTTAACCATAAAACCTATGTCATCACTAATACTGACCCACTCAAGTACATGCACTCTAAACCATACCAAAATCAACATATGGTTAAGTGGCTCATGCTCCTAATTGAATTAAACCTTGAATTACTCCAATAAAAGTTGATTAAAGGGTAGGTCATTACTGACCAATTGGATAAATCTCATTTACCAAACAACCAACCACCTCTTCTTACCTTTTTGGATGAGTCTATCATAACTCTATTCCAAGAAGATGGCATAACCTACCAAATGACCTTGTTCTTCAATGGCTCAAAGTGTCAACAAAGAGGGGGTATCAGAGTTATTCTCATTCTTCCCAATGGTGAACCCCTTCATCTCTCCTTCAAGCATGACTTTGAATGCACCAATAATATAGTTGAGTATAAAGCCTTAGTTCTAGGTATCCAAATTGATCTAACCTTAGAAATTAAGACAATCCATGTCTTTGGTGATTCTCAACTTGTGATCAACCAGGTCAATGGATCCTATCGATGTAATAATGATGTCTTGAAAAAATATAAACTTTTAGTCAACAAACTCTTAACATCATTCGAACATTACCTAGTCCAATCTATTCCTCAATATACCAATAAATGCATGGATATGATGGCCTACCTTGCTTCCTAGATCCCTTCTCAATGTTATAATTCCAAAATATCTATCACCATTCTTTATTTTACCATGCCCTCTTATATCCAATCTAACCTCCCTACCATTTGTAATGTGGAGGAATCCCCATCTAACATTTGGTATGACCATACTCTCAACTACCTCAACCTAAGCATCGTTCCTCCTAACCTCTCTAGGAATTCCTAAAGAGCCTTTATTTAGAGTACCTCTCATTACACCATACTAGGGGGAATCCTTCAAAAATATGGTTTTGACGGTCTCCTTATTCGTTGCCTATGCAGCCATGAAGCTTCCCATACCATCAAGGAAACACATGATGGGATTTATGGGAGACACTTTAGTAGCCTAGTGATCATTAAACATATCCTTTGTGTTGGCCACTACTAACCCACCCTCAACCAAGACTTAAGATTATGTAATAAAGTGTGTTAAATGTCAACATCACACTAATTTACATCATGTGCCAACCAATAGCCTCTGGGTATCTAAGGACTTTTGGCCTTTCTCTCAATAGGGACTTGATATTATTGAGGAAATTAACCCCAATTCTTCACAGTGGCATATATCCATCATCATAGCCACTAAATATTTCACCAAATGGGTGGAATCTATTCCTCTTATCTTGACCAAAATATAAAAGATTGTTAACTTTATCAACCATCATATTATATATCAGTTTGCTGTTCCTCATAATATCATCACCGATAATGGTAAACCTTAAAAAATAAGCAAGTCCAAGTCTTATGTGACACATTTGGCATCAATTTAAGATTTTAATTGGCTTATCATCCAAAAGCAAATGGATAGGCAAAAGCCTCCAACAAAACCCTTAATAAAATAATAACCAAAGTGATCAATGTTTTAGGTCAGGATTGGCACTTGCACATCCCATTCAATTTATGGTCCTATTGCAATAGCATTTGAATCTCTATGGGTGATACCCCTTTCTATCTAGTCTTCAGAGTAGAGGAAGTATTGCCTCTTAAAGTCCAAATCCCCTCTCTTTGCATATATTTGCAAGAACTTATTTCTGAGGAATATTTTTGTCATCACCATTTAGCTCAACTTGAACTACTTGATGAGCATCATTTAACAACCCTCACCCACATCCATATCTATCAAGATCATATCAAACGTGCTTATAATAAGCACCTCAAATAATGGGAATTCAATATCTCAAAACTCATTGTAAAATAAAACCAACATGGAGAAGAGTAAACGAGGCAAGTTTGCTTTCATTTAGATTGGATCCTACATCATTACCCATAAGTATAGATCAAGAGATTATTTTTTGTCATCTCTTGAAGGTAAACTAGAACCTAAACCCTTCAATTCTTCACATCTACATCTATTTTTATATTAATGAAGGATCAAGCTCACTCTTTTTGTCTAACTTAAGCTCATCCCTTGATTACGAGATTTTAACCTTCACCAACCTCTCTCCTCTCCTTTTAAGAACAATTTACTACAACATAGAGCCATGTGATTAACCATCACAGTCATAGCCTAATCCTAAATATGGGTACCATGGATCTACCCATATCATGGTTCTCAAGGATACTTTTCATCTCTAACAAGATGGAATCACATTGTCATTGTCTCTCAAAACCACATCCTTTCACATATCATTGACCTTCTTATGTTAAAGTTTTTCCCTCATAAAGGTAAACCTCTGAACCTAATTGAACTTGTCCATGTTTAAACACATTTCATCCCAAAATAATTTAGATACCAAAACATTACTTGGGTCAATATCTTAATCATTTTAGATTGCTCACTAGAAGGATAACTTCCCAAAACAAAATAAAAATTTCCAAATGTAAGGTAGACTACTCCCTTAAAGGACAACTATCAAAAGCATTAAAAACTAAAATAAGATTACACCACTCCATTGAAAGATGGATAAGTTAAATTTGTCAAAATTAGATCATTTTTTTGGAAGCTTCCCACATCGATCAGCTTCGCATATACAACAATAAAGCAAAAGACCCACTATCACAACAAAATGTAAATCCACAATCGATTATCAAGTAACATAATAAGTTGGAAGCCACAATCGGATTTCACATGTAGACTTCCCACATTGATCAATATACATTTATCATATGACATAGACTTGTCTATTATCATTCTTAGGCCACTTATAGAAAGGGCACACTAATTCACATGAGGTTATCATACGTATCACCCATTACCCTTCACACCACCTATCACCCATCTTCCATTTAAACTATCTATAAATCAAGGGATTTAGAGCTTACTTGACACCCTATGATCAAGAGACCCATTTTATCAACTAATGACCACTCATACATGACATTTGATGGGCTTATATTCATTAAGTTAATCCCATTTTGGGTCTATTTTTAGTCCATATTAAAATCAAAACATCATTCCTTATTCTTATCTTAATGTGCTTGGTTGATGTTTTCATCATGACTTTTACCATTTAGTGTTGCAATTATAATAATCATTCTTTTTACATTAAGCAAGATTACAACAACCATATCCATACCAATCATAACCATAACCATAACATTCATAAGTATCCACACAACCTTAAGCATGATAACATTCGACCAGTGACATCCAACACATTTTGTACATAACAAACTATGAAATATTTTATTTAGGGTGTGAGGAGTCACACAACACATACAAATTTATCAGACTATCCACACTTCACCTAAGGCCCAAACATATATTACTTTTCTATCTAATCACTAAGCTGATTGTCTGGTGACTTTATATTTGTGTTTAATCATCCTTATACTTGATTGTTCCCTAAACTAGCATCAATAACATTCCTTTTCTCAATGGTTGATAAATGGTGTACTCTACTCTCCTCTTCCACACTCATCCCCATAGGGTGAGAATCATATTCCAATCTGGGTATTTTACCTTGCTTGCTTGGTGCACCCATTGCATCCCTCTACTCTAGTTGTTCTACATGCATAGGTACCACCGATTTTTGCCTCCATAAATAGGATGATAGTCATGTTCTCTAACCCTACATCTTGCATAGTGAAATTCTTGCCTTATTCATTGATATAGAGGTAAGATTTTAAGCTCAAGCTTAGGCCATGGGTGCCTTTCCTCTTATTATTCATCTAGCAGTACTTCCATTACCACCATTACATGTTATAGTATCTGATAGATCTGCACATTTACCATATTAATTATTTCAAGTCATGAGAGTTATTGATTATCTCCACCATTATTCCCATTCTTTTCCATCTTCAACCTTGTGTAGTTCTCTATGCTCTCTATAACGAAAAAAAAAAAACTCAATGATAGACATTTGTCTTTATCATGATTTTTTAAATATAATACTTGACCATTCTTCCTTACTAACATGATTCTCCATTTCATCTATAGGGACATTCATATGATGTCATTGATTCCATTATATAGTCTACCCACTTTAAACAATCATGTCTACTTACCTTTTGTGTAGACACGTACCCCTTGATCCACCTAGCCATTTCACTAAAGTTATCATGCATCATCATGATTTCCCTTTGTCACCCTTGTCATCCAATCTATATCTAATGTCTTTGATTGTTTTTCATCTTGTGATCCTTTTAAACTTGATCATTATCACCTTTAACTTGATTGATGAAAATTGGTTTCTAGCCATGTGTCACCATAATGGTCATGCCTAAAAAACTGCCACTATTGGTGCTAATGACAACTTCTATATCTTTGCCATTGTAGAAATTATTCCATTATAGGTAGACTAACATGAATTCAAAATAATACATTCACCTTCATTTCCCCTCTACCCTCCTATTACTACCATCCCATTGCCACATGCTCTAAATGTTAGACCCCAATCATTAGAACTACATACTCAAACATGGTAGTCTTTTCTTTTGTGCCAACTAAAAATTCATCCATAACTAGGGAATGATCACCTTCTCCAAATATATAACCAATCTCCTGGACCACATAGCTTCTTGTTGGTTAGGCCTGATCTATTAGAACCCCAAGTCATCGATTCCAAGGAATTGGGAAAGAGGATACAAACATAAATATGTTTCATCTAGCCTACCCATATAACTCTTGGGTTAGGTACAATCCATCCTCTATCACTCACCACCCTACTAATTTTATACATAGTAGAATATACTTGACCATAAAATAAATTATTTGTAAGTTATCACTTCGCTACTACCCTTAAAACTCAACTCATAGTGATGATGACCTTTTACCAACATGACTATATAGATCCTGATAGACACCCACCTCCTAAAATTCATCTCGTAGCCATAGCTACCATCACTATGCTTATACCTTCACACAATTTTAGAAGGTGCAACCTCCTTAAAACAACACCTCTTCTTTAGATTAGCTCCATTGAAGTTTGTTTATGTTCCTTATCATTGTTTTCCCTTCTTATTTATCCTACCTTACCCATCCATGTCTCTCATACTACTAAATATGGGATCATTATGGTTACTATTCACCAATCTACATCATACACTTTCACTATCACCTTCACAAAAACCCAAAATTTCTATTTTAAAAAACCTTATCCATTAACCCAACCAACCCATGTGGTCCATCAAAATGGGGCAGCCAATTTGAACACCACTCACCCAAACCTTGTTGAACTACATTGGCCTGATGTCCATCGATTATGTAGGTTCTTCACTTATAAGGGTAGTTCAACCACTAACAACTAATTACTCTACCCTTTTCCTTTTCATTAAATTATTTTACTAACAATGCCTTCTTGCTTAGGGCATCCTATATCAGGAAAGCTTTAGATTTTTCCTAGCATCCTTGTATTTTAACATCACCTAGTACATCCTCTTTATTTTTCCTCAATTGCTGGGAGAACTACATTGGCTTGAGGTCTTTTTGGACTATGTAGGTAGTGCTCAGTTACTAAGGTTAGCTAAACCACATCCTTTATTTTATTTTTCCTTCTTACCTAAAATATCTTCCTCTACTTCTCTACCTATCTCCTCACCACCTCCCTCCCTTTAACTTGTCAATCTCTTTTAACCACTTTTCTACCTTGTCATTCTCTTTTAAACATAAAGATTAATAGCCTTATTCATTGGCCCCTCTTATCTCCCATAAATCCACCACCTACTCTGCTTCGCTAATCTCCCCACCCCCTTTCTTTGTGCATGTTCAGTAGCTCACTCTCTCACCCATGTTTCATGTTTTTTGTCCCTCTACTTATTACCAACCTTGCCCTTTATCCCCTTTCTCTTCTTTCACCATCCTCATCATCTCCCCTCACCCTTGGACTTTTTTTTTACCCTCTTTATCACTCTCTTTTCCTCACCAATTCCACATCATACTGTGCATCTTGCTAGCTTTCTATTTCTTCTATAGCTATAATTTTTATTTACGTGTACCAAAATTCTCTATCATTTCACCACTCTTCCCACCTTTCCCATTTTCCATTCTTCTTCTTTTCTTTATATTCATCCTTTCATCCCTTTTGTCTTCTTTTTGTCCTCCATAACTAGTTTATACCTAGGTATTTATCCTTTGAGAAGCCTTCCACAATTTCCCCTTTTCTTCTTATTAGTTCTTACCTTTTGCCTTTTGCATTCTTCTCGATACTCACTTGTCTTTTGCATCTGTGTGAGTATTCATGCTTACCATCCCTACTTCAATTCTTCCTTTTTCTTCTTATCATACCTAATCTTCATCCCTTATTTTCATCTCATGCCCTTTTATTGTGTTTCCCTATTTATTCACCACCTCACCCCTTTTCAGATTCTCAACCTTTTCTAACAAACTAATTAATGCATACCTTATCTCTTTAGCTTCTTATTCACCCATCTTCACTTCCCCTTGTTTTTATTCACGCCTTTCCCATTTTCCATCCCATTCTCATCTCTAAAACCACCATCTGCTTTCCTTATTGTTCCCCTCCTTGCTTATCATCATCCATGCTTACTTAGTCAAGATACCACCTACTTCTTCACTCTCTTGTCATCCTATTTGTCTCTTCATTTCACTCTTTTCTTCTCCTATTTAATTTTCTTCCACATATCTCCTTATTTTTCATTTTCATCAAAAAACTATTTTCTCGTTGGTCTTTTTTTTTCAAACCTTTCATGGCCTCCCATATTTCTCATCCTCCCCTTACCCTTCATGTTTGTTACACTTCTCTCCCCATCCTTTTCAATTTTCCAATTTGTCATTATTTAGTGAATATCTCACCCCCATCTTATACCTTTTATGTTTCTTCTCTTTTCTCCATTTCATTTCATTTTTTTCATCTCCCTTGATGAAAATCTTTATTCTTCTTAACCTATATGTCCATGCTTATCTCCTTCCATCCTTATCCACCTTCATATTTATCTATAACCTCATTTTTATCTATACCTATCTCTTCATCCATCTCCTGGTCTACCTTCACCTCATCCCTTGTTGTATCTCCCTTATTTTCTCCCATTCAACCTCCTGCTCCTCAAAGTATGGTCACCAATTATACCACTTTTACGTACATCTCATTATCTACTTCCTCGTGTCCTCCATGCCCTTGCCTTAATGCATGAAATTTGGTCAGGTTCAATACTTTATATGTACCCTTTTCTTCCTTTAATGTCTTTGCATGTTGAGGCTAGATCCTTTTTTTGTCCCTCTCTAGCTACTTCCTTCACCCTACCTATCACCTTCTTCCCTTTTAAACCCTCTACCCATTTTGTTCTTATATGATCACAATACATAGCATGTTACAACCTCATAGGTCTTTCATTAAACTTTGGTTTACTTCAAGATATATATTGATTCTAAAGCTCTATAACACAATTGGCCAAGCCTATAGGCTCATATGACTAACAAGAAAGCCTGAGCATCACTAAGCCATCAGGATGAAGATTCCTTCCCCACCCCCTTTAACCTTTCTTATTTCAAATCCCTTTTACTGACCTTCAAAGATGTTAGAATCAAAACTAAAACCACCCAACTAGAAGATTTGGGGTACCCACGTGTGGATGCTATCTATACCCTCTCACATGACCTAGCTCCTAACGAATAATTTCCCTTGATTCTCCCTACCCAGCCTATATCCTCCTACGCACTGTAATAGCCTTGCTCTTTAATCATATTCCCAACTAACATTTTCTATTAGTCACCTCTTCCACTAAACTATTTTCTCCTTGAACCTATTTTCCCACCTTCCTTTTCAACTCCCTAATCTATCTATCTTCGTACATCCTTCTATTTTCCCTCTTGGTTTTCTATTTATACCATTTATTTTCCTTCCTATTTTAACCTAATCCCTCATGTAATTAATATTATTATTATTTGTCTCACTCCATATTTCAAAATCCCTCAGAGTTTTTCTTTGAATTCCCTCAAAACTAGATGCTTATTTATTTTGGGGCCCCACTAGCTCAAGGGTCAAGGGTTTGAATCTTTGACACTTATCATTTACCCACTCTACTACTTTGCTTCCCTGAATCATTAAATAATACCCTTCCATAGCCTATTAATGATATTATTGTGGAGTGTTCACAATGTTAGCTTGTTTAGATGGTGATAAAAGAACTCGTCAGGTCACTGCAGTAATTCGAGTAGTGTCAGATTTTCTAAATCCTAGTAAAGCATATTTCTTCCTTTTTAAAAAAATGGTGGTAGAAATTTCATGATTGAACCGGATTATCCATGGCTAAAAATTCCTTTTGCATAGTTGAAGCAATCATCTAATTGCATCATAGGTAATCTCATCCACCATTTCTACCAAAACAATCAGAAAACTATTTGATACCCATATTTTCTATCTTTTGGAGCTTCC
This sequence comes from Torreya grandis, assembly GCA_037957365.1. Taxonomy (NCBI): domain Eukaryota; kingdom Viridiplantae; phylum Streptophyta; class Pinopsida; order Cupressales; family Taxaceae; genus Torreya; species Torreya grandis. Next base: position 3,608,402 of record JARHVA010001129.1, read on the forward strand.
CTTTCTCCAACATCCTTCAACTAGACCTAACTGCATGATATCAAATTAGAATAACCAAGTTAACCAAAAATCCCCACCTCAAAAGAACTACATTAGGCCTAAAGTTCATTTTGGACATTATGTCCATGGAACTATGTAGGTAACATTCACTTGCCTAGGGAATATGGCATCCACTCAGCCACCTCATTCCAACTAACCAACCCTTTTTGCCCATGACCACCTTGACATTGGCCATTTTTAACCTGACTTCTTCACATGATTTATGATGACCTTGCCTTGGTCCTTTTGACTGCATAGAATACAATTACCATGTTGCCTTTTTTACACTCTACCTCATGTGTAACTAGACCATTTGTATTATTTTGAAGGAACACTTCCTACCCTGGATACCTATGATCAACACTGACCTTGTCTAGATGACTTGATAAGCTTAATCTGATCAACTATGACTAACATTGTGGACCAATTACCCTATCATATGTCTATCTAGAACCTGACCTTATTTTTATCAACATTGGTGGCTTTAGTCTCTATACAATCTTGACTATTGTGCTTAGTCACATTTTGTGAACCTATTAGCATTTCACATGCCTAAGTACCTTATGGCACTATCTAGTTCCTCCCCACCAACTACTTATCAAACCTACACCTGATTTAGCCTTTTTTCATCAACTCTTAGTTTGAGGGGGAACACCTCCTCCCATAATCAAGGCACCCTAACCTTCAACCAATTGATTCATTTTTATTTTACATCTTGTTAATTTAAAGCCATATAATAAAAAGAGGCAAAATGTAGAAATAAGAAAACTACACACTTACAATTTTTGATGACTAAATGCCTCAGGATCCCTTAAAGACCCCCTAAACCTTCTTAACCCTTAAAGAACCCTTATTAACCTAACTAAATCAATATTATTCTATTCAAAAATATTAATTGAAAATTACTATTCACAATCACTATTTATTGTATGACCCACTATCATTATTCATGATGACATGGCATGTGACATGGAATGTGGCATGGAAAGTGACATGGCATGTGACATGGAAGGTGATATGGCAATTGGCATGGCTTAGAAGTGAGGTTTCTTGATGTGGGACATCATACCTCACTTGGGACCCTTTCCCAAGGTGCTTAATGACCTCATTTAAGCATTACAATACCCCCTCTTGAAATATGGCAAAATTGTTAGGGTGTGGAGCTAAAAGCTACACTTTGTTACAAACAGAGGTTTTTGAGAGTATGCAGTTGCCGGCATTGGCAGGCCAAACCAACGTCAGTCAGGGACATAGAAGGGAAATCAACATTGGTGGGAGATCAACTGGTGTTGGTCACCTCCAGGAAGGCAGGGACCGACGTCGGTCACCTGTGGTAGTCAAAACTGTTGTTGACAGATAATCAGTTAAGTGAACGTGTTGTTTGCATGATAAAGACCAGTTCGAGTCTTTGAGCCGCTTGTCTAAATTAAGTGTATGCATGAGATCTATATAATAGACTCATGGGTTGTATTGTTAAGTGTTGAACTTGTAGAAGAGCCATGTAGAGCTTGGAGAATTCTTCCCATGGTGGAATCAAGTAGGATTCCCCATGTATGTAAGATCAGGTTTGATATGCAAGATGTTGCAGGGTCATGGAGGAGATCTACATGTGATAAGTAAGATCAGGTTGGTCTACAGGGGTGTGTGAATGCGAGGGTCAGAATGAGATCAGCGGTTGGCTAGGATCCAAGGTGACAGTAATACATCAACAGGATCATGGTGAGATCTACTTGGAGTACCGGTTCATACTCGATTGTACTAGATGTACAATGAGGTGAACAACAGCTTGTGTTAGTTGTTAGTTGTGACCTATGAGAGAATATTACTTAGGTGGGAAGATTACTTGGAGCCCTTGAGGAGGAAGCCTCACAGAGGTGGAAGAAGAGTGTGATCTCTTTATTGTAATTTCTTTTGTAATGAGTTGAATACAATTGTGTGTTGCCTCTCATATCCTGTGTGTTTTCTCATTGATAGTTATTTGTTCTTCTGGTATTTCTGCATGTTTAATTGCTTATACAATGGTAATCATGTGTTCTCTTAAATCTGACAAGTTGTGTCAGAGCTTTGGGGAGTTTCGGTCCTATCAAAAATTCCCCTTAAAAGGCCATCATTAAACATGTATTTTTACTTCACATATGAAATAGATTTCAAAATGAGACACCTACCTCTTTAGTGCTTTGGGAAAGACAAAGGGCACCCATTTTTAACTTTTTAACCCAAATGGGAATTCCCACCAACCTAATCTTTGACTAATTCATGCACCACATGGAAAATGGTGCCACATTTTGTGTTCCATCTCTTTAAGTTCTTGGATGAAGACAAGAAAGGGTGGTTAAACGTCTTTAGCCTCATTTAGATCCATGTGCATGATTTAAATTCAAAATTAGACTCATGTGCAAGATAAGAGACTCACCAACCCAACTAGAAATCCCCACCAGCCTCATATTTGACTAATTCATGAACCATATTAGAAATGGCACCATACTTCTACTATTCCCTATTTTGGCATGGTTCTTGACAATAAATGCTATAAATTACCCCCTTTCCTTTACCCAAGGTGAAGTGGGAAGTTATTATTTGGTTATTAACATCTTGTTTTAGGTATTTCAAGGAGGTCATCATTTTAGAGGTCATCCACATCTTAGAGAAAAAGAATTCAAAGAATGAAGCTCTACTGAAATTGCCATAGGATTCTTCATCACATCATCAACAATATCAACCACATCAACAAACCTCAAGGTAACCTTATTTGTTTTTTAGTTATTTACTTAATTTTTTCCTTTTATTACCTTTACCTTTACCCCTTAATCCACTTTATATCTTCATCCATTGACCTCCTTTACCACCTTTTCCATTGCAATTCCATTTACCTCCTTTGCCCTCTTTGCACCTTTACCACCTCCACCTTCTTTGCTACCTCATCATTTTACTACCCTAATTAATTTCTATTTTATCTTTTTCAACAATCCATCCCTCTCATTTTATTTTCTTAATCAACTCCCCTGAAACCATTCTTTTTACCCTTATCAAATTACCAAACCCAAAACCACAACCTTGCCTTAACAAATTTTCAGCATTAGTATAATCAAACTAGTTACTTCATTTTGGTTAACTTAGCAAATCATCTAATTTTCTCAATTAATTTTTTGTCATTTATTGTGTTTCATTTAAGTTTTATATTAATTTAAATAAGATATATTTATTTTATCATTTCAACTTAAGTGTTAAAAGCAGGTGGATTGATAGCCTCCTAAAAAGCTTTCACTTCTAGGATCTAACTCGCACTAGGCAATCCACCCAACTACTTATCTAACCAACAAGTTTTTTGGTAGGTCTTTCTTATTTTAGGTCATTATTCCCTAACCAAATAGGATTCATCAAAAATTATATATTCAACACGTGCACATTCAGTAGGTATTCTTCTACACACTTTTCTTAACTAGTTTCTTCTTTTCACACTTAAGAAAAAGTGAAAATTAGATAGAAATAGTTATTGATGCTAAAGAGATGTTGATGTTACCATTGATATGTAGAGTTATCAAAGATGATTTTTTATTTTATCATGTGATGGTAGGCATCATGATATAATTCCATGAGGATTGGGCCGAAATATGCTTAAGGACTAACTTTTGTGATTCAATACTCAAAGAAAAATAATTCATCAATGATAAAAACCATGATGATAATGTAAATATATGAATATGGATGGATTTAAGAATAAGTAAACAATGAATCACCCAATTAACACACATAGAATTGAATCAAGGTGATAGTGATAAAAGTAAATAAATAGGTACATAAACAACAAACAAAGAAACAAGCAAAGAAACAAATAACAATTAGTCTTAATGTTAGTATGAATATTACCCCTAGAAAAATAGGTGACAACTTAAGAAACAAACATGACTAGGGGAATAGAAGAAAAGGAAAGGGGTGGTTGAGCTATCTTCATATGCACTAGGAAAGTGGATGATACCTATGTATTTCTATGGACATAATATCCAATAAAAACTTTAGGTTGAATGTAGTTCTCCCAGGAACTGGGAAGATAATGATAACTGATGAAAAACAAACATGATGAATGTGATAGAAGAATAGAAATGGTATTGAAAAATGATAAGTGCATGGGATAAAAGTCCAAAAAGGAAGGGGAAACTAAGGAACAAGTGATTTGATTATGACTTAGTGAGGGTTCTTAGAATCCTTAAGGAAAAGAAGTGGTTAATGTTTTTGATTTTTTCTAAATGATTTTATACTATTTTTGGAATTTTGGAGTATCTTAACTCAATTGAGAATGACGAGACACTAAACAGTCCAAGATCATAAAATGGAGAGAGATTTGATTAGGTGGCTAATAAAATAGTGAGAATGTGGCTCAGTTTACTTCAAAAATGGTGAGAGCGTAGCTTAGGTTACTCACAAAATAATAAGAGTGTGATTTCGGTTGCTTCTAAAATGGCCAGAACATGGATTAAAGGGGAACTAAGATGACCTCAACATTAATAAAACATGACCCACATAGTTTGAAAAGGGCCTTAGTTCATATTCGTTTCACCTTAAAATGAAGGAATCTAACCAGTGTAGTAACCAATTCAAACAAAATAGGCATAGTTGACATAATGACATAGTACATCATAGGAATGGCAAGTGGTACTTTAAGGCATGGTAGATAAGTGTTGCCCCTAATTTACCCATAGGCAGTTATAATTAGGAAACAACAAGATAGGTCAATGAAACTAATTTTCCTATAGGCAATTATAATAAGTAGAATGATAATGAGAGAGAATGAAACAAGAAATGAAGGATGTAATTACCAAAATTCTATATTACTAATCTAAAATAGTATTGCTATCTAGAATGTTCAAAATAACTATTAAAAGTGAATCATAATCCTATTATTGAAAGTGGATATGGAACCAATGGAATGGAACCAAGGTCAAAGGGTCAGGTAGGGAGGGAGAAAATAACTCAGTTGATGGGAAAGTTATGGTAGAATAATAGATGGTACAAGGATGAATGATAATATTATAGTAAAAATTAAATGACCCTCATAGACAATATCCTAGGTCACTCAAGTGAAGTAACACTTGAGGTGTATATGCTCATCAAGTTAATCTTCATATGGTGTAATCAATTTATATGCTCTGATGCCAAAATTTTCAACAACGATGAAAGGGCCTATCTAGTTTGGTTTGAACTTGCCTTTATGCTTATTTTTGTCCATGGTATTCTTTTGGTTCTCTCTAAGGATAAGATCATCAAGCTTAAATTCTCTATGCCTAACATGTCAATTTTACTATCAATGGAGGTGGTTCTAGTATGCTTACAGATTATTGAGTGTGGCCATGTGTTTTTCATCAAGTATTTCTAACTCTTGTAGGTGAACTAATCGATAGTCTTCATCATATAGAACATGATTTAAGGAGATACATAGAGAAGGTAACTCAACCTAAATGGGAAGAATGGTCTCAATTCCATAAGAAAGTGAGTATGGAGTGGCTCTTGTGGGGTTACAATGATTGGTGTGGTATGCCTAGAGGGCACAAAATATTTGGAGGTGTCAATCGTAACCAACATCATTGAATATTTTTTTAAGGATGTTGATAATGGTTTTATTGGATGTTTTTGCTTGGTTGTTACCTTATGGATCATATGCCATGGAAAAATGTTGAGTAATATTATACTTGGAACATAGCGATTTGACATATTTATTTTTGAATGTTCTACCATTATCAAATTTAATGTTAGAGGGGATACCATAGCAGCATATGAGATGGTTAAAAATGAACGTGGAAATTTGTTTTCTAGTCACGTGAGGGGTATAGCTTCAACCCACTTAGTGAAATATTGTAGGGTGATAAGGATATGTTTATGGCCATCTGATGAGGTGGGGTTTATCTTCCTAATGAGGTCAAGGCCCCATGTAGAAAATGGACATAGTGTAAGCATTGGTTTTAGAATTTTGGCTAGGGCATGAATTAGATTAGCATGTCATTAACATTTTTCACACTTCTTCAGATCTGTAACTACATTTTTATGCATTGTGGGTCAATATTACCCAGTACATATGATATTTTTGGAGAAGATGTCCCTATTAGTGTGGGATCCACATAATCATTCACAAACTTCTTGTAATACTAGTGTAGATTCAATGAAGTTAAATAATGAAGCAAAGTTTCATCAAAACTATGGTGGTAAAGGGTTGATCTAAGTAAGGTATAATGAGTGGTTTGATGAATGAAGGCTTTAGATTACTTATGGGATAGGTTGGGTGGAATAATTTAGTTGTGGAGGTAGTTGTAAAGGTCTAAATCCTAAATAGAGCTAGGACCAATAATATCAAAAATCATCATGAGGTTGAAGGTACATGAGCTGGCACTAGAAAATTCTTGATGAAGAACTGATACTCTTTAACTATGTCTTTTTGTCAAATTAGAGATCTAATAATAGCCATATTATCTATGGTTCTATTAATTGTCCTTGGTATATGTTTAAATTAGACATCAACAATCTACTGTTTGAGTGTTGACCATGACCTTGTATGGCACTAACTTGTCATCTTTGGTCTAAAAGTGGTCTGTAACCTGATTGATGTTTAACTAAGAATCACCATAAAATTTGAGATGAGATATGTTCCATTATACTACCTGTCAAAGCCCTATAACAAGTGCTTCATATTTGGGAATGTTGTTGGTACAAGAAAAGATGATCCTAAATTATTTATGGATTAGATCCCCCTATAGTGTAATAAATAAAAGGCCTATAATTGATCCATGTGTTATGAATGACCCATCAAAATAAAACTTCCAGTGCTACTCCTCAAGAGGTACGTCAATGATGATCATAATGTCTTCATTAGGAAATTGGAATGTGAGTGGGTTCTGTATCAATAAATGGTGCTTTAACAAGCTAATCTATAATAATTTAACCCTTAATAGCTTTTTGGTCAATGTAATCGATGTCAAACTCACTAAGAAGAATAATCTATATGGCCATGCAGCCTTGTAAAGCTATTTTAGATAGTAGATACTTGAGTGGATCTACTTTTGAAATTACCATGGTCTTATTGTTTAACATGTAATGACATGATTTTTGAGCTTGGAATTCCAAATCTAAAAAATATTTTTCAATGGGCATATATTTATGTCCATACATGACCATTTTATGGTGTAAGTAGTACACAACATACTAATTTCCATTATCATCGTGCTAAGTTAAAAGTTCCCCCAAGACATTGCCTATAGCTGATAGATAAAATAAGAACAACCTTCTTGGCATGAAAGGAAACAAAATAAGTAGAGTTACTAGATAGTCCTTTAACTACTAAATAATTATCTAGCATTGATCATCCCAATGAAATGTGACCCCTTTCTTCAAAATATGCATTAAAGGATGGAATTTGTCAACCAATTGTGATATGAATCATTAGATAGACTAGATCTTACCCTCTAAACTACAAAATGGATTCCAATTAGTTAGTGGTGACATCTAAGTTATGGTGTGTACTTTAGTTAGATCAACTTCAATGCCTCAATGAGACATAATGAAGCCAAGCAATTTTACTAAAGTAGATATTGATCATTGTTTGGCCCACATACAAAGTTTTGATTGGACAGTCATGTAGCAAGGTTCCTATTACAGATAGTGGTCCAATGATTGAATAAATGAACATAGTTCTAGATGAAATGAGTGCATCAAAGGGATCATGTAGAGTGTAAAGCTTTTGAAACACTTCTTGATTAAAGTATATTTTTTCAAATTCTAAGGGGACAGGTCTAAAAAATAAATAAAAAAGGTTCTTGAGTAAGATTTATGGTGAAACCAAATAGTTCAAGGTTATAGAACAAGTCTGCACAAGCTTTAGATTTTCATAGTTCATTCAGGCCTGCAAGGATCAAGAAAGATTGCAAGTACAAGTTCATAAGGGCCTACAAGATTTCAAAAAATCTAAGTACAAAACCTTTGTTTTAGTTAAAGTCCTTACTTGGTGGATTTCTTTCAAGATTTTTATTTTGCTAAGTTCAAATCTTTTGGGACCCTTTTTTGGCTAAGTATTGAATATTTTTTCTGACAAATTGTCCGAGACAAAGTTTTAAAGGCATGAACTCTCTCAGACATTTTATCTAAAGCAAAATACAAAGACAAAGTTTTTGAAGACCTAATTATTTTAGGGAAATTATCCGCATCAAACAAGGCTAAGTATAAATTATTTCAGACATTTTATCTAAAATAAAAAACCAAAAAACTTTTTCCAAAGGGATTTTTTTCAAACAAATGTCACAAAACACTTTTTTCAAAGGGTATTTTTTCAAGCAAAATGTCCTATACATTTTCTCGAAAGGTCATTTCTGAAGCAAAATTTCCCAAACCATTTTTTTGAAGGGTATTTCTTCACTAAAATGTCTAATCAAAAGTTGTGAAGGGTATATTTTAGGGAAATTGGTCCAAAACAAAATCTTGAAGGATTATTTCTTTGATAAAGTGGCCAAAGCAAAAGTTTTGAAGGGTAATTTTTCAAGTAAAGCGTCCTGTATATTTTCCCAAAAGGTCTTTTTCAATCAAAGTGTCCCAAACACTTTTTCAAAGGGTTATTATTTGAGAAAGTGGTCTGATATGGAAATATTAAAGGGTAATTTCTTTGATAAAGTGTCCTAAGGTAAAAAACCGAAGGGTCATTTCTTCAACAAAAATCCCAAAGTAAAAGGCCAAGTATAATTCTTTCAAGCAATTATCCCAAAACAATGTCCTCATATATTTTGTCTAATGCAAAAGAGTTGAAAATAATTCCTTCAAAGAAATTGGCTGAGACACACACCCATGATAAAAGCTCGTAGACAAGAGTCCGAAGGAAATGGCCCAGGGAATTTGTATTCTAGCAGAGTAATGATAGTTATAAAAATGTCAATTTTAGGCCATGACAAATAGCTATTTGTATTTAAATGGGTCCACAATCAATAATTCACATTCAATCATGCATCCAAGATCAATGAAAGTATAAGGTCAAAGAAATCAATGAATCCTATGGTCAAACACATACATGAGAAGTGGCCCACATGCATTCATTTGGTAGAAGATTAATGATCAACAGTCATCTGAACAAGTAGGATATAACAGAGTGAGAAGGGTTAATATGTCAATGATCCAGGCAAGTTTTTAATAGCCAATAAACAAGGGGCAAGCCTAGGACATTTTTGACAAAAGTCGATGAGCCAATTTTCAACTAAGATGAGTAAATATAAAAGAGCCAAGTTTGAAGATAGCCTAGGATTAAACTAGAACATATATTTTAAGATCAAAAGGGACCATTGAAGCTTAGTAGTAGAAAAATAGTTCTTCATAGGACCTAAAGCAGACTAAGGTTTGGTTACTATTATCAAAGTAAGATTGAATAACTGGAAAAATCCATCTCATTAACATGATAACTATAGGAAAACTAATAAATATGATTTTTTTTAATCTATAATGAAACTTGTGCTCAAATATTTATTTGGGGAAGATATGTAATTAATGGGAAGCTTCTTATCCTTTAGTATGGTCATTTCCAATATAATTAGATATTTACAGCTGCCTAAAGTAGAACAACATGGCTTTGTCAATTCCAAGGTATAAAGATTTATCCTCAAGAGCATGATGTAGAGTCTTGAGATGAAGACCTGGTGGTTGGATAAGGACAATGAGCATTCAATTATTAAAAAAAAATTATTCCTTATTGATAAGACCATGAATCAACATCCTCAAGATTGCTAATCCATGAAAAGTGGTTGGGCCTTTTTCAATGCATAGCTCTCGCTCTTTCTACTTTCTATAAATGTAGGCTTCCAAGCCTTAAAAATGGATCTCTCTTTTTTGGTATGACCATAATTTATCAAACTTTATACTGTAAGACCTTTTGATGCAATAAAGATTAAATGCCATCATTTTATAAACTAGATTGAAGTGTGTTCCATGAATTCATGTACTGTGGTTGAGTGAATGTATGGTCCTTGTCTATGTCTAAGTTTTTCTCACCTTTAAGAAGTGATTAGTAGTTCTTATAGGTCATTATAAGTGCAATTTACAATTTGTTGTCTATCTTGAAAGTGGATATTTTCCCTCTCATGCTAATTTGATAATTGATTAATGCCTTATTTTGAAATATTTATGTGAGATTGATATTCTTTAGTATTGAAAGTGTCTTATAGTGTGTCTTGTGTGAGTTTGAATGATTGAATCATTGGTGCATCACCTTTTTTACATTATTTTATAATTTTTTTTCAAAATCTCTCTCCATTTTCTAGGCAAGTTTTAGTTTAGGTCTAGCATAGGTAATATATCCAAAAATAAGTCATCCTTTTTTGGAGGTTTGAATCATTATTAGGATATGCACAACCTCAGATCAGTCCCATGTTAGACTAGATTTGAGTAAGAGGACCTGAACAATCCCCTTCTCAGCTAGGCTACAAATCTAGAACACTAATAGTTTTGGCATGCCCAATGGGACTAGTTTCTTTGGCATAATTGAAGTTTAAATATTGAAAAGAAGAAAAATCAAAAGGAGAAGACATATACCATCATCAAAATTTTAAGATACTTTGAGTTTTATAATTCATGGCATCTTCTAGATAATGCTTTCATGCCAAAGGTTACAATAAGATCATCAAGTAGAGGTACTCCTTTTGAACACATTGAATTGCCTTCTAATTCTTATAAAAGATAAAGATTTAATAGTAAAATGCCTTATCCTCCAAAGTGACATTCAACTCTTAGTCATTTTGTTTCTCTTGTCTAATCTATTATCCCAATAAGCCAAATCCCTTCTACCGAGATGGCTAGTAGGAATCAAGTTTTTATTCCATTTGATAGGGTCAATCCCCTAAATTTATCTCAATATGGTGAAATCCTTATTTCTACCCTAAAAAATATCCCTTCCTTCTCAAGAGAATGGGATAAAACTACTACTATTGAGCATATCTAAGATGTTGCCAATCTATGCTCTGTTCTTAATGTTACTCAAGATAATGTGGCTATCAGATTGCTTGTTGCTTCATTCAAGGGAAAATCATTACAATGGCATAGGAATCTCCCTTTGAACTCCATTGATACTTGAGATGATTTAGGTACATCCTTAGTCAATTTGAAAATAAGTCTAATCTCTATCTTTAGTTGAACAACTAACTACCATACAAAGGTACCCCCATGAATTCATGTCTGATTTTAACCATAGATTCCAAAAGACATGGACTAGTATGCCTAAATTGGTTAGACCATCTTTAGATTATGCATTTTTTTACTATCTTAAGGCCCTTAATTTTCATATAAATGTAATGATATAGTTTATGAGTGGTAATAATTTTCCAAATGCCTATGAAATTGTTATAAGGGTATAAAATAGCTTAATACAAGTTGGTAAACTTGCTTTAAGAACTCTAATGCCTACATTCCTAGAATTGATACATATTCCTCCCTCTTAAGTTCCTATGTTCCATCTATATCTATTATTCCATCTCCAAAATTCTAATTTGTATCCCCTCCTAATCAATCTAGTGAGATTGGTGATCTAAAAAGCATGTTACAAGATTTTAGAAATGAGATTATTCAACTCAAGAGATAACAGTACCAAGGTAGACTTTATCAATAGTAAAAATAGAATAGTTATCAGTCCTTTAGTAAAAAAAGACCTTCTTATCAAGGTTTCAAATATAATAGGCAACCTTATCAAAATTAAGGAGCCATAATCTAAACTAAGCCATATGCAACCCTTGATCCTAATGTACCTTCTAGTTTAAAAGCTATTATTTCTCAAAATAACTTGATGCAAGATCTAGGTTGGTAGCCTTCCAATCCAAGTGACACTTAAAATTAAGACTTGGTATCACAAGATATTATTATGCCATAAATGACATAGGAATAGTTCTCTCTTCAAGGTGGTCAATGTAGACATCTAATTCCTAACACCATTTATGTTGAAATTGTCAATCTTTCTCAAATTGCACTCAAATGCACATTTTAGGTCAAAATACATAAAACATGATAAATGGTTTGATATTGTCATTTATAAGTGCTTATTTAGGCTAATGTATCCTTAAATGGGGAAATGCATTTTATGTGATTCCTAACTTTGATCAATACATTTCAAGTCAAAATGTTGATTTCACCTTTTTGTGCTCTAGATCCCTCTTTTCTTCTAATTTGTTAGTACACATCATGTACCTTTATTAATTTTTTTTTGTAGCATCCTAAATGGGAATACAATTCTAATGCATCTAACATCACCTCCTAATTCTTCCCGATTCAAATTATGACCCAGTAATATGACTTTCTGACCATTTTGATTAATTGATTTTCATAAGCCATAAATGCATTAAATATCAATATTATGGGTTTCTCATGCCTCTTAAATTCCCCTCTATCTCAAATATTTATGAATAATATTTATTTATTTAATTATATAATTTGATTAATTCATGGCCACACAACTCAATCTTGAGATGGATGATCACGATTGATCCTAATCAATCTCAAAAATCTATAAATAGAGAGGCCATGAACATCATTTTAAAGATTGATTTATGTAAAGTTATAATTCTGAAATGTCTCTATAATCCTTTGAATTTGACTATTGATTTTGTATTCAAGATTCATTGATAGGCTAGTTTAGTGATTCTAAATCATGAGCCTAGGTTTTACAAGGAGTTTTTGAGACATTGGAGAAGTTGGCCACCATTGTTGTTGAAGACAAGAGCTCTTAAACAAGGGAGAACATTATTTTGAGCCTCATTGATATGGTGAATTAATTTGGGAAGGTAATATGGTGTTTCTTTCTTTCATACATTTTTTTCTATCCTTTGTAATTCCTACATGAATAGATAGGCTTAATTCAATTTACTCTTATGCATTTATCTTTGATTTATTGGACTAATGTTTGACTAATCATGCTATGTAATCCTCTGTACATTTTGGCACACCCGATGGGATGGCACCCCATAAATTTAGTCACAAAGCTCTTTCAAGAAACTCATTAATATTTTCCATGCAGGATCTTGGAGTGAGAGGGCCAAAAAGAGTGAAATTTCAAGTTAATTTTCTATTTTTATAACAACATTTTTGTTTGTAGAAGCCTTGGTTAAGCTCACTGTTACAATATCATTATTACATAGTAGTAATTTTGTGTAAACAAAATCATTTTTTGTTATATAGCAATTTTATAGATGTAGCAATGATATTATCCTAAGTAGTCATATCGTCATCTTGGGCAGTGATATCATCATTTTGGCTAATGATTTATTTTAGAACAATAATTTCATTGAAAAATGACAATATTGTCACTTTGGGCAGAGATTTTATTGATTTAGCCAATGATTTCATTTTGAATAATGATTTTATTACAAAATGGTGATATCTTTACTCTAGGTAGTGATTTTGTTGATTTGACTAGTGATACTGTTGCATTGTACAATGATATCATTGCTTTGGCCAACAATTTTATCATGTAAACAATGATATTGTGTTTTCTTTCAGATCTTACCTGAAACAAAAAATTTGTTGTCTAGAATTATGATTTTACAGGGGAAAAAATGATATTAATTGTGTAATAGTGGGATTCCAATAAAGAGTTAAATTTTTTAATGTTGTTTGCTCAAACTCTAAGTGCTTCAAAGCATGACCTTATAATTATGTTTTTGCAAGTTGAGGGGCTAGTTTAGAATTTGTTTTGATTTCTTTTGACTAACCAAACACACTTTCATTTAGGTTTAAAATGAACATTCTTGATTTCACACATTTGAATTAGTGCTTAAAATGAACCTAATATTTGGCTACATCCTAGGTACATTTCATTTAGTGCTTAAAACACATCAAAACTCTTGTGACATTTTAAATTTGATGTTTTAATCATGAATCTAGGCCAATTTTTGAATCTTCAATTTGGTCTTAAAATGAACCTAATCACACATTTCAACTTTAATGCAATAAATCAACATCACTTCAAATTATTTTCAAACTTGCTTGTTTTAGCAAAAAGAGACGTGCATGTATGCTCTCCCATCCATCTCCTTTAGGGAACTTTTGGGATCAAAAGCACCATCTCATTGTAATTTGAGCCTAGTCCAAGGATTAAAAAGAATGTTGTTTAAATCACTCCCCAAAAATACGTAATAGTTTGGGTAACCTTGAAAATGACCCTAAATTCTTTCTATTATGTATTTTATTTTTATGCAAAATTGGCTTGCAAGGGGGAATTCATTACCTCCCACAAGTTCTATAGGGAAGCTTTGACCTAGGGTTTCATCTCTTAGCATTGACTTCAAACACTCCCATTAAGATCAAATTTTTTAGCATTTAAACCACATTCTAGTGTTAGAGTTGCACATGGGACATATATGCACTTTGGACATCACATTACATTGAACAAGTGATGGATGTAGTGGTTACAAAAAGGGCAAGACTTTTTTACAACAAACCAAGTACTGTAGACACCTAATTTTTGTGCTTTTCTTTTGCATTGTGATGTGAAAGTCATTGTGTAATTGATCCCCCTAGAAATGATCAAAAACCAATAAGTTTTAGTCAACCCTAGATTGCCATACCCTTGCTAGGTTTGGATGATTATACTTAGTGCATTTTCATCATTTTTGCTTGGTTTGTTTTGAGACTAAAACTTATTTGTTTGTTTGTAAACCATGTCAAAAAAAATTTGTTTATAGGTCACTTTTTTATTTAAAGAAGCATTATATTATCTATTTTACACCACATTTGTGCATTAAATTTTTTGCTAAAAATGTTTGTGTGTGTCATTTGGACCTCATTTATGTATCATCATCCTGTTCACTCTTATATAGGTTGTTTGGTCTAATCCTAATCTTCAATGTTTCATTTTTAATTAAATTTGTCAAGTTTGGATCTAAAAATTGATTGAATCCTATTTAGGCCTCAATTTGTGAGGCTGATACAAAGACCTTTCTCTTTTGGGTTGTGTAACTTTAGTTAAATGATTTCCCAAATTTGAAGACTATTGATTGTTTGTTTATTCGAGCACCTATCCTCATCATTATTTGTGCCTTTATTTGGGAGAACACAACTTTTCTTCAAAAACCTTTGATTTTAGACATTTGATGTTATGTTGTTTTATGCCAAATCTTGGCTCAAACAATTTTGGAGATACAACTCTACACTTTTGACCTAGTTTGAACCTTTTATCTTTTGGTCATCACTTTTTAGAGTTTTCAAAACTCTAAGCCTTTTTGTTTTTAGAGCTTTCTTCATCAAATGTGGATATGTCTAGTTACACTTATGATGGAGTCACATATAATCCAACTTATGATAGAATGGCCACACAAAATGACTTTTATGACTTTAGTCAATAACTCAATGGTGATAATATGGTTTCTGAGACAAATTTCTATCCACCTCACAAAAATCAGTCATGGGAACACAATCAAGATACAACTTATGATCCAAATTGAGACTAGAATGATTAGGTTTATCAGGAAGACTCGGATACTTTGGCTTGTGCAAGTAGTCGATCCAAAACATGCTAGGATCACCATTTTAAGACCTCCTTCTTTGGTTTTCATGATCAACCAAACTAAGAAGCATATATTCATCACCATTTTAGGACCTCCTCCTTTGGTTCACACGAGCAACCAAACTAAGAAGCATCCATTTGTTACCATTCTTGGCCCATCACCAATTTTTAATGAACCTATTATTGAAAAACCTACATTTGATGAGCTAGTTGTGTTTGATCCCTTCTTCAATAGCCCAAATTTTGAAGAGTCCATTATTGAACCCCAAACCATTATTCTTGTTAAACCAAACATTCTCACTAAACCAAATGTTCCTATTAAACCAATGTTCCCACTAAACCAAATGTTCTCCACTTTATAAATTTTGTGCCAATCTTCGAGCCAAAATAAGAACCATTACCTCTTTGAAAGCCATCTTATGAGGATCAAAATGTGTTAAAAATTCATTTTTTGCAACCAATTATGAACCAAAACTATGATGTTATTGTTGAAACAACCATTTGTGACAAGTCAACATGTGATAAGTTAGCAATTCATATTTTACCTATTTTTAAAGAGCCTCATCTCCTTGAAAATCTAGTATCTATAGAGTTTTCTCTTCATCTTTTCCCACTCATTGAGGAGTCTCACTTTGACAAACATGATTTTGTTGAGACATCCATTGAATGGTACCCTCTCTTTGAGGTGCTTCACTTAGATGAGATAGTCTATGTTGAACCTTTCTGAGATGAATCAAGTTTTATTGAGCCCATTATGTTATCACAAGTCATTACTTGTTAAACATTTAGCATTTAATAAAACATTAAAGACACAACCACATCAGATGAAGAATCAGAATTTGAGTCAGGTTGTATTTTTGAAATAACATTGGATTTAGCATCAAAAATAGAATCAATATCAGTTGCAACATCAGATTTAGAAATAGATTATAATCATGGTTGTTACAACATTGGTTACAATTGCCTTGCAGATCAATTTGAAAATATTTATGATCCTTCTATAGTTTTTGAGGATGATTACTTAAGCATCGATACAAGTTCTCATAGTGTTTTCTATGATAATAGTGTTGCCTTTCATCATCCCATTATTCCCACCCAATATAGCCATTATATTGACATTCCACCTCCCACAAGTGTTGATTGGGACCGACAAAATCAAAATTTGTTGAACTACATCCATAGTGACATACCATTTGCAGAATATTAGGAAGACCAAGACCACACACATTCAAAAAAAGAACAATCTCATAGTGAAACCTTTTCAGAGGCACTAGGGGATAAGTAAAGATCAAACTCAACATCTTTTAGTGAAACCTTTTCGAAGGCACTAGAATACAATCAAATTCAAATATTAACATATCTTCATGAAACCTTCTTGGAGGCACTATTGGATGATTATAACAAATTCATTGGTGAAAACCTCATCGAGGCACCAATAGATGAGCATAAAAGTTATTCATTATTTATTGAAGATATTATTCAGATCAAATCAAAATAGCTTCCAATCTATAACATAATCAGATGATAACTACTCTTAATATCAAGAAACAAAACCATATGGTGGTCTTATTGAGAGCATCTTTAGAGATCTTTGGCCTTGTCACAACCAAAATTATGTCAAATCCACCATCAACAACATTATATGTGACTGAAAGTCTTAATATTCATTTCTTTCCCATTTATTATACATTACATTATCACCCACTCATTTATTACCCACTTATATCATTTATCATTGGTAGCACTTTCCTTTATAGAGGTTATGAATCTATCTTGTCTCGATGTTTTTAGAAAGTAGAATCAATTGCCAACAAAGATCATAAACACATTATTGAGATATAGATTGGTAGAAAGGTCTTAATACATCATTTGTTCTAAAAGGGTGTGTGTTAATAACATTATAATTGATCATCTCTATTGTCTCACATATTTACTAGGATGTACATCTCCCTATCATCAAGAGTAGTAGAACCATTTTTCACTTTTCCAATTACCATTTGACATTACCATGCCTCCTCTCTTTGGGGCAACCTTATAAACCCATTTTAGGCATATTATACCATTATGTTCCATTTGTCTCATGTTATTTGAACTACATTGACTTGAGGTCCTTCGAGACTATGTGGGTAGTGCTCAATTTCTATTAAGGTCAGCTCAGTCATCCCTTTTCTACATTTTTGCCATTTTGCAAACAATTATTAAGTTTGGATTCTCTTGCAATTTTTCAAGCAACCTAAGCCTTTCTCTCACCAATTTTTAAGCATGGGCCATTGCAGCTAGCTTAGCTATTTTATTGGAACCTCTACTCTAGGACGTGCATCTCTTTGACTATATGGTCCCATCTTATGCATATTTTATCCAAAAAACACAAAAAACATTAGAAACACCAAAAATATTAGAACATGATCCATAAAAGAAAAAACTATTATCTCATGCTTTTATACATTTGTAAATTTTTGTCCCACCCTACTACGTTCTTTCCATTTTACAAGCAAAGAAATGCTAGTTCATCTTATCCCATGTACTTGCTAGTTTACAAGATCATTCTTTCTCATCCCATATATTTTTTTTTTGCAAGACCATTCTCATTTTTTTCTCATATCTTCCATTTATGCTATAACATCAATCATTCTAGTCTGATAATCATTTTTTTTATCTCATTTTTTGGGAGAACTACATTTGGCTTGAAGTAAATGTTGAAACATGCAACCATGGAACTATGTAGTCAGTATCCACTTGTCTTATACATCTAGAGTGAGCTTGGCCAACCCCTTCCTTTTATTTTCTTCCCCCATTTCTTCTATCATTGTTTCTCTTTAATTAGGGGACAATTATTGTGTCATTATTCTTTGTTATGTTGTGGTGGAAAGTAACTCTACCACACGTGCATGAACATTTGTCTTTAAACCACACTAAATTGGTTTTTTATTTGTGTTTTCTTGGTGTTTTGTTATGATTTTGCACCTCTCCTTTTATTTATTTTCCTTTTCTCTTTTTATTACTTCTTGTCTCATCTTGGTCTTGTGTTTTCCTGTATGTTTTTGCTTATCTCTTTTGTGTTTAAGCACATCTTGATGATTCACATGGATCTTGATTATTTATATTTTGATCTTATATTATTAATTTGTTCTTGGACTATTTTATTTATTTGATTGTTGATGGTGTCCTATTTTTTATTTGATTTTGCTTTTCTCTTTTGTGTTCAAGAATGTCTTGATGGTCCACATAGATCTTGATTATTTATATTTTGATCTCATGTTGTTAAGATGTTCTTGTCTTTTTTTTTTTAAACATTTTTATTTCTAATTAAATCTTGATTGATAATATCTTGATTTCAAGTTAGGTTCATTTATGTTTATCTTTTTATTTGTATTTTGTTTTAAAAAAAAAATTAAATGTAAATAGTTATAACTATGGTTTTGTCATTATTTTACCATTATCCTTAGTTTTAGGTATTCACTTTTGAATCGACTGAGCATAATTAGAATATTATGTCATTATAATTTATTCATATTTATGATGCCTAACTTTTTTTTCTATAGAAATCACTTTATGCTCAGGTTTTAATGTCTTAATGTCAACAACTATGATGAACGATTCTCAAGAACACTTTGCATAATCTAGGTTCATGAAATGGAATTAGGCATCTAGGTAACATGCATTTGAGCACTTGAATATATTTTTAGATGTGCATCTCTTTGCATAAATTATGATTCTAATAAATTCTTGGTTAGTTTCATCATTCCTCATTCCATTCTCTCCCAAAATTACGTGACCTACATTGGCCTAAAGTTCATGTTGGAACATGAGTCCATAAAACTATGTGAGCAGTGTCCACTTGTCTATCACATTTGGATTTAGCTTGACTATCTTCCATTCTTATTTTCATCTCTTTCATCACTTTGTGCATTCTCATATGCAAGGTTTTATGTGGCTTTCTAAGCCATTCACCATCACATGTATGTTTGTACCTGCTCACTTTAACCTATATTTTGGGTTATATCCTTGAGCTATTTTTGCTTGCCAATTTCTCATGATGGGGCATAACATTTGAAAAACATCAGAATATAATCAACCCTATAGGGTAAAACCATTATTTCTTCTTTATCAATGATCAAAATTAGCTGTATTGGGGCATAACTATCTTATCATGATCAAATCTATTTCAATGGGTAACTTCTTATTATCTTCTCTTTGGAGACCCCATTCTAGTGGTGCTTCCCTTCCTAAAGTAGAACATTCTCTCTTTTCCTCTAATTATACTCTCGAATTGGGTACATTTATATTGTGTCCCTCATATTTATGGATTTTATCTTTCCCATTCCCCCCATCTCTGGGGCCTATCATACCTCTAATTATATTTTTATAATTTATGGTGATCATGTGTGTAAGCATTAACTCATTTGGATGTGATCTATTCCATGGGTTAATTTCTCACTTTCTATCTCTTTTCAAGAGTCCATCCTTTTCTTCCATCCTAGTATGTCCTCTCGAGGGGGCATCATGGGTTTGTTCCAATTTATTCTTGACAAATATTTTCTTTGAAAAGATGTTGTTTCATCCAAATGTATCACTATGCCTTCTCAAAAAATTTAAAAATGTAGGCATCCAATTCCTACAACTATTTATGTTGAAATTATCAATCTTACTCAAATGCACATTTTAGGTCAAAATCCATAAAACATTCTAAATGGTTCAATCTTGTCATTTACAAGTGGTAATAGGCTAATGTATCCCTAAATGGGGCAATTCATTTTATGTGATTCCTAACTTTGATCAATTCATTTTGAGGTAAAATGATGATTTTGCCTTTTTGTGCTCTGGATCACTCTTTTCTTCTAATTCATTAGTATACATCATGTACCTTTGTTATTTTGTGTTGACAGCATCCTAAATGGGAATATAGCTCTAAAATATCTAACATCACATCATAATTCTTCTTGAGTCAAATTACAACCCAATAATATGACTTTCTGACAATTTGGATTAATTGAGGGCCAATTTCCAAATAATTACACAAATGTTGATTAACCTTGTTTAAGGCTAATTAATCCAAATCAAGAGCTTAAGTGTATTTTATATGAGAGTTTTTGAATTTTTTTTTGTAAATTGATTTTTATTAACTATATCACCTAATGACATCATCATATGGGGTGGCATCCATAATCCATAAATGCATAAAATATCAAGATTAAGGGTCTCCCATGCCTCTTAAATGCCCCTTTATACCAAATATTTATGGATTTAATTATATAATTAGATTAATTCATAGCCACACATCTCAATATTAAGATGGACAGTCAGGGTTGATCCTAATCAATCTCAAAAATATATAAATAGAGAGGCCATGAACATCATTTTTAAGCTTGATTTGTGCAAAGTTATAATGCTGAATTGTCTCCATAATAATTTTCACTTGACCATTGATTTTTTATGAAATATTCATTGATAGGTTAGTTTATTTATTCCAAATCATGAGCCTAGGTCTTACAAGGAGTTCTTGAGACATTGGATAAGTTAGCCACCATTGTTGTTGAAGACAAGAGCTCTTGATCAAGGGAGAACATGCTCGTGAGCCTCATTGGTATGGTGAATCCATTTGGGAAGGTAATATGGTGTTTCTTTCTTTTGTATGTTTCTTGATATTATTTATAATTCTCGAATGAATAGATAAGCTTAATTCTATTTACTCTTATGTATTCATCTTTCGATTTATTGGACTAATGTTTGACTAATCATGTTATGTAATTCTCTCTATAGTCAATATCAAGACATGAATATGGTATTAAAAGAATAATATCAACAAGTTACAAGGTGGATTGATGTCATCAATGTTAATTGGTAATTGGATGATCATATTGCATTCAACCAAGTTGGTGAAACTAACAACACAAATGGTCAAGTGGCAGCTCTGACTAGAGTTAAAATAAGAGTAGTTGAGAAAGCTCAAGATGTGAGAAATAATTCTAGTGTTACTAATTTTGTTTTAAAGAGTATTAGGGATAAAGCTGATTTTTCTATAGCATAGAAGATTCAGAATGCAGAGACAGTGAAGATTCCCTAAATGCCCCTAACTAGATAATAATCAGTGGCTCAAAAGTTATAGCCAAAGGTTGGTGGAACCTCGTTCAACATAATAGACCAAATGAAGAAATAAAATGTTATAATTATAATATGGGATTCAATTAACATTATAATATAAAAGGACATGCTTATTCAAGAGCTTTTAGATCTTAAGGTATCTGAAAAACTAGATTAGAAATAAGGAGCTATCTTGGCCAATTCAGACCAACAAATCAAGAAACTTGATTAATAGGTACATAAAATCACAAAAGTAGAAAAAACCAATGTAAAATCAAACAAAACCCCTCAATTTTATCTCTCTTTGATATTAGGTGACTTATTATTCCATAATTGTATGGTAGATAGTGTAGCTAGTAGCACTATCATGCCCAAACAAATTACATACAAGCTTGGTATTGTCTATGAGCCAAATACCAAAGGAGTATTGAAATTATATGGGTCACCAATAAAGATAGTAGACATAATAAAATATTTGGAAGTAACATTACATGTTTGCCCCAATGTTATTATTCAAAAAGATATAGTTGTAGTGGACTTGCCTCCCTATTTTGCCATGTGTCTATCAAGAGACTTTACTTCAAAGATTAGAGGATATTTTTTTATCTAATTCAATATATTTAATGTTCAGGAACATGTATGGTACTAAGGTGATAATACATTCTGAACCTATTGAAATATTTTATTTTGAACCATATATGTCAAGTATGGTGAACACTAATTATGTTATCTCAAATAATGTACTAGAAAATAGTGAGGTGGAATCTAAATCACCTTTAGATAGAGTCCCAAATATTTTCCTTGATAAATGGGCCTCTAACTTATATGATAATGATCCCTACAATTTAATTGAAGGACTTTATGTCTATTATCTTCATGAAAATGATGCACTAATTCCAACATTGATGAAAGATGATCAACCTAGTGTTGGACTGTGGCAGCTATATTTTGATGGATCCATGAATAAACATGGCACTGGAACTAGAATAATTTTAATTTTTCCATCCAATAAAAGATATTTATTTTATATCAATTTTTATTTTGGTTGTTCCAATAATGTTACTGAATATGAATCACTAGTGCATGGTAGTAATGGGCAATAAAGATAAAGGTCAATTCTTTACATGTTTTTGGAGATAGTGAACTGGTAGTTTACTAAGTAAGGGGACTTAATATATGAAAGAAATCAATAATTAGGTCCTATAAGCACAGAGTATGGGACCTAGTTGAATAATTTAATTATTTCAATTATTTAGGCCATATCAAGAAATAAGAACAAGCATGCAGACATGTTAGATACCATTAAATCACAGTTCAATATCCTAAATGACATAAAAAATGAAAAAGTTTAATTACACATCAAAGTAGTTGTGAGACCTTCTATCCTAGACAACCATGATAATTGTCAATTATTTGAAGATGATAGTCAAATTTTTAGATTATTACAAGAGGAATCTGAATTATCCTCAAGGAACCAAGATAAGCATTTATAGTAGTATAGTGACCAGATTGTGTAATTAAGGACAAACAAGTTACCTAAAGGGTTGGTCACTCTTGAAAAAATACTCAAAAAAGATGATGAATTAAGAAAAGAATGTTTGCTTTATCAACCAAGGAATAAAATATAAAATGTGGAGATTGCCATTGGCAAGAGTTTAAAGCTGGGCAAAGTTTGCACATCTTGAGAGAAAGAAGCTTTTATTGAGTTATGTTCAAGTTTTGCAAATGTTTTTTCATGGCAGTACAGTGACCTTAAAGGACTTTATCCAAGTATAGCTCAACATACCATTAAGTTAGAAGTTGAGACTAGGCTAGTTAGATAAAGATACAGGCTTATTAACCCAAAGCTTGAACCTTTGATGAGAGAATAAATGCATAAGCTCATTGAGTCAGCTATAATAGTTCCAATTAAGCACTCAATTTGGGTAGAAAACCTTGTTCTAGTATGGAAAGAGAATGATGAAATAAGAATATGTGTTGACTTTCATGACTTAAACAAGGCCTCTCTTAAAGACCACTATCTATTGTCATTAATGGAGCAAATTTTATAGCTAGTTATAGGTTCATAAATGTTCTCTTCATAAATGTTCTCTTTATTAGATGGTTACAATGGATATAAACAGATTTTGGTCAAAGAAGAATACTAATTCAAAATAGCCTTCACCATAAAGTGGGGGATATTTGCATACAAAAAAATGCCTTTTAGTTTATCTAATGATGGAGCCACTTTTCAGAAGGCTATGGACATGAAATTTCAAGGTCTCCTCAACAAGTTTATTCTTGTTTATCTAGATGACATAAAAATGTTCTCTAATAGTGCAGATAAGCATATGATTCACCTCAAATAAGTGTTTGTAAAGTATAGGGAATTTGGAGTGTCTTTGAATCCAAAAAAGTGAATTTTCTCTATTCATGAAGGTAGGCTTCTTGGACATGTAATTTCAAAATATGGTACAAGCATAAATCCTGATATGATAGAATCAATTATTGTAATTTCATTACCTAAGCATAAGAAAGCCTTGCAAATATTTTTAGGCAAAATAAATTTTATAAGGAGATACATTTTAAATTTTGATACTTTATCTAGGCCACTCATAACCATGCTAAATAAGGGTCAAAGTTTTAGTTGGTCCAAAGAAGGAATAAGAAGATTTGAAGAAATCAAGAAAGCTATAGCTAGTGCTCATACATCCCTAAACCCTAACTTGACAAAACATTTCTTCTTATATACCTATGCTAATATTGATAATTTTAGTTATTTTCATGCAACATAATAAAGAGACTTTAGAGCAGACAATATCCTTCTTTAGTCAAGCCTTAGAAGAATATGAAAAATGGTATTATTTTATTGAGAAGCACGTACTTTCAATCATAAGGTCTCTTAAAAAATTTAGGTACTTGTTGTCCAATAATAAGATACATTTGATGGTTTCAAATCTAAGTGATAAAGATTTTATTCTAAACAAAGATATAAATGACAAGAGAGCTGGTTGGATAACCAAAGTCAAGGAATATGATGTTGAGATCAAGATCATAAAGCTAGTTAGAGGCAAAGGACTTTTTGAACATCTAGCCCAAGACTTGTAGGAGACTAATGGGATAGTTATGATATTAAATGATGAAAAAATTGAAATTGAATAGGCCTTGTTGTTCCCAAAATTTGTCACTTGTTTTTGTGGACAATATGTCAACCATTTTGGTCCTACAGGCCAAAAATGATCTCTTCCTTTCTCAAAAATGTTATGAGTAGTCAAGTTTTTCAGTTAATCAAGCCTTTTTAGGTAAGGAAATCAAAGGTTCAATAGGTGGGCTTTCATAAGGAAAAATTTCAAAACACTTAAGGCCTTTCCTAAAAGCTACAAGGATGGTTCAACGCTGAGGTTCAATCAAAAGGTTCATTGGTGGGGTTCAAAGAGCTAGAATGAACCATTGAACTATTGAACTGTTGGAACCATTGAACTCCAAAAGGTTCAAAAGATCAACGAGTTCAACAGGTTCAAAGGGTTCAAAAGAGTTCAACAATATGGAATGAATTGCTAAACTGATGAACCATTGAACCATTGAACCGTTGAACTTCAAAAGATTTCAAAGTGGTTCAAAGATTCAAAGAGTTCAAAGTTTGAGAGGATGTTTCAAGCGAAAGATTTCATAAGAATAGTTCAACCGAATGGTTCAATGATATGCTAAACTTATAAGAAGAGTAAGTGAATGTGACTCTTTACAAAACATTGAACCACTGAACTATCGAACCGTTAAACTTTGAACCATTGAACCTTGAACCATTAAACTATCAAAGGATCAAAGGTTCAAGGTTTAGAGTGGTTCAAAGTAACCAGTGACATCCCCATAGATTTCAAATTTAGGGTAATGAAATCACTATTGATTTTCAAATAGCGCAGACCTAAGAACAAACTCAGTGACCAGCCAAGGAAGGAGCCAAAAGAGCCAACAAAAAGTGAGAAGATAACCCCGAGAGCTCAGATCACTAGGAAGAGATAAATGTAGCAAGGAAAGAGGGAATGATATAGAGAATCTAGAAATATCTACAGAAGAGCTATTATAGTAGGTTGAACAGTCTACTAGGTGGACCTCAGAGAGTGCAAAAATTTAATGGCATGCCTTATTTTTCTTCATTGAGTAAAGGCGAATGGACAGCTATGTAAGCATCATAAAGAAGACCAAGCAACCCATACTTTGGAGGAGACATTTGATATTATTTAAAATGCCAAAGTTAAGGCTAATAACCTATTCTAGGCATGGCCCCTTCACAAAATTTCTAATGCATTCAATGTAGTATGGGCCATTTCATGAAAACAAGCACTAAAGTCTTTCTTTTGATGCTATATATTGTAATATCTCATTTTGAATCAAGGAGATCTCTCTGTTATTAGAAACAAAAGCTCTACCTAAATTGAGATGCCTTTTGAGACTTTGAGCTCAGACTGTTAATCATATTTTATCAAGTGAATGAGAAAGCAAGTGACCTTTCAGGCTTTGTGTTGAAATAGCTTGTGTTATGTAGGAAATCATTCTTATGTATTGTTCCTAAATACAGTCTTGTCCATTTAATCAAATAAACAAAACAAGTGGAAAGATGTCCTGAAGTTGACTGTGGGAGACTTTGTGCTACCATAATTGTCTTTAGTCTATGTGTTTTATGTTCCAGGATATTGGAGAGACTTTGAGCCCCCCTTATCCTTCGTAATCTTTTACTTTATTGTAGTTTTTAGTGGAGACTTTGTGCTACACTTCATACTATTATGTTACTTTATCGTAAATCAGTGGGAAAAGCAAAGGAAGACTTTGTACTTTTGTGTGTTTCTTGAGGATTCAAATACTACCCAAGAAGAATTCTTGTTGTTTATTGAACATCATTTTTGAAAGAAGAGAAATGCCTTCAGTAATTACACAATAATCCTCCTTTACCTTGTGAACATTATCTCTGAAAAAAGAGAGATGGATGGTATGATTTCACCCTTGAGTCTATTTTTAGTTTATATTAATATATTATAGTTTATAGGGAACCTCCCCTTGCTAAGAGGAGAGATTTATCTCATTGTGTTGTGGTAACCACACCCATTTTGCCGTATAAATCTTAGTGTTATGGTTGATATACCTGTTGTCCCCAAAAATAGACTTCTCATTTTTGGGACAACATGTGAACTATTTTGGTTTAACAGACCAAAATAATCTCTTCCCTTCTCTAAATTTGTTCTAAGCATTCAAATTCCTCATTTTTTTAGCTTTTTAGAAATCTACAGACTCTACAGGCCTCAATCTATGGACTCTGCAAGCTTGAATCTATGGACTCTGTAGGAATAAAATCTACAAACTCTACAGGCCAAGTTTTATGAGCTTCATATGTTGATTTCTATGGACTCTGTAGGCCAAGTTTTATGGGATTCACAGGTTGATTTCTACAGACTCTGTAGGAAAGAAGCAAGCTCTTAATACTTAGGCAATTTCAAAGTCGGTTCAACGACAAGGTTCAACCAAAATGTCTATCGACAAGCTTCTAAGAAAGGATTGAACCATTGAACCATTAAACCTTGAACCATTTTTGTTTAATGGGTTTAATGGGTTCAAAGGTTCAATGTCATCAGCAAGAATTGAGCGCATTTGTCAAGGTTCAAAATTTAACCGCTTCAAGGTTCAACGGCTTAAAAACACTTATCATCAAAGAGAAGAAGGTTTGAACCATTGAACTATTGAACCACTTTGGTTCAAAGGTTCAATGGGTTCAATGGTTCAACAGGTTCAACGAACAAATGGTTCAACATGTTTGGTTCAAAAAGATCAAAAGGACTTGGCCAAATAAAAAGAATGAACCGATTGAACCATTGAACCTTAAACCAAAAGGTTCAATGAGTTCAAAGTTAAATGGTTCATGGGTTCAAAGGTTTAAAGGTGGCCTCAGTCAAGGAAAGAAGCAACAAACAAGTGGTTCAATGGATGGTTCAACCAAGGAGTGGTAAAGCGATTGAACCAATAAAGTGACTGACCAAAAAGATAGAATTCCTTCAGATTTGTTCAAAGGCCAACAGGGAACATTTCCTTCAGACTTTTTGTTGAAAGGAAATTATTAAGTAAAAGAGCCATTAGAATTCTTTCAGAAGTGTTTTCCACAGGAAAATGACTAAGGAAAAAATCCTTCAGACATTTTATCTGAAGGAATTCACTCAAAAAGAGAGCCTAAAGAAAGCGAAGGAAAAGCTCGACTGAAGAGAAAAGCCCACAAAAAAATGCCTGCTGGAAAAAGACAAAGTGATGTAGAAGCTACCATGTGTCCATTATAAAGTAGAGTGGAAGCCGCAATGTGTCATCTTTTGTAAGACCCTCAAAAGGTTTTTAAAGCTTCTATAAGTTAAGCGAAATGTGTCACGTGTCTTGTTATGAGTCAGTGGAACGTGACAAGTGTTTGCATCCACGTTCCCCTTTTGAAGTTGCTCAAAAAGATGTGCCATGGATCCCATTTTCTGTAAGTTTTTAATGAGTTTCATAATAGCAAAATTTGCCACTTGTCAAAGACGTAGAAAGGACCCCCCAAAGACTTAGACAAGAAGGGCTAGAAAGGACAAAGAAGCAACATGGACGATTCCAAAGGCAAGTTCAAT
Source organism: Torreya grandis (assembly GCA_037957365.1). NCBI lineage: Eukaryota > Viridiplantae > Streptophyta > Pinopsida > Cupressales > Taxaceae > Torreya > Torreya grandis. The sequence goes on from JARHVA010001129.1 coordinate 3,636,638, forward strand.
TAAAGTGACTGGCTAAAAAGAGAGCCCAAAGACTCAAATTGCTATAGGGGAGAGAGGAATGAGACCAAAAGACTAGAAATATCTTCAAAGGAGTTATTTCTAGTAGGTGAAATAGTGGATCGAGTATACTTCTGAATGCACCAAATCAAGGACACAAGCCTATTTTTCTTCCATGAAGTAATGGCAAATTAGATAGCTGCACAGACATCAAGAAAAGAACCAGACAGTCCATATTAAGGAAAAGACATATTAGAGGAATGGACATGCCATAGTTATGGTAATGCATTGTTCCCAGCATGGTCCCTCCAGATAGAACTGAAGGTGCATTGAAGGCATTCAATTCAGCATGGGCCTTTTTCATGAAAACAAGCACCTAAGTCTTTCTTGGAGTGCTATATATTGTAATCTCTCATTTGTTACAAGGGATATCTTCCCCTTACCAAAAGTGAAAATCTACTCAAATTGAAAGGCATTACTGAGACTTTGAGCTCAGATTTTTGTTCATATTTCTTTGATTGAATGAGAAAGCAAGTTACTTGTAGACTTTGTGCTTTTATAGCTTGTGATACTTTAGGGAATTGTTCTTATGTATATTTTATAGAAGCATTCTAATTTATTTGATTTAACAAGTAGAACTAGTGGAGGTGATAAGGAAGGTGTCCTGAAGCAAGCTACTTTCAGACTTTGTGCTATCATAGTTGTCTTTAGCGTGTGTTTTTATTTTCTATTTTTGTGTAAAAGACCTTGGAATGACTTTGTGCCTCCATTATTCTTCGTACCTCCCTCTTGGGTAGTCAAAGTGGAGACTTTGTGCTACATCTTAGTTTGCTGGTCACTCTGTTATCAGGCACTTGTTACCAGAAATATTCCTGTTGCCTATAAGAACAAGCATTTTTGAAAGAAGAGAAGTGCCTTTTATCACTTCACCAGGATTTCTACTATCTAGGAAGGAATCTGGCTCTTGGTTGAAAGTTACTTCTAAAAGAAGAGAAGCACCTTCACCAATCACCTAGGATTTTTGATTTGTTTGTTAACATCATCTCTAAAAAAAGAGAGATGGATGGCTTATCCCACCCCTGTGTCTTACTTTCTGCTTATATATATTATATAACCTCCATATATTTAATAGGGAACCTCCCCTTGATGAGAGGAGAGATTTTCCCCCTGTTGATATAGTAAAACTACACACCTGGATGACCAATCTCCCTATGCTATGGTGATAGGAACTATTTTGCTCACTAGTTAGCTGGTCGACAAAATATTCACCCAATAATTTTTGGCGACTCCATTGGGGACATAGTAATTTTATGCAATTTTGAACCTCAAGTTTTAGATTGAAACATCACCTATGTCTTACCCATTATCATTACAACCTTATCCATGTATTCTATTGTGGATGAATGAACTGCTCCAGTGCTTTCCCATTGTTAATTTTTCCTCCCTAGCCTCATACAACAATTTTTGGTGAATCTGTTGGGGATGAATGTGTAGTCTGAAGCCTCATGTTTCAAATTGAAGTAGTTACTTCCCTTATCCATTATACAAACTCTAGTGAATCTATTCCATGTCTTACCCATTATCATTATAGCCTTACCATCTTCCTCCACTTTTGTTATTTTATCTAGTCTACAAAACTAGAGCTGCTAGAAAAGAGTGTGCAGTTTGAAGCCTCAAGCTGAAGCAGGGCCAGTTATTTTTCATTTTTGTTCTACATTCTAGCCACTCCACCCAGATTTGTTATCCCTATTTTTTATAATTAAATCATGGCAGTTTGAGGCCCCTGGGGTAACTCTTTTGGCCCACTCAACTTGACTCCACCTCTGCATGAACTTCCATGCAGCTCAAGAAAGAACTTCCCTAAATTCTTTGGAGATGGGAGAGTTCACCCTGATGAACACATTGCAACCTTCATCATAGCCTGTGGTGTGATAGGGGTGGAATTTGAAGACGTGGTAGTCAGTATTTTTATGGAGACCCTATAAGGTGCTACTGCAAAGTGGTTCTACCATCTGCAAGCTAGATCAGTGACTGACTGGGACACACTTAAAGCCAAGTTTAAGGCAAGGTTCAAGCCTATAGAAGATGCACATGCCTTGCTAGCCTAGCTCACACAGATGAAGAAGGAGTTCCATGAACCTATGAGGGACTTCATTGCCAGGTTTGACAAGATGAGGCATAAGATTCCCATGATCGCCCAGCTGACACCTCAGAATCTCAAGTGTTTCTTCATCAAGTCATAGCTGCCTAAAGTGAGTTTCTTGATGAGACGGACTAGACACATAGACCTTATTGTTTCTTAGGACTTGAATAATGAGCTAGAAGATGATCTTATCTTGGCAAGAAAGATAAGGAGAGATCTTAATAGAGGTAAGTCCTCTTCATCTTCTGAGTATCCACCTTTAGCGACCACTGATCAAATGGTACAAAAGTTGGCAAATGAATTTCTAGCCTTGAAAAGGCAAATGGCACAAGGTATGTCTTTTGCTCCTCTATATAAAGATATGCCAAGGAGGGCATTTCAGAATCACCCATATCAAGGCAATGCCACCATGAATCAAGGGTAGCCAAATTGTCTTCCTCCCCCACAGAGGAACCTTGTCCTTGAAGCACCTCCAACCAACTCAGCAGTTAGATATCTAAAAATAGAACATGATTTCTCTTTCCAACCTTAGTTTGAGTAAGAAAATGATCCTGATCTCTTCATGGAAGATCAAGAAGAATCAGCTGGTGACTCCCACATTGGTTTCTTGAATTACCAGGATGAACCCAGAAGTGAAGGTGAAGCAATCGAAGGATCATACGCAGTATTCACCCAGTCTGAGAATTAGTCAGCCCAAAAGGCTGACAAAGAGAAGATACAGAAGTGACCTCAACTAGCAATCTCAATTGTTGAGTAGGGAACCCCTCTTCCTTTCTAGTCGAAGGACCTGGTGATTACCAAAAAAGTAAGTGCATCAAACATCTCTGCACCTTCTACTTCAACTTCGTAGATCAGTCCTCCCCCTCCCAAAAACCAAAAGGATGAACTCACATCCTCTCTTCTAAGTCTATCTCAATCATCTAACATGATTGATCATGTCAAGAAATCCAAAATTCAAATGACTGAGTTTGAATCCTCGCAAGCCAATCCTGAGCAATTGGACATTGGTGGAGAACTAGGTGTGGACTTGTCTGAGGCAAAAATTGTGGTCACCCAAACGTCAGCCCCTACAACTCAAATTTTGTTTGAGCCTTCAGGCAAGGGTAATTACTTGTTAACCATAGAGGATGCTCATGTCTCAGTTTATGAAATTCCTGTAGCTAACAATCTAGGATTTGATCCAAACAAGACATTAGAAGAATTGGTAGGGCATAGTATAAATCAAGAAGGATCTTCCATCTCTAATGAAGATAAATCTGATAGAAGATCAGCTTCTAATGATGCTTGGATCTTGGAATTCGATGGCAGCAATTCTTCCACTAATGCTGGAGTTGAGACTATGTTGATATCTCTTTAAAGAGATATTTTTCCTTCATGCAAGTTGCAATTTAGCAACACCAACAACACATCTGGATACAAATATTTGTTGCTCAGATTGAAGACTGCTTAGGATGAAGAGATCAAACTCCTTCACACCAAAGGAGATGCTGAGATGATGGTTTGTTAAGAGTTTGATGCTGACAATCAAAGCATGTGTTGGACTGGACTAGTAGAACAACAAGCTATGATGGTGGACCATACTGATCCAAAGTTAGCAAAAGGAACCCTTTGCCAAGAGAGCAAGGAGTTATGGTTTTCAAATTGAAGACCATGGCTTGCCATGGGGCAAGAAGAAGAGAAAGCCAAAAAGAGGAAGACATAGAAAATTGGTTTCTTGGTGGAGAGTTCCATTTGCCCATCACTATTTCTAGGGACAAAATGGTTTCCTATTAGTTTATCATGATGGAACACCATTTTCATTGTCTCACAATGGGCAACATCTGAATCACTTCAATTCTTGAAGTGTTAGATAAGTTCACCTGTACATATGTACATTTGTATAGTCTTTGGTTTTATTTTGTGCTTTTCATTTTCATTTTTTGGAGCCTTTCTTTTTGGGTAGCATGACTCCGTAACCCAATGGCACACTTCAAGGCACTGGAGATTCTAGTTTCTACTGCCCTCAGCTGTTCCAAGTTCTCATCTGAAGGAAGTTCCCCAACTGGAGCCAGCTATTATCCCCAAAAATAGACTTCTCATTTTTGGGACATGTGAACTATTTTGGTTCAATAGACCAAAATAATATCTTCCCTTCTCAAAATTTGTTTTGAGCATTCAAATTCCTTATTTTTGAAGCTTCTCATAAATCTACAGACTCTGTAGGCTTAAATATATGGACTCTATAGGCTTGAATCTACAAACTCTGTAGGAAGAAAATCTACCGACTCTGTAAGCCAAGTTTTACGGGCTTCATAGGTTGATTTCTATGGACTCTACAGGCCAAGTTCTATGGGCTTCACAGGTTGATTTCCATGGACTATATAGGAAAGAAGCAAGCCCTCAACACCTAGGCGATTTCAAAGTTGGTTCAACAATAAGGTTCAACCAAAATGTCCATCGACAAGCTTCTAAGCAAGGATTAAACCATTGAACCGTTGAACCTTGAACCATTTTGGTTCAATGAGTTCAATGGGTTCAATGGTTCAACGTCATCAATAAGAGTTGAGTGCATTTGTCAAGGTTCAAAGTTCAACCGATTCAAGGTTCAACAACTTCAAAACACTTATCATCAAAGAGAAGAAGGCTTGAACCATTGAACCGTTGAACCATTGAACCACTTTGGTTTAAAGGTTCAATGGGTTCAATGGTTCAATAGGTTCAACGACCAAATGGTTCAATGTGTTTGGTTCAAAAAGATCAAAAGGACTTGGCCAAATAAAAAGAATGAACCGATTGAACCGTTGAACTTTGAACCAAAAGTTTCAATGAGTTCAAAGTTAAATGGTTCATGGGTTCAAAGGTTCAAAGGCAGCCTCAGTCAAGGAAAGAAGCAACAAATAGGTGGTTTAACAGATGGTCAACAAAGGAGTGATAAAGTGATTGAACCAATAAAGTGACTGACCAAAAAGATAGAATTCTTTCAGATTTGTTCAAAGGCTGACAGGGAACATTTCCTTCAGACATTTTGTCTGAAGGAAATTATTGAGTAAAAGAGCCATTAGAATTCTTTCGGAAGTGTTTTCCATGGGAAAATGACTAAGGCAAAAATCCTTCAGACATTTTATCTGAAAGAATTCACCTGAAAAGAGAGCCTGAAGAAAGTAAAGGAAAAACCCGACTGAAGAGAAAAGCCCATAGAAAAATGCCTGATGGAAAAATGACAAAGTGTTGTAGAAGCTGCCACATGTCCATTATAAAGCAGAGTGGAAGTCACCGTGTGTCATCTTCCGTAGGACCCTCAAAAGGTTTCTAAAGCTTCTATAAGTTAAGTGGAATGTGTCACATGTCCTATTATGACTTAGCGGAATGTGACAAGTGTTTGCATCCGCGTTCCCTTTTTGAAGTTGTTCGGGCAAGACGTGTCATGGATCCCATTTTTTGTAAGTTTCTAATGAGTTTCATAATAGCAGAACTTGCCACTTGTCAAATATGCAGAAAGGACCCCCCAAAGACTTAGACAAGAAGGGCTAAAAAGGACAAAGAAGCAACATGGATGATTCCAAAGGCAAGTTCAATTAAAGTGACTAGCTAAAAAGAGAGCCCAAAGAATCAAATTGCTATAGGGGAAAGAGGAATGAGGCCAAAAGACTAAAAATATCTTTAAAGGAGTTATTTCTAGTAGGTGAAACAGTGGATCAAGTAGACTTTTGAGCACACCAAATCAAGGATGCAAGCCTATTTTTCTTTCATGAAGTAATGACAAATTAGATAGCTGCATAGACATCAGGAAAAGGACCAGATAGTCTATACTAAGGAAGAGACATATTAGAGGAATGGACATGCCATAGTTATGGCAATGCACTATTCCCAGCATGGTCCCTCCAGATAGAACTAAAGGCGCATTAAAGGCATTCAATTTAGCATGGGACTTTTTCATGAAAACAAGCACCCAAGTCTTTCTTGGAGCACTATATATTGTAATCTCTCATTTGTTACAAGGGAGATCTTCCCCTTACCAGAAGCAAAACTCTGCCCAAATTGAAAGGTATTACTAAGACTTTGAGCTTAGATTGTTGTTCATATTTCTTTGATTGAATGAGAAAGAAAGTTACTTGCAGACTTTTTGATGTTATAGCTTGTGATACTTTAGGGAATTGTTCTTATGTCTATTTCCTAGAAGCATTCTAATTTATTTGATTTAACAAGTAGAACTAGCAGAGGTGATAAGGAAGGTGTCCTAAAGCAAGCTACTTTTAGACTTTGTGCTGTCATAGTTGTCTTCAGTGTGTATTTTTCTTTTCTGTTTCTATGTAAAGGACCTTGGGATAACTTTGTGCCCCCATTGTTCTTCGTACATCACTCTTGGGTAGTCAAGGTGGAGACTTTATGCTACATCTTAGATTGTTGGTCACTCTGTTATCAGTCACTTGTTACCATAAAGATTCCTATTGCCTACAAGAATAAGCATTTCTAAAAGAAGAGAAGTGCCTTATGTCACTTCACCAAGATTTCTACTATCTAAGAAGGAATCTGGCTCTTGGTTAAATGTTACTTCTAAAAGAAGAGAAGCACCTTCACCAATCACCCAGGATTTCTCCTCTGTTTGTTAACATCATCTCTGAAAAAAGAGAGATGAATGGCTTATCCCACCCTTGTGTCTTACTTTATAGTTATATATATAGTATATAGCCTCTGTATATTTAATAGGGAACCTCCCCTTGATGAGAGGAGAGATTTGCCCCCTATTGATGTAGTAAAACTACACACCTAGATGACCAATCTCCCTATGCTATGGTGATAGGAACTATTTTGCTCACCAGTTAGCTGGTCGACAAAATATTCACCCAACAATACCTATTTTTCCATCAATTGGTTGATAAAAAAATATTCATCCAACAATTTTTGGTGACTCTATTAGGGACACAAATGTGCACTTTGAAGCCTCAATCTTCAAATTGAAGCATTTCTAGTCCTTTTTCCATTTTACACTCTGGTATATCCATCGTACATGCGAAGCCAAAGAGTTCAAGGTATTGTTGATCCTATATTCAAGTTGGTACGATGAAATAATTTTGATATTTCTCCTCCACCATCTTGCCTTCAGCGTACCATGAGTTTTTCTCCTACTAACGTCAAATCTCTAATACCAGATGAAACTTCTAGTCTTAATACTAGTAGTGTTTTGTCCGTACTTACCCCACCAAGATTTGTTATCCCTCCCTTTAATCATCATATCATAGCAGCCCAAGGTCCTTGGGGCAACTCTTTTGGTCCTCTCAATCTAACCCCACCTTCACATGAACTACCTCATAGTTTGAAAAAGAATTTCCCCAAATTCTATGGTGATGGGAAAGTCCATCTCATTGAGTATATTGCTACTTTTTGCATAACATATGGTGTGATAGGCATGGAATATGAAGATATAGTGGTGAGACTGTTTGTTGAAACTTTTCAAGGTGTGGCCATGGATTGGTTTTATCACCTTCAAGCTCAAACTATAACTAACTGAAACACTCTCAAAGCCAAGTTTGAGGCTAGGCTCAAACCCGCTAGAGATGCACATGCCTTGTTGGCTCAGCTTACGCAAATGAATAAGGAACCCCATGAGCCTATGTGAGAATTTATTACTAAATTCAATAAGCTCTACAATTGTTTAGCCAACACCAGAGAATCTTAAGTGCTTTTTCATCAACTCTCAACTTCTTGAAGTAAGTTTTCTATTGAGGCGGGCCGGTCCTATAGATCTTTATGTAGCCCAAAATTTGGCTACTGAGGTTGAAGATGATCTTATCCTGGCAGGTAAGATTATGAAAAATTGAAATAAAAATAAATTTCCCTCATCTGCTGAAAGTTCTTCCATGAGCACCATAGATCCTATGGTGCAAAAGTTGGAAAATGAATTGCTAGTTTTGAAAAGGAAAATGTCACAAGGTATGTCTGCTCCTCCTTATTGAGAGATCCCAAGAAGGACATTTCCCAATCATTCATATCAAGGTAGTGTTGCTAAAAACCAAGGACAATCCAACTATCTTTCTTCCACACATGGGAAGCTCACCATTGAAGCAGCACTGGTCAACTCAACAGTCGATTATCATGAAACTAAACATGATCTCTCTTTTCAAACTAATTTGGACCAAGAAGATGATGTTAATCTCTTTATAAAAGGAGAAGAATAATTAGCTGGTGACTCCAATATCAATTTTTTATAATACCAAGATGAAGCTAAGGAAAAAGGAGAAGTGTTTGATGGATCATATGATATCTTTACTAGGTCCCAAAATCAGTTGACTCAACAAGCTGATAAAGGAAAGGTGGGAGAAGAACCTCAACTAGTAGTCTCAATTTTTTAATAGGGGACTTCATTGTATTTCTAATCAAAGGACTCAGTAACCAATAAGAAAGTAAGTACCTCAAACCATCATGTATCTTCGACTTCTATTCCACCAACCAATGCCACACCTAATAAAGATCAGTATGATGTACTTCCTTTATCTATTTCTAGTTTATTCCAATTATTTGACATAGTTGATCATGCTATAAAGACCAAAATTCAAATGACCGAAGTTGAATACTTGTGAGCCAATCTTGAACAATTCGATAGGTTGGTTGAATACATAAAAAACAAAACCATCCCTGTAAGATAAGATTTTTCAAAGATGACTCTTGATTCCTTAAAGAATAGATCCAGTCAGAATAATCTTGTCTCTATTCTTCCTATTCCCCCTAGGAAAATAGAGCATTTCTATGTTTCCCTTTTGATAAATGGTCATAAATTGAGCAACTGTATAATAGACTCCAGAGCCTCTGACAATGTTATCCCTGCTAAGGTAGTAGATTCTCTTGGTCTCACCTTAACTAAAAATTTTGGGAGATGATTCTTCATGGAAAACAATTACCACTCCTGGGTCAAATCAAAGATGCCCAGTTTGCATTCACAATTTTTTTGATAAAAAGATCATAATGACAGTCTTGGTGGCCAATGTTCTAGCTTCCTATGGCATCCTACTCAAATGAAATTTTTGTAAGGATGTAGGTGGAGAGTTGAATATGGATCTATTTGAAGCAAGGATACCTGTTAAAGGCATCATAAAAAATTTTCTTTTTGAGAAAGAGTCAAAATATATTATCACCCAAACATTAGACCCTGAAGCTCAAATTTTATTTAAATCATCAGGAATGGGTAACTATTTTCTGACCACTGAAGATGTTTTTAGCTCATCAGATGAGAGTTATTTAAGTGACCATTTAGACAATTTAGATAAGAAATCAGAAGAATTATTAGAGAAAAGTTTAGATAACAAAGGATCTTCTCTTAGTAATAAAGAGAAATCTTTGAAAAGACCAAATTCTAATGAGGTTTGGTGATCTGGAGTTCATTCTAGAAAAAAGTTTCCAAATCATGATGAAACCAATTTCACAACATAGAGTTCATCGAGATATTTTTGACACTTTTTATGGTTTGAAAAATGGAGTCTAGATGCTCAAGATATAGGCAGTTGAAGAAATCTTGCGACAGGGGTGTCAAAAGTGACATGGCACTGTGGAAATATGCCAAGTAGACCAATAGCCATTTGACACATGGAAAAATAATTAGGTGCAGAAAAAATTTGGTTTGGTGTTTTTTATTCACATGTTATTTGAAATTTTCAAACGTTTAAAGGCGCCAAAGGCCAAACTGCCACGTCACCCTCCAAACATGCATTAACCAAGTCAAAGGCACCAAAAAAGGAGGGAAAAACTTTCAAATCTCTTCCCAAGCACCTAGAAAGGTGGGAGGTAGTTTTGAACCTTTGACCTACCACCTAAAAGGTTAATTCCTTGACCAATTCAGCCACGGAGGTCGAAGTGTTATAAAAAGGACTAATTTCTACTTGAATAGACACAGGAAGCCGACTGTGTATTGGAGAATATAGACCTGCTTATAATATTTGGTCATTTTGGAGCCCTTAGAGACTGAATTAGAGCTTGGAGTAAACTACAAAGTTGTTTAGAATTTTGATACGCTCTATGAAGTATATTCATTTTACCATTTTGGAGAATTGGTGATGCCATTTTGAGCTATAAAAGTTGCCAATTTTGATTTTGGAGAAGCCTCTGTGTGTGATTCAGGAAGGTGAAGGACGTGTTGAGTCAGCCAAGGTCTTCCGAAGGTCTGATCACTATTTTTATAGAGAGATATGATATTTTATTATTTCTAAGTATTATTTTGGCTTAAAAATTTAGCAATAATTAATGGATCGGTTCGATACGAACCCAAGGACGTAGGAATTCTGAACCCCGTATACAATTTCTATGTTTTTATCTTTGAATTCAATTTTGCATTTCATTTTTAGTTAATTTATATATTATAATTAATATTTTAATCAAAATGTGAAAATTACTCATTTGATCATTTACGAGAAATTGGATAAAATTGAGAATTTGAAAAATCTGACAGTTTTAATGGATATTTGATGTGATCTAATAATTCACCTTTATTTCAATTTTTGAAACTTGATTTGGATCAAATTTTAATCAAATTTAATCATTACAACATATTATAAGTTGAGAAATTTATAATCCATACTTTTAAAATTTTATTTAGAGTTTATCAGTGGAGTTTACGGATCATCTGGATTCTAGAATTTGATGAAAGTTGCTCTTCTATCAATTTTGGAGCCAGAATTGTCTTGATATCCCCTCAAGGAGAAATTTTTCCTTATTCATATAAGTTTCAATTCAACAATACCAATAACACCACTAATTATGAATCTTTGCTACTTGGATTGAAAGTTGCTCATGCTAAAGGTATTAAAATTCTTTATGCTTAGGGAGATGTTGAACTGGTGGTTTGTCAAGTAAGGAACTTGTACCAAACCAAAAATGAAAGATTGTGACATTATCACAATCTTGTATGGGATTGTATTTAAAGTTTTGATTCTTTCAATATTTTTGCTATGTCGAGAGAATTTAATGATCGTGCAGATTCATTGGCTATCTCTACAACCCTCATAGTTCCTCACCATTATTTCAAAGGGCACAAGTACACTATCGAATTGGTCTTTTGACCAAGTGTACCTAATAATGCTAATCATTGGTAGGTGTTTAATGGGAACAATCAAATTAGGTGCTTAACTAAAATAGAAGAGCAATGAATTATGGTAGTGGACCATATTACTGCACATCAAAACTAGGTAAAGAAACTTTTTGGTAAAAGAGCAAAGATTTATGGTTTTCAGAATGGAGATCAAGTCTTGTTAAGGGGTAAGAGGAGAGAACCAAAAGGAATGCATGGAAGATTTGATTCTTGGTGGAGAGGTCCATTTTCCAATCATCGATTCTAGGGTGAAAATAGTTTATTACTGATATATCAATATGGAATGATATTTTCACTACCTCATAGTTGTTAGGTTGTGGAGCTAAAAGCTTCACTGATGCAAACGGAGGAGGTTGCTGAGTTGCAGAACAACTGACATCGGTCAGGCCAATCGATGTTGATCATATTCAGTGTGTGGAGCAACTGACATTGGTTAGGGGTTGGCTGACATCGATCAGATAGGAATCGACATCGGCAACCTGTGTGTGCGTGCATTTGCATGCGCTTCCAGAATTGGTCTAATTTTAGACAAACAATCAGTTTGCATGTAAAAGACTAATTTTAGTCTTAAGTTTGCATTTCTAATTATTGTAATTAGGAAATCTAATTATTGTTTGTATGGGATCTATTTAAGAGACCCATGGGGCTGTATTGTAAAGTGTGAAGGATCATAAGGACTTACAAAGGCAAGGACAAGTGTTTTTCCAAGTGTGAAGGATCAGAAGGACTTGCAAAGGCAAGGACAAGGGTTCTAAGGTGTGTAAGATCTAGAGGGTTTGCAAGTGTGCAAGACCTAGTTGATCTGTAGGTTATGCAAGATTAGGGAGATCTACATGGTAAGTAAGGTCAGTTGATCTGTAGGTGTGTGTGTGCAAGGTCAAATGAGATTTGCGGGGTAGCAAGATCAAGGAGATATACAACACAACAAGGTGCAAGATCAAGGGAGATCTACTTGGAGTACTTGGTGTACTGACAGTATTGTTACTGACTAGTGGAGGGAACAACTCTGTGTTTGAGTTGATTTGTAATTGAGAGAGAGAACTCTTGAGGAAGAATTACTATACGCCCAAGAGGTGTGGGAAGAGTGTGATTTCTTCATTGTATTTCCTTCTGGAAGAGTGTTAATACAAGATTGTATTATCTCTCATATTTTGTGATGTTTTTGAATTCTAGTTACATATTTACTTCTAGTTAAATTTTGTGTTTAGTTGCTTATACAAAGGTAATCAAGTGTACTCTTCAGGAGTAGGGATCCTGACAATTGGTATCAGAGCAGGTTCTTCAGAGCTTGGTTTAGAGCTTGGTTCACTAACACCTTGGTTTCAGATTTGTTAAGTGTTTGTTGATTACAAGTCACTCTCAGGGGTTTCTGATTGAGTGGGAGTAAAGCAATGGTAGAAGAAAGTAACTGTGTTTTCCTATGAGTGATGATTTTTACTTACAAAGGATAAGTAGTTACCGAATAGGTAGGAATCAATGTCGATCATGTGCAGACCGAAGTTGGTGATGTCAGGCAGGTGGACACTGACATCGGTGATCAGGAGGAATTGATATCGGTCGGGTGTAAACCAAGGTCAGCCAGAGGTGACCGAGATTGGTCACTATTAGGACAAATTTTGGGTTGACAGCAAGTTGTTAAGGATTCTCAAATGCCCATGTGGAGGACTGAAAGGGTAAGTAAACCTCAAATTTGTTATTCCCCTTCTTTACACTACTTGTTGCTCACTGATGGTCAAGAACCAGGAAGTTTTGAAGAGGCAATGTAGGTAGAATCCAGGAAACAGTGGGAGCATGGCATGAATGAGGAAATTGATTCCTTGGGAAAGAACCAAATGGGAGATTTGGTAGAGTTGCTAGTCAGGATGAAAGCACTGAAAGACGAATGGATTCCTAGGTTAAAGAAAGGAGAGAATGGATAGGTGAGACAGAAGGCCAGGTTATATGGTCTTGAGTAAGCTCCAAGACAGTGGTATTTGAGGTTTGACAGGTGTATGACAAAGCATGGCTTTAGTCAATGTCAATGTGACCATTATGTTTATTTTACTAGGTTGGATAATGGTCATGACATTATCTTATTACTGTATGTAATGTATATGCTTGTTGTAGGGTCACACATGTAGGTATTTGCTAAGCTAAAGGTAAAAGTAGCTCAGAGGTGTGCCAGGAAGGATTTAGGAGGAGCAAAGAAAATCCTTGGCATGAGTATTTCTAGAGACAGTGAAAGTCACAGGTTGATTTTATCTTTAGATGATTATGTGAATAAAGTAGTGGAGAGGTTCAATATGCAGGATGCAGAATCGATTAGCACACCTATGGATGGATAGTTCACAGAATAGTGTCCCAAATCACATGATGAGGTTGAGTACATGAGTACTAGACCTGATATTACCCAAACAGTGGGAGTTGTCAGCAAGTTTATGGCTAATTCAGGAAAGGAGCATTGGAAAGTAGTTCAGTGGATTCTTAGATATCTGAGAGGGACCAGCAGTAGGGATTTATGCTATGCAAGGTCAGACACTTCTCTACATGGGTATGTAGATTCAGATATGGCAGGTTACTTGGATGATAGGAGAAACACCATAGGATATGTGGAGGTTGGTCTTCAAGATTGAACTTGAAGAGGGATACAAGCCAGGAAACAAAATTAGATGATGTACAGGTATAGGTGCAACTATTTATCTCCAAGTGGTAGATTGTTAGGTTGTGGAGCTAAAAGCTTCACTGATGCAAATGGAGGAGGTTGCTAACTTGCAGAGCAACCGACGTAAGTCAGGCCAATCGACGTCAGTCATATTCAGTGTGTAGAGCAACTGACATTGGTTAGGAGTCAATCGACATCAGTCAAATAGGAACTGATGTTGGCAACCTGTGTGTGCATGCATTTACATGTGCTTCCAGAATTGATCTAACTTTTGATAGACAGTCAGTTTGCATGTAAAAGACTAATTTTAGTCTTGAGTCTATGTTTCTAATTATTGTAATTAAGAAGTCTAATTATTGTTTGTATGGGATCTATTTAAGAGACCCATGGGACTGTATTATAAAGTGTGAAGGATCATAAGGACTTGTAAAGGCAAGGAAAAGGGTTCTTCCAAGTGTGAAGGATCAAAAGGACTTGCAAAGGCAAGTACAAGGGTTCTTCCAAGGTGTGTAAGATCTAGAGGGTCTACAAGTGTGCAAGACCGGGTTGATCTACAGGTTGTGCAAGATCAAGGAGATTTACATGGTAAGTAAGGTCAATTGATCTGTAGGTGTGTGTGTGTGCAAGGTCAAAGGAGATTTGTGGGGTAGCAAGATCAAGGATATCTGCAACACAACAAGGTGCAAGATCAAGGGAGATCTAGTTGGAGTACTTGGTGTACTGGCAGTATTGTTACTGACTGGTGGAGGGAACAACTCTATGTTTGAGTTAGTTTGTAATTGAGAGAGAGAACTCTTGAGGGAGAATTACTATACACCCAAGAGGTGTGGGAAGAGTGTGATTTATTCATTGTATTTCCTTCTGGAAGAGTGTTAATACAAGATTTTATTGTCTCTCATATTCTGTGCTATTTTTGATTTCTAGTTACATATTTACTTTTGGTTAAATTCCATGTTTAATTGCTTATACAAAGGTAATCAAGTGTACTATTTAGGATTAGGGATCCTGACAATAGTGGGCAAAATCTGAAGCACTTCAATCCTTGAAGTATCAGATAAGTCTAGTTGTACATATGTATAGTCTCCATTTATTTTGTGTTGTTCATTTCATTTTTTGGCATCTTTCTTTCTTTTTTAGATGGCATGACTCTATAGCCCAATGGCATATATGAAGGCACTTAGATTCTAGATTCTACTCCCTTCAATTGTTTCAAAATACAATTGATGGAAGTTCCCCAACTAGAGCCAGCTGTTGTTCCCAAAATCTGTCACTTGTTTTTGTGGACAACATGTCAACCATTTTGGTCCTGTAGGCCAAAAATGATCTCTTCATTTCTCAAAAATGTTATGAGTAGTCAAGTTTTTTAGTTAATCAAACCTTTTCAGCTAAGGAAATCAAAGGTTCAATAGGTGGGCTTTCATAAGGAAAATTTTTAGAACACTTAAGGCCTTTCCTAAAAGTTACAAGGATGGTTCAATGCCGAGGTTCAATCAAAAGGTTCATCGGCGGGGTTCAAAGAGTTGGAATGAACCATTATACTTTTGAACTATTGAAACCATTGAACTCCAAAAGGTTTAAAGGATCAATGAGTTTAATGGGTTCAAAGGTTCAATGAGTTCAAAGGGTTCAAAAGAGTTTAACAATATGGAACGAATCACTGAATCGATGAACCATTGAACCATTAAACTTCAAAAGAGTTCAAAGTGGTTCAAAGATTTAAAGAGTTCAAAGTTTGAGAGGATGTTTCAAGTAGAATATTCCATAAGAATAGTTCAACCGAATGGTTCAAATTATTGGTTTAATGATATGTTAAACTTATAAGAAGACTAAGTGAACATAGCTCTTTACAAAACATTGAACCGCTGAATTGCTGAATCATTAAAATTTGAACCGTTGAACCTTGAACCATTAAACTCTCAAAAGATCAAAGGTTCAATGTTTAAAGTGATTTAAAGTGACTAGTGACATCCCCACATATGTCAAATATAGGGTAATGAAATAACCATTGATTTTCAATTAGCGCAGACTTGAGAACAAACTTAGCGACTAGCCAAGGAAGGAGTCGAAGGAGCCAGTAGAAAGTGAGAAGATAGCCCTGAGAGCTCAGATCACCAAGAAGAGACAAAATGTAGTAAGAAAAGAGGGAATGATACAAATAATCTAGAAATATCTATACAAGAGTTATTTTAGTAGGTGGAGCAGTCCATCGGGTGGACCTCAGAGAGCGCAAACATTTAATGGCGTGGCCTATTTTTCTTTATTGAGTAAAGGTGAATGGACATCCATGTAAGCATCATAAAAAAGACCAGGCAACCCATACTTTGGAGGAGACATTTGATATGATTTAGAATGCCAAAGTTAAGGCTGATAACTTATTTCAGCATGGCCCCTTCATAGAATTTCCAATGCATTCAATGCAGTATCGGCCATTTCATGAAAACAAGTGCCAAAGTCTTTCTTGGATGCTATATATTGTAATCTCTCATTTTGAATCAAGGAGATCTCTCTACTATTAGAATAAAAAGATCTACCTAAATTGAGATGCTTTTTGAGACTTTGAGCTTAGACTGTTAATCATATTTTATCAAGTGAATCAGAAAGCAAGTGACCTTTCAGACTTTGTGTTGAAATAACTTGTGTTATCTAAGAAATTGTTCTTATGTATTTTTCCTAAATATAGTCTTGTCCATTTAATCAAATAAGTAGAACAAGTGGAAATAATTTGGAATATGTCTTGAAGTTGATTGTGGGAGACTTTGTGCTGCCATAATTGTCTTTAGTCTATGTGTTTTATGTTCCAAGATATTGGAGAGACTTTGAGCCCTCCTTATCCTTCGTAATATTTTACTTTGTTGTGGTTTTCGGTGGAGACTTTGTGCTTCACTTCATACTACTATGTTACTTTGTCCTAAATCAGTGGGAGAAGCAACAAAAGACTTTGTGCTTTCATGGGTTTCTTGTGGATCTAACTACTACCCAGGAAGAATTCCTGTTGTTTGCTGAACATCATTTTTGAAAGAAGATAAATGCCTTTAGTAATTACACAAGAATCCTTCTTTACCTTGTGAACATTATCTCTAAAAAAAGAGAGATGGATGGTATGATTTCACCCTTGAGTTTATTTTCATTTTATATTAATACATTATAGTTTATAGGGAACCTCCCCTTGTTGAGAGGAGAGATTTATCTCATTGTGCTGTGGTAACCACACCCATTTTTCCATATAAATCTCATTGTGTTGTGGTTGATATACCCATTTTGCCATCAAGTAGTTGATGATAAAATATTCACCTAATAGGCCTTACCCTCCAACTGGTTCCAAGATATGGTAAGATATCTACAAGATGGTATTTATCCTTCTCATTTGACCCATTCAAAGAGGAGATATTTTAGATTGCAGTCAATTCCTTTTCTTCTTGTTGATAATGTATTGTTTAAAAAGGATATCAATGACATCATGCTAAGATGCATAGAACCAAGTAAAACATAGAGGTTTCTTCAACAATTCAATGATGGATATGGTGGAGGATATTATTCATTAAGGATCATAACCCACAAGATAATGAGAGATGGGTAGTACTAGTTAAGTTTATTTGGTGATTGCCATACATGTGTTAGGAAATGCAGATAATGTGTCATGTTTGTTGGAAAGGTGAAGCTTGCAACATTACCTATCCAACCAATTTCAGTAAATAAACCATTTTTCCAATGGGGATTGGAATTTATTGGTATTATTAATGCTACTTCAAATTTAGGATACACATGGATCTAACTACCACAGATTATTTTACCAGATGGATAGAGGCAACACCATTAAAAGACGCTGATGAAGCCAATGTTTTAGAATTCTACGAAAGTTTGCTTACTAGATTTGGGGTCCCTGTAACCATAATTTATGATAATTCTATGGCTTTTGTAGGATCTAAGATCATCTAGTGGGTAGTTCAACATAGTTTTTCCTCAGTACCTCATCAAACTACTATCCATAAGGCAATGGCCTTGTTGAGTCCACTAATAAGAATTTGTTAAATATCATTAAGATGAATATTAAAGATAATTAGAGATCATGGAATCTCAAATTGAAGTTAGCACTGTGGGTTGATAAAATCACTTATAAAAGGTCCATAGCCAAATCTCCATACAAGCTAGTATATGGTAAGGAAGCAAGAAAGCCTATTTTATTAGGGTGTGGAGCTAAAAAAATTCACCAAGGAGCATTCATTATCAGGTTCAGGTCTACACAGACACCGGTGTCGGTCAGGAGTGACCGACGTTGGTCACAGGCAGTTGCAGAGACGCCGACATTGGTAGAAGGTCGGCCGACGGCGGTCACAAACAAGCAGCAGGAACCGACGTCGGTTACCTGCATGTCCAGAAAGCTATTTCCATGGACAGAAGCGAGTGTTTGCATGATAAGTTTGAGTTGAAGTCTCGAGCTTGCATCTCTATTATTGGCATTACTATTTTTAGAGCCCTTGTTCAAGTGGCTTAACTGCTTGTTGGATGTACATGCTCAAGTCTCCTAATTCTATATGTAGAATTAGATCTTCTTAGCTTTATAGTAGTCTTGTAGTGGATTATTGTAGTTGGGTGAATTATTGTAATTCATTGTGTGAGAAGAACAGTATAGAATTGAATCAATCCAGGCTTGTTGGAGTTGATTGTTCTTGAGAGAGAGAGCTCTTGAGGAATAGAGATCTATTGAGAGATCTATACATCTAGGAGAGGTGTGGAAGAAAGAAGATTTCTTCAATTGTATTCCTTTTGTAAAGAGTTTGTTAATACAAGTTTTCAGGGTGTTTTCTTGTATCTCTTGTTCTTGCTATTATCATTCTAATTACTTGTCAATCTGGTTTAATTCTGCATTTATTGCTATCACAATTGTAATCTATTGTTGGATTGACCCTCCAACAAGTGGTATCAGAGCCTTGGTTACAGGTTTAGAGCTTGATAATTGGTATCAAAGTTCAGGTTCACTAACAGGTGGTTCAGTTCTATGTAGTGTGTATTGATTACAGGTTCTCACAGGAGTTTCTGCAGGGATTTCTATTTGAGTGGGAGAAGCAATGGCAGATGAAAGTAAATTGAGAATGGAAAAGTTCAATGGCAAAAATTACCAACACTGGAGAATGCAGATAGAGGACTATCTGTATCAGAAAGATCTCTACTTACCGTTAGGAGGTATTGCAAAGAAGCCCAAAGACATGGAGGATGAATAATGGGAAGTTCTTGACAGAAAGGCTCTGGGTTGTATAAGACTGAGTCTAGCATCCACTGTGATATCCAATTTATCACAGGCAAAGTCTACAGTAGAGTTGATGACTACGTTAGCAAATTTGTATGAAAAACCCTCAGCTTCCAATAAGGTATATCTTATGAAGCAGTTATTTAATTTGCATATGAATGAAGGTGGATCTATTTCTACTCATCTGAATGATTTCAATGGTATTGTGAATCAATTAAGTTCAGTAAACATAGTGTTTGATGATGAGATAAAAGCTCTTTTGATATTATGCTCTTTGCCTGAAAGCTGGCATGGCTTAGTAATGGCAGTAAGTAATACTACATCTGCATCAAATATTTTGAAAGTAGAGGATGTTGTTAGTGTTATCTTGAATGAGGAAATACGCAGGAAAAGCACAGAAGAGACATCTGGGAATGCTTTAAGTTTTGAGAGCAGGGGAAGGCAGAAAGAGAAGAGCAAGAAAGGCAGATCAAGATCCAAGTCAAAGGGGAAAGGCAGATCTAAATCCAGGAATGGCAAGAAGCCACAATGCTGGAATTGTGGAAAGATGGGGCACATAAGCATAGATTTTTGGTCAAAGCCCAAGGAGGACAACCAGCACGAAGGAAAGGAAGAAGCCAAGATTGTAGGTATTGCACAGGATGCTTTAATTTTCTCTCTGCATAATAATATAGAATCTTGGGTATTAGATTCTGGTGCATCTTTTCATGCTACTCCTAACAGGGAATATTTTAGTGACTATATCCATGGAGATTTTGGAATAGTGTATCTAGGGGATGATGAGCCCTGTAAAATAATTGGCAAAGGTAAAGTGCAGCTGAAGATGCAGAATAGCAACACATGGATGTTGAGAGATGTGATGCATGTTCCTAGCTTGAAGAGAAATTTGATTTTTGCAGGAAAGTTAGGGGATGAGGGTTGTATAGTAACTCTCACAGCAGAATCTTGGAAGGTGACCAAGGGTGCACTTGTTATGGCCAGAGGTAAGAGAGAAGGTACTCTCTATTTGTGTATTTGTGTTACTAACAAATCTCCTTCTGTATTATCTACTTCAGATGTGGACGCTAAATTGTGGCACTCAAGGCTTGGCCACATGAGTGAGAATGGGATGTCAATTCTTAAGTCCAAAGGTATGCTTTCAGATTTAAAAGGCATAGATCTAGAGTTTTGTGAGCACTGTGTATTTGGAAAATAGAAAAGGGTTAGTTTTCTCAAAACTGGGTCTACTAAGAAGAGGCACAAGTTGGAGCTTGTTCACACAGACGTGTGGGGACCGGCTCAGGTTGCCTCCATTGGAGGATCACAGTACTATGTATCTTTCATAGATGATGCCACAAGGAAGGTATGGATCTATTGTATTAGAAAGAAATCTGATGTATTTGATACTTTTAAAGTTTGGAAAGCTATGGTTGAGAATGAAACAGGTAAAAGATTAAAGTGCCTGAGATCAGACAATGGTGGTGAGTTCTGCAGTCATAAGTTTAGAGATTATTGTTACATGCATGGAATCTGTAGGCAAAGGATGGTTCCAAGGACACCTCAGCAGAATGGAATTGCTGAAAGGATGAATAGGACAATAATAGAGCGTGCAATATGTATGAGATTGCATGCCGGTTTGCCCTTACAGTTTTGGGCACAAGCAGTTGACACTGCAGTATACCTGATTAACAGAGGACCCTCTACAACTCTGGATGGTGGTATTCCAGAAGAGGCATGGACAGGTAAAAAGGTTGATCTCTCATATCTCAAAGTTTTTGGTTGTGAAGCCTTTGTGCATATAGACAAGGAAAATAGAAAGAAGTTTGATGCTAAGTCTATGAGATGCATGTTTATTGGCTATGGCTCAGATGATTTTGGTTATAGATTGTGGAATCTAGAAACTAACAAGGTAATCAGGAGCCGTGATGTTGTTTTCAACGAAAGAGTGATGTATTGTGATCAGCTAAGGAAGTTGAATCAATCTGAGCAGAGCAATGGTGAATTGGATGAGGTGAAAGTCCAAGATGAGCTTGCGGGAAATAGAAATAATCACTTGCAGGAAAACACAGAGACCGACATCGGCAGCATAAGAACCGGCATCGACAGAATAGAAACCGGCATCGGCCATACAGAGATTGACATCGGCCATATAGGTACAGAGGTCAGTCATGCAGAACCGACATCGGCCAGTAACAAGTCTGCAGGTGACCGAGGTCAGTCACTGTCAGAGAATTTGGGTGGACAGCGTGTTGTGGATGAGTCTCAGACACCCATCAGGAGGTCAGAAAGGGTGAGTAAGCCTCCAATTAGATATTATCCTTCTTTATTTTATCTATTGCTAACTGATGGTGGAGAACCAGAGAGTTTTGAAGAAGCAATACAGGTGGAGTCCAAGAGTCAGTGGGAGTGTGGCATGGTTGAGGAGTTGGAGTCCTTAATAGAAAACCAAACATGGGATTTGGTTGAATTGCCAGCTGGTAAGAGAACACTTAAGAACAGATGGACCTACAGGTTGAAGGAAGGTGAGAATGGACAGATGAGATACAAGGCCAGATTAGTGGTAAAAGGATTTGCACAAAAGCCAGGTATTGACTTTGGTGAGATTTTTTCTCCTGTTGTTAAAATGACTTCAATAAGGGTTGTATTGTCTTTGGTTGCTTTTAAGGATTTGCATCTTGAGCAGCTAGATGTTAAGACAACGTTTCTTCATGGAGATTTGGATGAGGAAACTTATATGGAACAGCCAGAAGGATTTGAGGTCAAGGGTAAGGAGAAGTTTGTGTGCAGGTTGAAGAAAAGCTTGTATGGCCTCAAGTAAGCTCCTAGGCAATGGTACTTAAAATTTGATAGGTTTATGACTAAGCATGGCTACAGTAGGTGTCAATCAGACCATTGTGTGTATTTCAAGAGATTTGATAATGGTAGATATATTATTCTATTGTTGTATGTAGATGACATGCTGGTTGTAGGGTCTCACATGCAGGATATCTCAGAGCTTAAGGTAAAATTAGCTCAAACGTTTGCTATGAAGGATTTGGGAGCAGCAAAGAAAATCCTTGGCATGAGCATTAAAAGAGACAGGAAAAATCATAGGTTGATATTGTCTCAAGAAGATTATGTGGACAAGGTGTTGAAACAGTTCAATATGCAGGATGCTAAACCGGTAAGCACACCTTTGGCTGGACATTTTAAGTTGAGTAAAGAACAATGTCCTAATTCATATGATGAGGTAGAGTACATGAGTAAGGTTCCATATTCTTCCGCAGTAGGGATTTTGATGTATGCAATGGTGTGTACTAGATCGGATATTGCCCAAGCAGTGGGAGTTGTAAGTATATGGCCAATCCAGGTAAGGAACATTGGAAAGTAGTTCAGTGGATCGTTAGATATCTGAGAGGAACCAGCAGTAGGCACTTGTGCTATGGAGGTTCAGATACTTCTCTACATGGCTATGTAGATTCAGATATGGTAGGTGATTTGGATGGCAGGAGGAGCACTACAGGTTATGTTTTCACTATAGGTGGAATGGCGGTTAGCTGGATATCTAAGCTGCAGAAGGTTGTTGCCTTGTCAACTACTGAAGCAGAGTATATTGCAGCCACAGAAGCTAGCAAGGAGATGATATGGATGACTACGGTTCATGGATGAGCTTGGTAGGGAGCATGAGAGTTGTAGATTGTATAGTGACAGTCAGAGTGCAATCCATTTGGCTAAAAATTCAGCCTTTCATTCAAGAACAAAGCACATACAGCTAAGGTATCACTTCATACGACAGGTATTGGAAGATGGTGAGTTGAAGCTAGAAAAGATCCATACAGATAGGAATCCTGCTGATATGTTAACCAAGCCGGTTACAAAGGAGAAGTTGAATCTTCATTTAACTTCTGTTGGTCTTCATGATTGAGTTGAAGATGGAGGAGCTAGAAGATGTTGCTGTACAGGTATTGGTGTAGCTGTTTATCTCCAAGTGGGAGATTGTTAGGGTGTTGAGCTAAAAAACTTCACCAAAGAGCATTCATTATCAGGTTCGAGTCTACACAGACACCGGCGTCGGTCAGGAGCGATCGACGTTGGTCACAGGCAGTTGCAGAGACACCGACGTCGGTAGAAGGTCGGCCGACGGCGGTCACAGACAAGCAGCAGGAACCGACGTCGGTTACCTGCGTGTCCAGAAAGCTATTTTCGTGGATAGAAGGGAGTGTTTGCATGATAAGTTTGAGTTGAAGTCTCGAGCTTGCATCTCTATTATTGGCATTACTATTTTTAGAGCCTTTGTTCAAGTGGCTTAACTGCTTGTTGGATGTACATGCTCAAGTCTCCTAATTCTATATGTAGAATTAGATCTTCTTAGCTTTGTAGTAGTCTTGTAGTGGATTATTGTAGTTGGGTGAATTATTGTAATTCATTGTGTGAGAAGAACAGTACAGAATTGAATCAATCCAGGCTTGTTGGAGTTGATTGTTCTTGAGAGAGAGAGCTCTTGAGGAATAGAGATCTATTGAGAGATCTATACATCTAGGAGAGGTGTGGAAGAAAGAAGCTTTCTTCAATTGTATTCATTTTGTAAAGAGTTTGTTAATACAAGTTTTTAGGGTGTTTTCTTGTATCTCTTGTTCTTGCTATTATCATTCTAATTACTTATTAATCTGGTTTAATTCTGTGTTTATTGCTGTCACAATTGTAATCTATTGTTGGATTGATCCCCCAACATATTTCTCTTGAATTCCATTTGGAATTAATGCATCAACTTGATATTTTAGAGAATGAGCCAATGGAAATAAGAGATGTTGAGCTCATAGAGCTAGAAGAGACAAGGCATCAGTCTATGTTGGTCATGGAGGCCCATCAAGCAATAGTAAAGAGATATTTTGACAAAGGAACTTCTTTAAGAAGTTTCCAAGAAGGAGATTTGTTCCTCAAGTGGGATGAAGATAGAGCTAAGATAGGAAGACACAAAAAAATTTACTCTCTTTGGAGTGGTCCATACATAATCTCTAGTTGTAAAACCCATAATGTTTTGTAGCTCACAAGGATGAATGGTGAAGAGCTTCATATCCTAGTAATTGGGATACATCTAAAGCACTGCTATTGAGGAAGCTAAGTTCTCTATACATAGTTTTTTTGGTTTTTTTCTCTAAGTGTTTTTATAACACATTAGTTTCCTTTCTTTTATTCCAAATAAGTGCTTTTGTTGCATAGTTGTTTAGTAGTTTAGTCACCTTCATTCTATTAGGTTACCTTCCCTTTCAGGATGTTCCTCTCCTTGTTTGTTGGACTTCTTTTGTCTTTTCAGTCAAGAGGTTTTTTGTAGTCATAGAACAAATGTATTATCTATAAATAGTCCTTGTATCATGGAAACAGTTTGAGTTCTCAAAAATAGCAGGCATGTTTCCCAACTGAGTTGCCAAAGATGTTGGCCATTTTTTGGCCCACATACACAGATTTGATTGGGTAGTCATGTATCAAGGTTCATGTTATAGAGAGTGGATCCTATTGAGAGAGTGGTCCAATGATTGAACAAATGAATAGAGTTTTGGATAGAATGAGTGGACCAAAGGGATCATGCAGAGTACAAATATTTTAAAACAATTTAAGCTTAATTAAAGTATATTTTATCAAATTCTAAGGAGACAAATCTTTAAAATAAATAAAAAGGTTCTTGATTAGGCTTCATGGTGAAACCAAACGTTTCAAGGTCATGGAACAAGTTTGCACAAGCTTCAGGTTTTCATAGTTCATTTAGGCATTCAAGGATCAAGAAACATTTCAAGTACAAGTTCAGAAGGGCCTCTAGGTTTTCAAAAAAGCTAAGTACAAAACCTTTGTTTTAACTAAAGTCCTTAATTTCCATATTTCTTTTGATCTTTTTATTTTTCTAAGTTCAAATCTTTTAGAACCTTTTTTGGCCAAGTGTTGAAGATTCTTTTGGATAAATTGTTCAAGATAAAGTTTTTAAAGGCATGAATTATCTTAGATAATTTGTCCAAAATAAAATATGAAGATAAATTTTTAGAAGACCTAATTGTTTTGGGGAAATTGTCTATGTAAAAAAGGTTAAGTATAAATTCTTTCAAACAATTTGTCTGAAACGCTTTTTTTGAAGGCTATTTTTTCAAAAAAAAGTCTGAAACACTTTTTCCAAGGGGTATTTTTTAATCAAAGTGTCTTATACATTTTATCTAAAGGTCATTTCTGAAGCAAAATATCCTAAACCATTTTTCCAAAGGGTATTTATTCACCAAAAGGTCTAAGCAAAAGTTTTAAAGGGTATCTTTTAGGGAAATTGGTCCAAAATAAAATCCTAAAGGATCATTTCTTTGACAAAGTGGCCAAAGAAAAAGTTTTGAAGGGTAATTTTTCAAGCAAAGTGCCCCAAACACTTTTTAGAAGGGTCATTCTTTTAGATAGTGGTCTGATACAAAAATCTTGAAGGGTCATTTCTTCGATAAAGTGTCTTAAGGTAAAAAACCAAAGGTTTATTTGTTCAACAAAAATCCTGAAGTGAAAGGCCAAGTATAATTATTTTGGGCAATTTTTCTATGATAATTTCCTTGGACACTTTGTTTGATGCAAAAGAGCTGAAAATAATTCCTTTAGAGAAATTGGCTGAGACACACAACTTGTGATAAAATCCTGCATACAAGAGTTTAATAGAAATGGCCTAGGGAATTTGTGTTCCAACAAAGTAATGATAGTTGTGCAAACATCAATTTTAGGCCATGTTAAATATCCATTTATATTCAAATGGGTACATGATTAATGACATGCATTCAATCATGCATCCACGATCAATGGCAAGTGTAGGGTCAAAGAAATTATTGAATCCTAAGGGAAAATTGTATACATGATAAGTGGAAAAAGTTAGCAAAAGATTGATGATTAGTAGTCATCCAGACAAGCAAGATATAACAAAGTGAGATGGGTTAATATGTCAATGATCCAGGTCAATTTTTGATAGCCAATAAATAATGGGTAAGCCCAAGACATTTTTGACTGAAGTTGACGAGCTAGTTTTTAGTCAAGACAAGTAAATACAAAAGAGCCAAGTTTAAAGATGGCCTAGGATTGAACCAAAAAATATATTTTAGGATCGAAGGGGACCATTGAAGCTCAATAGTAGTAAAACAGGTCTTCATAAGACCTAAAGTAGACTAAGGGTTGGTGACTATTGTCAAAGTAAGATTGAACAACTGGCAAAATCTATCTCATCGACATGATAACTATAGGAAAAATAATAAATATGATTGGATTTTGATCTATAATGAAACTTATGCTTAGATATTTCTTTAGGGTAGATATGTAATTAATGAGAAACTTCTTGTCCTTTGGCATGGTCATTTCCTAGACAAATAGATATTTATATCCACCTAAAGTAGAATAGCATGGCTCTATCAGTTCCAAGGTATAAAGATTTAGTCCTCAAAAGCATGATGTAGAGTCTTGAGATGAAGACCTAGTGATTCGATAAGGACAATGAGCATTCATTTCTTTTAAAAAAATTGTTCCTTATTGATAATACCATGACTCAACATCCTCGAGATTGCTAATCCATTGAAAATGGTTGGGCCTTTTTCAATGCACAACTCTATCTCTTTATCTTTTCTATAAATACAAACTTCCAAGACTTAAAAAGGATCCCTCTTTTTTGGTATGACTAGACTCTACCAAAATTTATACTATAACACCTTTTGATGCAATAAAGACTAAATGCCATCATTTTCTAAGATGGATTGAAGTGTGTTACATGAATTCATGTACTGTGGTTAAGTGAATGTATGTTTCTTATCTATGTCTAAGTTTTTATCACCTTTAGAAAGTGCTTAGTAGTTCTTACAGGTCATTATAAGTATAATTTACTCTTTGTTGTCTAGCTTAAAAGTGGATATTTTCTCTCTCATACTAATTTGATAACCGATTAATGCCTTATTTTGAAATATTTATGTGAGATTAATATTCTTTGGTCTTGAAAGTGTCTCATTGTGTGTCTTGTGTGAGTTTGAGTGATTGAATCATTGGTGCATCACCTCTTTTACATGATTTTATAAGTTATTGACAAAATCTTTCTCCATTTTCCAAGTGAGTGTTAGTTTAAGTTTAGTATAGGTGATAGATCTAAAAAGTAAATGACCTACTCTAGAGTTTTGATCCTTTATTAGGATACCCACAACCTAGGATCAGTCCCATATTAGACTAGATTTGAGTAAGAGGACCTAAACAATCCCATTCTTAGCTAGGGTACAAATCTAAAAAACCAACAATAACTCCAAATACAAACTTCTTAGGATTAAGCCTGACTTTATACTTGCACAATCTTTAAAATATTTTATGCAATACTACTAGATGATCAACCTTGGTCTTTGATTTACCAAGAATGTCATCGACATAATCTTTAACAATATCATGCATCATATCATAAAATATGATGGTCATGGCTCTTTGATAGGTGGCCTCTACATTATTAAGACCAAATGACATAACTTGATAACAAAATGTTCCCTATGGTGTGGTGAATTCTTTTTCATGTTGGTCTTATGGTTTTATTCTGAGTTGATTAAAGCTTGAGAAGCCATCCATCAATGAAAGCATTTCATAACCCATTGTGGAGTCAACTATCATGTCAACATTTGGCAAAGGAAAGTCATCCTCAGGGTATGCTTTATTTATGTTATGGAAATTAGTATAGATTCTGATTCCTTCTAAATTTTTGCTAACTAACATAACATTTGATATCCACTTTGAATAGTTGATCAACTGAATACATCTTGTTTCCAAGAGTTTTTACAACTATTTTTTCACTAATACAGTAATGTGAGGATGCATCTTACACAACTTTTGTTTCACCAGTTTAGAATCAAGATGTACCACAAGGTGGTGCATAACTAAGGTGGGATCCAAACCTAGCATGTTAGAATAGGCCCATGTAAATATGTCAACAAATTACCTCAAAAGGGTTGCAAGGACTTCACACTCTTCCTTAGTAAGGAACACAATGAACTTGATCCATTTTGGCTCATCTAGAGTCCCCATGTTAATCTTGTTGTGTCCTCCACTAGAAGGGTTGAACCATCTTCAAGAATAGTGGGCAAAGTTTTGAACTATTTAGCTATGTCAGAGTCCTCTATTAGGATTGGTTCTTTGAGTTCTCCTAGGCATGATGAATAAGAATCCCCTAATGGAAACGATGGCCATGTCATAAATACTATTGGAAACTCTTGAATGATTTGATCAAAGGCATGTTGTTATTTAAAAATAAATTTAGACCTATAGACAAGTTCATCATTGGTGGTCTCCTAAGCTATATTTGAGGAAGATTGAACACCCCCATCTAATGGTACCTAAAATAGGTTTTCACCACTAGACTAGACTTTTTATTTACTTTTTCCCTAGTTCAAAAGTTCCTCAAAGAGGTTTTCACTTTGGGACCTCAATGTTTTATTTATTTTCTTTTGGCTAAGGGTGTTCACCCATTCTCAAAAATAGGCTTCAAGATCCAACTTGATTGAGAACCCTAATTTATGGTCCCCCAATGAAACATTTCCCTAAGGCCTAAAAAATCATAGAAAGCCTCATAGTTTTGAAACTCATCAATCAGCACATTAAATTCTTGTTGGACCCAATCTATTAGTTGGGGATAATACAATTGAAGTGGGTTGTGATGAATAACTAGTTTAAGGGTACAAATAGAATGAGTGCAAATAGATTGGTCTTGGCTAGGTTGTCAAAAAGGCTATGATCAGAATTTGCTTCACTATCAGCATCATCTTCATTAGTTTTAGGTGTTGGAAAATGATTAAGGTTCATAGGGTTACCCCCAGGAAGTTTAAATCCAAGTCTATAGGGTCATTTATACTTAGTCATGAAAATCAGCTCAAGTTTTCTTTGTTGATTTGGTTAAAGGCCTCCTCCTTCATAGTCTTGATTTACCATGATCCTATTAGGAATAGGATATTTCAAATTTTTATAATAATTATTCTACTTGTCATTGTATAACCATGATTCATCTCCTTTAAGAGGGTCCTATTCTAGGCCAAATGTTGATATAAAAGTGATAGGTGTTGGATTATAAATTTTACCTTTACCCTTTTGTTGCCATTTCAGACAAAGTGGTTTGAATTTAGGTCTTCCAAAGGACTTGGGGTTATATGGAAGGTTTACAATGTGGAATGTGTCATGGGTCAAATAATCTCTTGGGCCATTATCCAAGATGGTATAATGATTGGATATTTCATGAGGCAACATGTGGGAAAGTGAATTAAGGGTATTAGGATCAATGTAGTTATCCTTTGGTAAATCAAGGAGTATTACCTTTCCCTTATCCTATTTGGTGACTGGATTCATGTTGAAACAATAATTTTAGCTCTTGAACTTAGCCTCTATATCTTTGTAGTGCTTGTATGGATGTAAATCTCCTAGTATACAAACCTCCATTCCTGAATGAGAGACATTTATACATTTGTGCAACATTGATGGGACTGCATGAATTTCATGCAACCAAGGTCTACCCAAAAGCATATTATATGATAAATCAAGATTTAGCACATGACAAAGTGTATCATGGGTCAAGGGCCTAAGGATAACTAGTAAACTGATAGTGCCTTGTGATTCTCATTCTTTATTATCATAGGCTTTAATGGTTATTATTATTTTTAGAGATCTACTGTCGTGTACCCAAAATTTTTGATGAGTTTTAGAGACACTATGTTTAGAGACACTATGTTTACACTTTGTGTTGCTTTATGTAAACTTTAATATATAATGAATTATTATGCAACAAGCCAAGGGATGGCATATTGCTTTGGTTGAAGGTTACTTGTTGGGTTGGAGCTAGGTGCCCAACCAAAGCTTGAAAGTTGTCTAAGATTATGTCACTTGAAACTGTGGATTGGCTAAGGAACTCAGTTAAGATGTTTTTATGGATTGTTGATGCACATAATAGATCTAAAATGGAGATTTATGCTATCATATTTTAAAATTATTCCATAATGGCAAATGTCTTTTCTTGAATAATGTCAAATGGCTTGTTTTGAGGTAGAATGGCTAGTTGGATGATAGGCAAAATAGAAAATGGATGTGAGTTTGGGATGGTAATCTTTGACCATTGAGTTGTGATTACACAATCAGGTTGGGATATAGGACCATAGTTGATAAAAAATGATGATGGTGGTGGCGGACCAGATAAGACAAGTCTTAGGTACTAGTGCACTTATGTGTGGTCATGAGGCAAAGATGAGTTATCGGTGTAGGGTCCAAAATTAGTAATCCCTACTTGCTGGTATGTCTGTATGTATTCTTAGGTCAAGGAAGGATTATCAGTGTGAGTTGGTTGATTGGCATTATGTATCAAAGGTATTGATTTATTAGTATTTGGTCCTTGATTGATGGAGATGGTATAAATGTAACCTCCTAAAATATGGCATACAACCCTATTGTAGTCATGTACAACTACATGGTAGGTTTGTTGGTTATTACCATTCTAACCTTAGTCCCATATATTAGGTTGACATTGTTGGTTTTGTTGTTGTTGATTCGGTTGATTCTATCTCAATGGTTGATATTGTTGTTGTTATTGTATTGGACATCATTGCTATTGTGGTTGGTTTTTATGTTGGGGTAAATGGTTTTGATAGATTTTGAGCTTTTGATTGGAAGTGGAAGCACCAACATCCAATGTTATTTCCATATTCTCCAACATATTATAAATCAAATGTTTGATTTGCACACAACATCATAAATTATGTCTGTTAACCCGATGATATTCATAGAATTCATCTTGTCGGTACCAATCAAGATAAGAAATGCCCTCAAGATAATGTTACGATATAGGCTAGCTAATTAGATTAATGGAAACTTGTGAAACAAAGATTCAATAGGTTATCCAAGGTCATTAAAAATACAATGAGTAAGTACTATTCTCCTTAAAGGAAGGGTTTGTAATGGTAAAGGTTATTGCATTTGTTATGCGGGCCTATTTTGTTGTGCTTACTGTATTTGCTAAAAAGGTTGTGGGTTAGGAGTAATTTACATATGATGCATGGTCTAAGAATATGGTGTTTACAATGTTTGGACATATCATGACTTGATTACTCCATTTCTCACAACATTCTTGTTACAATTGAATGGCTTGGGTTTTTCATAGTTATTAGCTTGTACCAGTTATGACACTTATGCTTAGACTTACTTATGGTTTTGGTTCTAGGATTTTCCTTTATTGGTAGCTTTATTTTGATTTGATGAAGTAAGCTTGATGATATTTGTGTTGATAAGGGCTCTCTTGATCAATAAAAAATTGTAAATAATCTCTTTAAAATATGTGTACACTATAGTCATAGATGATAGGATATCTCACTATGAAAATTTTTGGTAAGCATAGTGGCTAATTATTTATCTAGAAAACTATGGGTGAATTATCAAGCAAGGTCTCTCCATTACTGTAGATAAATTTAAAAAAATTCACCATCCTTTTACTTGGCTTATGTTAAGTCGACCAATGAAAACTCATGTTTGAGATTGTATGAGAAGTGTTGCAAAAACTTATTTGAAAGATCATCAAAATTTGATATTGAATTCTTGGGTAACTTAAAAAACCACTCCAAGGCTTTTCCTACTAGACTCCTTAGGAATAACAGTAATAGGTATATGTCACTATATGCCATTGACTAGTATGCAACAAAGAACTCTGTTAGATGTGCTTTGGGGTCACCTTTCCCCTTATATTTGTCAAATTTTGGTGGTTCATATCCTGGAGGAAATGGTATCTACAAGTAATCCATGTTGAAAGGGTAAGAACACATGTCATCTAACTTAAAATTTCTGGTTTGTTTCCCAGCTTGAATGGTAGTAATGGCATCTTTCATTTATTACATTTCTTAGGCTAGGAAACTAAAAGGCACATTAGTTTGAGGTGGAGGCTGGATGGTCACAAGTAGATTATTTTGACTAGGATATAATGGAGATATAGTTTGCTATAGAATGTTGGTTTAATTAGGGAATGGAAGAGGAATATGCATGTGCATATTAGGGTATAATTATTGAAATTGAATTTGTAGTTGTGTGATATTCTATTTTGGGTTGGGTATGTAGGCTTGATTTTGAGGATTTTGAGGTTAGGATGGAAGGATATGTTTGTACTATGCTTTTTGAGGTTGAATAGGGACATGCTACTAAGTAATCAAACCTTTTTGTTGAGGGGGGACTTATGAACTGAGACCCTATCTCTAAACTTATGGCATGTTCTGTATGAAAGGAAAAGGTTTCTTGATAGGTACTTGAGGAACATTAGAACCTCTTTGTTGCATGAATCCCTATTGGGAAGTGGACATGTGTAGGATATTTTTCACCTGTCATTGAAAAATATTTACATGTTATTGGTTAGACATCATTTGGTTTTACATTGGTATATTAGTCTACAAGGAAAGAGGTATGTTCACCACTACCTGGTAAGGTAGAACATTCATTTTCCCCTATTGAGGTGGCAACATGTTCTACCTCTGCTACATTGATACATTGGATTGTGCCTATTAATGTGGAAAATTACTCATCACCTATTAAGGAGGAGTAAGATTCATCACATTCTGTTGTGACACGGCACTAGTTATTGGCTGACTACTTAATTTTGTTGGTTGAGTGCTTGAAGAAGTAGCCGATTGAGGATTAGTGGTAGTTGTTTGAGATTGGGATGTAGAAAATCCTACTCCCTAATTTTGAGAACCACTAATGGTGCTAGTTAAAGGCACATTTGTTTATAGACTAGTTTTTTCTGCACTTACACTTCTTTGGTTTAGATTGGACATTTCTTGTGCATTATCCATTGTGTTTTGCTCAGTGATCTATGTAGAAGTAGAAGAATTTTTTTGAATGGTTTGGGTATGGAACATGTTTTCAACCAAAGTGTTTTGTGTAAATGGGTCTAAAACCTAATTTTATTGACCAATCAATTCTATTAAAACTCCTGTTGAAGGAGATAAATCAATAAGAGGTATTTGCAACATGGTCATGTCATTAAAATTATGTGCTAGGTTTAAATAAGTTTAGTATGCTATTTTCATATGTATAAAGTGATCCTCCATGATTCCTTTTCCTTTGAAAAACATAGAAGGGTCTTGATATGCCATTGGGACTAGATCTAGAGGGTTTCTATAAGAAGCATGTTCATTGTGTTGATTATAAAGTATGTTGTGAGGCATTCATACTAGACTTGATAAATTCTCATGGGATAAGTCTAAAATAAAATTTGCCCCTACTTCTATAGCTCTGACCAAAATCTCATCCTTGTTTTCCAATAAACGATGCTCAAATAGATATGGATGATATGTGGATAGTGTAGTAACATAGTACGATTATTGATGAAATGGTTCTTCAACTAAAGGCACTATAGCTAGGTATTTCTCTATTTATTTTTTATTTTGATTTGAGTATGGAGGTAGATTAAACAAAATGTGAGCCAATGGGTCTTAGGTTTGAGCCCCTACTTGAGTTTTATAAGATGGATAAGAATCCATCTCATAAAAAAAACCTTCTACATAAGGGTCTTGAACCATTTCTTCTTGTGTGACTACATTACTAAGCCCTAGATTATACATGATGCCACTATGAGTGTAGGAAGACATGTTGGGATCCATAGTAAATGCTTTACTACTAAACAGAATAGAGTTCTACAAACTCTAAAAAAGTAATGTCTAAAAGGTTCACACTTGGTCTAACTAAGTCAAAATGATGGATATGTATATCCAAAAAGGTTTATGCAATGACTTGTGATAAAATAAGATAACATCAAATGTATAATGTTACACATCTCACACAAAAAGGTCAAGTAGATGGATAAAAAATTGAAATGCCAATTTCTAGAATCAAAGTGTTTCAAATGAGTCTAATCTAGGAAAAAGAAAGGTCGCTAGGTCTTTTTGTCAAACACAATGTCAAAAACTAGGCTCAAACAAGTTGTGCTAGGATTTTTGGCTAAACAACATCAAAATCTAGACTTGAAATAAAGATGAGATATTTATTCTAGCAGATTTGAAACACTTTTAACAAAAATTAGGCATTTGACTCTTGGACATAAACTTGATTAATGGGTATGAGGTATGAAAAAAAAGGCAATTAGAGTTAGATTATTTTCTCCCAATAATGGCACAAACTAGACTCTTTTGACCAATAAACTAGACAAAAATGAATGACACAACTGCACTAGACCTTTGGAAAAATTAGACTCTATGCAAAAAGGTCTATGAAATAATTCAAGCAATGTAACAACAATAAAATGCTCAAAAGGTGTGATAAATTCTTGACTCAAAACTTAAGGCAAAATGATTTGAAATGATTTGGGAAATGTAATGCTACCCTCCTCAACTCAAGTGACACATACACACACAAATTTTGACAAATTTCTAAGGCAAAAGTGTTGTATCGAATGAACTCAAGGATTTTTTCACCATGTCAAAACAAGAATGGTAATGGGAATGGTAGTATAGAATTTTTTTCTTGAACTTAGAGTAAAAACAATGCACAAAAAGACCTAAGATCACCAATGAAAAATTCTAACGATTCTATAAATGACCCTTAATCCAAATTGGAAATTGAACCTAAGTTCCCTCAAGTCTAGTGAAAATGGAAAACCCACTTAACACATCAACCTTATGAACTTATAAAGGTGTAATTTTAAAATTTAAACTATCAATGAAGGACTTAATAAAATTTGGTAAATGGTCTAGAATCAAATGGGTAACATAACTTCACCAATCAGATGATATGACATAATGTTTAAGATATCAATTTTGAATAAGGAAAAATATGATTTTCACTTGGACAACATAACACCTCCTTGTTCAATAAATTTTGGTGGACAATGTGTTTGGTCATGGATTTTGTTAACAAACAAGTTTTTGACTCAAATCAAGACCAAGTAATCTAAGACAAAGATAAATTCAACTAAGTAATCGTCCTAAGCCCTAAACAAACAAGGTTGCATGATATTGTTGAAGTTCATATTTATATGTGAATTTGAGAGGAAATTAAGTGTTCACATAATATGAAATCACATTTTATAGTAGGTTTCTTATACCCCCCTTCTCTCAAGTGAAAATACAATGAAATGAACCTTGGGACACACCTCGCATCAACAATATTTCTATGACAAGTGGTGTTTGTCTAAAAAACTATAATTTTTTATTGTCTAGATGGATCCCATGTGTACCAACTTTCACATTAACACACAAGAGAAGTAACATATCATTTGGGTCTACATCAAATGGCTTATTATGAAAACATCTAGTCCTTTTCACAACCACTACATCCATCTCTTGTTCAGTGTAGTGTGATGTCTAATATGATCGTACACCCTGAGCTTAGCCTCTACTAACAAAGATGGTTTAATTGCTCAAACCACCATCCCAGTGAGGGGATCACAATTTATATACCCTACTGTAGATAGGGGTTATAGATGATGTCAAGAGATGAAGCCTTGCGTCAAAGGTTCCATATAGAACTTATGGGAGGTAATGAAGTCCCCCTCATAATATAAAATGTATGAAATAAAAGTTTAAGTAATAAGGATTTATGGTTGTTTCTAGATCAACCAAGACATGTGGGTCTTGGGGAGACCCTTCAAAACATATTTTTTACATCTTTGGACTAAGGTATAGTTTGAAATGAAGATGACACTTTTGATCCCATAAGTTCTCTATAAGGGATGGGGGAGAGCATACATGCACAACTTCTTTTTTACTCAAACAAATTTAACTAAGAAAATGATTTAAAAAAAACAAAACTCAACTTTGAATCGAGTTCAATTTTAAAGCACTAAAATTTAAATATTTGGTGGTGTTCTTTGGCCCCTTGGCCTTAAGTTTCAAAACTTTTGAAAAATAACCATAAACTATTCAAATAAACATCAATTTTTTAAAGCACTAAATAGAAATTCTTAATTCTTTTTAAGCACGCAAAAGAGGTTTAAAAAGAATTAATTAATCTTTATTTAATCACTTTCCAAGTAATTCTTGCAAGAAAACTATTAGAATTTTATTTAGTTTTGAATCTTTTTTGTGAATGAGACAAGTAACTTTGAAAAGTGTGCTTTCAAGTTTACACAGTAAAATACCACATATATATAGTCTAAAACTACAACTCTACAAAACTATAATTGGTTAAGATAATATTTAAATTCATAGGTTAGATATAAAAAATGACAAAATTGCTACTCTAACAGATAAAATCATAAGCCAGTGAAAAATCATAACTTTGAGAGTTGCAATTTTATCACCTAACCCCCAATGGCTATACTAACTGCTAGCAGTTTAGCCATAAAACATAAATGCAACTGATGATATCATAACTTGTAAAATCATGGTATTGAAATATCATGACTAGGGAGTCATGGTATTGTAATATCACAACTTGACCTACAGACATATAACTCATTAGTCTAAAAATATATCTAAAATGCAAAATCATGATTGAAAGACAAAACCATGACTATGTTAGTTGTGGTTTTATGGTCTAGAGGACAAAATTGAAAGTCCATAATGATAAAATTCTTACTTCCAAAAAATGTCTTTATGCTCAAAATTTTCACCCACTTTGGCCTCAAACTCTAAGATTCTGCATGAAAATGGTTAGTAGTATGATTTAGGTGCCATTTAAGCAAATTCTTGGGGTGCGATCCATTTGGTGTGCCATTTATGAACATAGGAATCTAATAAGGGGAAATTAGTATCATGTTAGTAGAGGAAATTAAATCTAAAAAAACACTAATGAACTAACACCTTAAGCCTAGATCTTAGGGGGAGCTTGGTGAATAAACCAAATGAAGACACAACTAGAATGTAAGAAGTAACAAACTTTTCTCACCTTCCTTGATTTCTCTAAAATATTTGTTCATTGGCTTGCTTAGTTTGTGTGTTAAAGGACTATATTAATAAAGTTTTGGCTATTCTCCACCTCTTCTTGGCATCATTAGCTTTATGGCTTTGGCTTGTGAAGCTTGACTAAAAAATTTAGCATAATAAAACTATATCAAAATCACTTTTGAAATCATTTGAGTATGATAACTTTGGCTTGAGAGAGCTTAAAATTATGAGTGTGAGAGCTTCTATTTATATATTTTTCTATTTGATTAGAATGAACTTGGACCATCCATCTCAAGATGAAGGTGT
Organism: Torreya grandis; assembly: GCA_037957365.1. Taxonomy (NCBI): domain Eukaryota; kingdom Viridiplantae; phylum Streptophyta; class Pinopsida; order Cupressales; family Taxaceae; genus Torreya; species Torreya grandis. The sequence continues at coordinate 3,673,844 of JARHVA010001129.1, forward strand.
GTGGCCAATAATCCATTCAATTTTGGAGGCTAAAATCAATAAATGCACTCATAAATGTTTGGGATAGAAAGGCATTAAAAGGCATGGAAGGGCTTAATCAGATATGTATTGCACTTATGGCTTGTGGATGCCACCCCATAGATGATTTCACTAGGTGATTTATTTATTCGCAATCAATTTCCATTAATGAAATAATCAATAACCTCCATGGAAAATTCACTTAAGCTCTTGATTTGAATCAATTAGATTTAAATATGATTAATCAATTTTGATGCAAAATCTTTGGAAATTGGTGCTCAATTAATCAAACCAGTCAAAATGTCATATTATTGGGACTAAATTTAATTGGAGATAAATTGGAAGAAAATGTTAGATGTGTTGGAACTGTTATCTCATTTAGGATTTTAACGATATAAAATAACAAAAGCACGTGTCTCATATAAGAAAATTGGTAGAAAATAACAATCTAGAGTACCAAGGTATGAAATCATCATTTTGACTCGAAATGATCTGATCAAAGTTAAGTATCACATAAAATGCATTTCACCATTTAGGGATACATTGGCCAAAATCAGCACTCATATATGACAAGTTTGAACCATTTAGTGTGTTTTAGTGTTTAAAGCCCAAATTGTGCCTTTTAGTGTAAAGCTTGGTCGAAGGTCATTAGTGACCAGTTTTAGGTGCTACATCCATAAGATAATCAATCACCACTATCCAATAGGTCTTGACAATTAATCAACACTATTACATAAGCTTTGAAACTATGTTGAAAATGTACACATGCATAAATATGGATCTATATATGAAAATTGATAGAAAATACATTCACACAACATGAAACGTAAGTGGGGAAACCTCAAAGAGAGGTAAAAACACACATTGGTTATTTATATATGAGAAATAATTTTCTCCAATATATTATCTCTTTCTTCTCACTTCTTTTTAGACAAGTTTTTCATAAAACCCAAACAATATTTGAATATCGTAGTGTCTTTAAATGTATTGGCATTCATTGTGATATTACCATGTAAAATCATTTATAAGTGGACTAAACCATTGTAACCAATGGATTTAACCTCTCACCCAATAATGGTAAGTTTTATAATTATTTATTAATATGTAGTAACTCATATAGTTTAAATAATCAAATATACTACTATTTATTTACTAATATAATTTAATGTATTAATGGAATTTATATACCACTTAATCATTAATTGTTCCAATAATATGGATATCACATGTATGTACCTAGTGGAGGTGGCATGCGATATTTTATAATGTATGAAACACACAAAACATTTTATTATAGTGCTAGGTCAAATATGCTTACAAATTTGAAAGGCTTATAGTACTAGCCAAGGTTTAAGTGTGAGGTGACTAAACATGTTTCATTATGCTTGATTATTTAGTGGGTGAAGGTAGATCATAGTCACTTGATTATTTTATTTTATCCACATGAAATTAATAATTAGAACTTGTGATCTAGGAATTTGACTCAAGAGAGGATGGTTAGTAAGGTGTTAGTTTCAAAATGAAAACAAAATGAAAGAAATACACTAACTAGCATAACATCTCTAAGCCTATACACTAGGGAGAGTTTGGTAAAATAAATAAATGACAAACACAACTAAAAAGTAAGGAATAAAACACAAGAATTCCTTCACCTTTATTGGATGCTCAAAATGCCTTTGTAGTGGTGGCTTGCTCAGCTTTGTCCTTATGAAGTCCTTGGCAATGGAAGCTTGTATACCTCCATCTCTCCTTGGCACATTTGGCTTATGGCTTGGCTTGTCTTGGAATCAATTTGGCATGGTAACAATAATTGATTGAAACTTTTGGAATAATTTTTTCATTATAACTTTGAATTTTTAAGTCTTAGAAATGATGTTCATGGCCTCTCTATTTATAGATTTTTGAGAATGTCTAGAATCAACCTAAACCATCCATCTTGAGATGAAGATGTGTGGTTGAGGATTAATTCAATTTTTGGAATTAAATTTATAATTATCCTCATCATGACATTAGAGTAAGGGTCAATTAAGAGGCATGGAAGGCATCATGGAAGGCATTGATGAGGTATGGAGGGCATGGATCCTGATATTTGTGGTATTTATGGCCTACGGATGTCTTCCCAAGAAATGAGGTTACCTAATGATGTAGATATTCAATATCCATTTCCAAAATAAAGTTTTCATAAATTTTCCATGGAATTCTTAATTAGGCCTTGATTTGGATTAATTATATCTTAAGCATGATTAAGAACATTATGCACAAATTACTCAAATTGATCAGAATGCCTTGTTATTGGTCCAAAATTTAACTAGATTGGAATTGGAAGGTGATGTTAGTTGCATTGGATCCGTTATCCAATTTAGGATGTTGCCAAAAATAAATAATGAAGGCACATGTCTCGTGTAATATATTTGATAGGAAAGAGAAATCTAGAGCACCTAGGTGCAAAATTGGCATTTTGACTCAAAATGGTCTGATCAAAGTTAGCTAGCCCATTTAGTGATACCCTAGCCAAAATTAACACTTGAATATGTCATTTTCACATCATTTAGCATGTTTTAGTGTTTTTAGGCCAAATTGTGCATTTTGGGTGGAAATTGGTCAAAAGCGTGATTGGAGGTCATTGGTGGCCAGATTTAGGTGCCTAAAGAACTAGGATGTAGTTTATATGGATTTAATTTTTGGGTATCCCCTGATTCAACTTAGAAATGACTCTAACTTTGTAGTTGTTGAAAACTTGACCTAGGTAGAATAATTTATTCCACCTAAGAAAACTTATGAGGTTAAGTACATTACAAAAACTTGTGTAGATAATATTTGAGATTTCATGGGGCACCCTTAAGGTAATTTTTAATAGGGATTCATTTTTCCTATCTTGTTTTGGACTAAATTTTAATAATATTTGAATACAAACTTGAATAAGTATAATATACAATCTTGAGATGGATATAAAGATAAAGAGGGTTAAGTGGATGCAAAAAACTATGTTATTTATGCACATCATGGATGAGAAGTATCATATGGATAATACATATCCTTGTTAGAGTTTTCATATAACAATAAATACACAAGTTTAATTGACATGATCTCATGTGAAATATAGCATGGGTGCCCATATGAGACTTATTTGAGCTAGAAAATACTTGAAAATTATGTTATGATTGGTTAATATTTTATTTTCAACATGGAAGACAATGTTTATCATATTATAAAATGTTTGAAATGGTTTTAAGACCATATAAAGAGTTATGTAGACTCTCATATAATGCATATGAGTGTTTTGCATTGGGTGATAGAGTGTTTCTGCAAGTTAGATATAACAGGATTACAATATGTATTCAACATGGATATAAGTTTTCCTTTGGTTAATTAGACCATTTTATATTTTAGAGTGACCATAAATTATTGAAAATAGACTTGCATTAACACTAAACATGTATAAGATTCATGATGTTTTTCATGTGTCCATTTTGATAAATTATATGTTATATTTTATCATATTTTTTATTTCTATTATTAAAAAGTGGATGAGGATAAATTTGGTGTTGAATTCATGAGTATCCTTAATGGACACTTACTTCAAACTTGGTGCCACATGATTGATCAAGTGAAGCTCTAGTATGATGAATATAACCTAAGATGAACTACTTGGGAGGATGCATAATATAGATGTAGTGTTTGTATGCAAACACCTTAATATGAAACATTCAAGGATGTAATTTATTAAAGGGGTAATATATGTAGTATCTCATAATATGGAACCTATTTTTTATATCCATATGGATAACTATTAGACAACCATATTATTATTTTAATATCTTTAGACCTGTATATTTTCTTTTCTTAGACATCACTTCATGAAGTGATCTTCCACAACTAAAAATTTGGTGTGTTCAATAGAAACATGATGTATAGTATTAACCAAACATTCTACGGATCATGTTTAATACTAATTATCATGTTTTCATTGAGGATACCAAAATTTTATCTGTGGAAGATCAATTCATGAAGTGATGTCTAAGAGAAGCTATGGATATTCATAAATATAATAAAAATTTGAATATAAATGTGGGTCTAAATTGAAACTACTCTTTGAAACCATTAGTTTACCTTTCTAAAAGACTCTATAAGGAGACCTCTTTACTCCTTCTCTAGTGATAGTATGTTCCTTTATTTTTAGTGGGTTTTATTAAGCGCGCGCGCGCGCACACACACACACACACACACACACACACACACACACACACACACACACACACACAAAATTATGCTACTCCCGTAGTATTAAAGGTTTACATTTTCACTTATGATTGTGTTTTCACTTTCTTTTTCTTTATGTTTTAACATCTGGACTATTACTTTACAATCCCTAATTTACTAACTAGGTTTGGTGTCCTCCATCCATGTATTTTCAAATAATCTATTTTTTTTTCAAATGATGTCTTAGATTCTTAGTTTTAGGTCAATTAAATTTTATTATAGTAATTTGTATTAATAAATTGTTGTTATTAACACTATTATTAATACATTGATATAGAATTATGTTTTATGGGTTGGTTCCCCCCTTTTATGTAGAATTAGGTATTTAGGTTCTTGCTAAATGTTGTAATGTTCATTATAGTTTTAATTATCTAGCATATTTTATTTTACTATTACTTATTAATTTTGATTCTTAGATCTTGTTCAATAGACACGTTTGTGTTTTTTCATAATTTGTATTTAGTAATCTTTACATGGTAATTTCAAAATTAGTTACATATGTAATTTAATATTTAAATATTATAATTCATTTAGACAAATATCTTAATATTATTTTATCTCCTTAATTTAGTTTTATATTTCTTTTATTTTGAAGAAATTTTTTTCTCAAATTATTGATTTCTTTTTTGTGTAGCTTACCTTTGTATTTGAGTTACTAATTAATAATTAATATTATTTTAATAATTAGATTTTTTCTAGTATATTGAACTAATTTTATTTGATTTTTTATTTTTTTTATTGTTACTGGGGTTTATACAGGTCCCCTACCTTATAATGTCCCCTTTTTGGGCCCAAAACCCATATAAGGTTTTCCCTAAAACACACAATGTTTGCAAATAATTTCTAAATTCAAAATTAAAAAAAAAACCTAGAAAACCCTAGCTAAAATAAATGCTCCAAATACATACCAAATACCACCAAACCCTTGGCACCAAAGTGCAATAAATACATAGGCAATTTCTAGCAATCACTTCAACCAATAATCACCACAATGTGGGAAAATATGAGTAACAAAATGAAAATAAGAAAAATGTACCATTTTATCTTGGTAAGAGGATTAAATTTTGATTTAGACTTGCTAGAAATATCTGATTTTTATCTCAGAAAAAAATAGTTGTTCCTTCCTTAAATACTTCTTCAAACCTTAGCAAACACCATACAAAATATGCCAAAAATATATGAATAATTCCAACAACCATTTAGGGCATCTAAGGTGATCAAAATTCATTCCAAGAGAAGTCTCCATAGTCAAACAAGGCTGTAATAAATTCAAGAAAAATATAATTCTTGGAGTAGGGCCTAGGACACCCTCAATGACCTCCAAATCTCCCATATACAAGTCACCAATGTTATAAAAAGTTATAGAATATTATTTAGAATAAATCAATACTTCAAGAGTCAAAATTGACCATAAACCCTATCAAATAATTAAATAATTATTCAAAAAATTATTATTATTTTTTTGACAAGTTAGGGATTTAAAACTCTCACCAAGCCTTCATAAATCCCAATGCCATAATTCAAAAAATTAAAAATAAATTATAGAATATTGATTTGATCAATTGGACCTCCAATTGACCTCAAAACACTTTCCAAAGACTCCTAAAGCAAATCACCCCACTCCAAGGGAAAGACAAAATATTCCTTTGTACAAAAGTGATGTTCCAAAATACCTTTTTGAAGATAATTCATCTCAAAACATAGTAGTAATTATTGAGCATACATCCCAATCATTATTCAAGCATGGATATTCAATATATAAATTTACAAAATCCAAAATAGAAGCCCTCATATCCATAAATAGTCCTTAAAGTGGGGCAAACCACTTTTGGAGGCAAAATATCTTTTGAAAATCACTTAAACCACTTTTCAAAATATATTTTCTTCTTTTATTTTCCCTCCAAGGTGACATTTACTCTTTTCGTATTTATAATATTAAATTAATTACCAAAATATAATTATTAATTAAAATTATTTTAAGACAATAATTTAATAAATAATTAATTAATTTACCCAATTTATAAGAGTGATTAAATCACTTTTTGGCAAATAATTAATTAAAATACCTTTTCTAATATTCACTTCAACTAATAATCACCACAATAGGGGCAAATATGAGCAACACACTGAAAATAAGAAAAATGTACCTTTTTAACATGGTAGTAGGATTAAATTTTGATTTAGACTTGCTAGAAATATCTAAATTTTATCTCAAAAAATAATAGCTATTCCTTCCTCAAATACTTCTTCAAACCGTAGCAAACACCATATGAAACATGCCAAAAATATAGGAATAATTATAGCAACCATTTAGGGCATCCAAGGTGATCAAAATGACTTCAAAGAGAAGTCACCCCAGTCAAACAAGGATGAAATAAATTAAGGAAAAATAAAATTCCTGAACTAGAGCTTAAGGCACCCTCAATGACCTCTAAAGCTCTCATACACAGGTTGCCAATGTTAGAAAAAATTATAGAATATTTATTTGGCATAAATCAACACTTCAAGAGTCAAACTTGACTATAAAACCTGCTAAATAATGAAATAATAATTCAAAAAAGTATTATTTATTTTTTCAACAAATTATAGCCTTAAAATACTCATTAAGCCTTCACAAATCCCAACACCACAATTCAAAAAATTAGCAATAAAATAAAAAATATTGATTTGATCAATTGGACCTCCAATCAACCTTAAAACACTCTTTGAAGACTCCCAAAACAAATCACCCCACTCCAAGGGTAAGATAAAATATTCTTTTGTGTAAAGGTGGTGTTCTAAAACACCTTTTTCAAGATAATTCAACTCAAACCATAGTAACAATTATTGATCATACATCCCAATAATTATTCAAGCATGAAGATTCAATATATAAATTCAGCACATCTAAAATAGAAGCCTTCATGTCCATATATAGTCTTCAAAGTGGGGTGACTCACTCTTAAAGGCAAAATACTTTTTAAAAATCACTTAACCACTTTTCAAAATATCTTTTCTTCTTTTATTTTCCCTCCTTGCCGACATTTACTCTTTTTTATAATTATAATATTAAATTAATTACCAAATTAGATTTAGTAATTAAAATTACTTTAAGACAATAATTTAATAATTAATTAATTAATTAATTTACACAATTTACAAGAGTTATTAAATCGCTTTTGGGCAAAAAATTAATTAAAATACCTTCTCCCAATATTAATTTAATATCAAGTGCAATTTAATTTATTTTTTGGGCCAAAAGACCAAATAAGGGTTTTCCCTAAGATCCACAATGTTTACAATAATTTTTGAATTTTGAATTTAAAAAAAGAAAAAAAAAACTAACAAACCCTAGCTAAAATAAATTCTCCAAACACATACCAAACACCACCAAACCCTTGGCACCAAAGTGCAAGAAATATGTAGGTAATTTATAGAAATCACTTCAACCAATAATCACCACAACATGAGTAAATATGAGCAACAAACTAAAAATAAGATAAATGTACCTTTTTATCATGGTAGAAGGATTAAATTCTGATTTAGACTTACTAAAAATATCTGATTTTATCTCAGAAAGTGTTGGGATTAGTTTCACATTGTGTGAATTTAGGTATTTATGGAGAGGTAAATAGTAAGCTTGATATTGATCAAAAGGTAAGTAGTAATTAGTTTTTTATTAATCATATGGTTAATATGGTAAGATTGTATTAGTTAGATTATATTATTATTATTATTATTATTATTATTATTATTATTATTATTATTATTATTATTATTATTATTATTAAGACATATTGTTAATAGATTATAACAATATATCATAATAGGTTTGCATAATTTTAGGGTGAGAGAAAATAACAAAGAGATTATAGGGAATACATTTCCTATATATATGTGTAATATCCTGAATGTTTGATCATAGAGTGAAATTAAAGAGAATAGAAATTATGCAAAATATTTTGTGTTGAAATAACTCTCTGTGTATTCAACTCAATATTATAGTGCATGAGTTAAATCTTTATATTGGCTCCTCTAATTCACAATAGTGGTATCAAAGCTATCCGATCATGGCTGTTATGTAGAATCATACACTTGTTTTAAAAGGACACAAAGTGTTTCGTTTGATGTTTTTGGGCCTCTATAATAAGATTGACATATTACAGTCTCTCTTATTATTATTATTATTATTATTATTATTATTATTATTATTATTATTATTATTATTATTATTATTATTATTATTATTTCCCAACATCCTTAGCTGATTGTTCTTCATCATATCTTGTCAACATTTTTCGTAATCAGATTCATATGAGCATATTTCTAATGAATTATCTGTTACTTACAAGTTTGTGATCATTTGGTATAATAATTGAAGGTGTATTAAATACTATTAAAAGCATGAATTACACTAAAATCACTATATTCAAAACTATGTATAGCTCATGCCATGAACTATCATCAAAATTACATTGGATATCAGAAGCACAATTATCTTTAAAAATAGTCATTGAGTGTGCAATCCTACGTTGTCTCACAGCCATTCTATATCTCTATGCATGTGCATATTTAAGTCTCTAGTATAATCAAAAAACACATGTTGTTATGAAAAATATATAACCTGTGCATGGTTCTAGTTGTCTTCACCGAATGTCTCCTTACAACACATCAGCATTACCATGGTTCATAATAGTCAAGTATGGTGTTAGATCTAGTTTATTTTTACATTTAAAGTATACTTTAAGGTTTTTTTAGTTAATCAATATATGTCTCAAAGTCATTAAAAGGTCTCTTTTAAATCAATAATTAATTGATTTTTTCTATTAAGTTTTAAAAAGGTTTTTGAGTTAGTGGGTCCACAGTATTTAGATTGATCAAATATCTAATTGATATGAGTAGTTGTTTATTGTATGTGGGTCAAAGTTTGATATATTTTAAATTGACTAAGATGACAATTTTTATAATTTTATTTTTGTGTCAAGAGTTAAGAGTCATCTATTTTTTTCAAAATAAAAAATATAAACATTTGGTATTTTAATGTTTTGTATTTTGTCAAAAATTGAAAGTGTCAAAGTCATATGTATGTCAAAAATTGTCAAAATATGAAAAAAAGAGTCATTTTATCTTTTAAGAGTATATCAAGTTTTGTCAAAGTCCTTTTTTGAGTCATTATCATTTAGGTGAATATTAGGGTCTCATTTAGGTGAATTAGGTTAATGTCAGTTGAATCATTTTTTGTAACATGTTTTATAATATTGTAAAAATGTCAAAAAATGTTCCAAAACATAAAGATGAATTATCACTTGAATGTGATGTCAAATTTATACAATTTTAAGATAATAAAATTCAAAAAATTCTTGAAGATGGATATAAGGCTAATACTGAATCTGAGAACACTTGATTGACAAAATGTCAATGTTTGACAACAAAACAATACATCCAACACCTAAAGAATAAATGTTTACCATTTGAGTAAGTAGTGAAGACATAATGAATGTTGGAAGATACATGGAGGATGGAGATCTTTCAATGACCTCTCATCAGTTGCCAATGATGGGGCCATACCAATGTTTTGATGACATTTGTGTTATTTTTAGTTTTTTTAGTATGGTGTGGTAGTTATATTTATTTTTTAATGTGTAAAAAATGAGAAAAGTTGTACCTATTCACTTATGGATGATATTCCTATGTAATCTTTTTTGTATATTTATAGTAGATAATGTTGATCTAAAAATCATTATAACAATCATGATGAAAGGTTAGTGGTGAACCTGAAAAAACCATTTTGTAAGGTTAGTGGTGAACCTGGGAAAACCATTTTGTAAGGTTAGTGGTGAACCTGTGAAAATCATTTTTTAAGGTTATTGGTGAACCTATGAAAACCAATTATAGATGAGTGTGAAGGAAAAGATGTGCGATGGCACATGTATGCAGAGAAGATCATGAGCACATAGAGGTGGCACACTACAATCATAAAATGAGATATATTGTACCATGTAAAAAATATAGGGAGAATGTTGGAATTAGTTTTCATATTTTATGAATTTAGGTATTTACGGAGAGATAAATAGTAAGTTTGATATTTACCGAAAGGTATATAGTAATTAATTTATTAGTAACCATATAGTTAATATGGTAAGATTATATTATTTTAATTATATTATTGTTAAGATATATTGTTAATAGGTTATAACAATATATCATAATAGGTTTGCATAATTTTAGGGTGAGATAAAATAGCAGAGAGATTATAGGAAATACATTTCCTATATATATGTGTAATGCCCCAGATGTTTGATCATAGAGTGAGATTAAAGAGAATAGAGTATGAAAAATATTTTATGTTGAAATAAATCTCTATGTGTTCAACTCAATCTTACAGTACATGAGTTAAATCTCTACATTTGATTCTCCAATTCACAACAAAAAATAGTAGTTGTTCCTTCCTCAAATACTTCTTCAAACCCTAGCAAATACCATGTAAAATATGCAAAAAATAGAAGAATAATTATAGAAACCATTTAGGGCATCCAAGGTGATCAAAATGACTTCCAAGAAAAGTCACCCAAGTCAAACAAAGTTGTAATAAATTTAATAAATATACAAGTCTTGAACTAGGACCTAGGGCACACTTAATGACCTCCAAAGCTCACATACACAAATTGTCAATGTTATAAAAAATTATAGAATATTTATTTGGCATAAATCAAAACTTCAAGAGTCAAAATTGACCATAAACCATGCTAAATAATTAAATAATAATTCAAAAAATTATTATTTATTTTTACAGCAAATTAGGGCCTTAAAACCCTCACCAAGCTTTTACAAATCCCAAGGCCACAATTCAGAGAATTAGTAATAAATTCCAAAATATTTATTTGATCAACTGGACCACCCATTGACCTCAAAACACTTTCCAAAAACTCCCAAATAAAATCACCCCACTCAAAGGGCAATACAAAATATTATTTTGTGTAAAGGTAGTGTTCTAAAACACCTTTTTGAAAATAATTTAGCTCAAACTGCAATAGCAATTATTGGGCATACATCCCAATCATTATTCAAGCATGAATATTCAATATATATTAACTATGTCCAAAATAGAAGCTCTCATGTTCATATATAGTCTTCAAATTGGGGAAACCCACATTTGAGGCAAAATACCATTTAAAAATCACTTAACCACTTTTCAAAAATATATTTTATTCTTTTATTTTCCCTCCTAGCTGACATTTGATTTTTTCTCCACTTATAATATTAAAATTACTCTAAGGCAATCATTTCTACTTGTATCAACTAGATGGCCTAATAACATGGTTGATTATGGTTTGCTCACAAATTCAGTCTCACAAGAGTGATTAAATCACTTTTGGGCAAACAATTACCTTCTCCTAATATTATTTGAACTCTCAAGTGCAATTTAATTTATTTTTACTTATTATTTTTATTTATTTTATTTTCATTATGATTATTTATTTGTATTCTTATTATTCATTTAATTCTCATTTCTCATACTTGTTGAAATTTAATTGTATATACATACACAAATTTATTTTAATTTTTATTGTATATTATTTTATTGTATTGAATTTTGTAAGTTTTTAAATATTTTTTACTTAACTATGGACTCTATTCCCACACTAGCATTTGGTATTTAAATACAACCTAAGTCTATAATCTACAATCATTTTATTATTTCCCTGATGATGGATCATTGAGTGTGATCTAAAATGTCGATCTAAATTCATTTATATAATTAGTTAAAAGACACATTGAGTAGTGTGAGCACTTTGGTGACTCACCAACTAAGTGTATATGGTGGGCCTACTATTTGTTTGCCTTAAATATGCTGTTAAAGTCCCTTATGAACTCTATGAAACTTGGTAACTTTATAGGTGTGTGATCATATGAAAATCTATTTAGAGTTAGATTGTGTTTGTATGGAAGCCACATGAAGGTAATGATGATGATTTATTATTTGAGCCAACATGGATATCATGGTAGACGTTGCATGGACTAATGGATTTATCGATATGATATTTTATTATCTAAGGATAAGGTGATGCCATTTTGTGGCAACATAGAGATTGCAATATGACCACTCTATTAAAAATATTAATAGATATGACTTGCTACCCTTGTAGCTTAGGGTGGATATTATGTTGTGATAATATATATTTTTATATGTATTCAAATATGAAAATTATTATTAACTAACAATAATAGTTAAAGGTGGTGATTATTATATAATGTTATATAAAAATCTTATCAATAAACCCTTATCCCAATAAGGATTTGATATACAATTTCTCTCTCTTAATTTTCAAGTGAACTATAGTATCCCTAAATTTATTTTTGTTGAAGAGGAAAGGTAAATATGTAAGTAACCTTAAGAGTCTGGTCATGAGTATTAGAGACCAAAACTTACGGTATCTTAACATAATTGAGGGTTTAATTAGCCTTATATAAATTGAAGATGAGTTTTCTCTTAAAGTCCTATAACCCATAGGTTCTAGTCTAATATCTTGGTATGTGCTAGATGAGAAGAACCAAGACTAAATTGATAATTTAATCATATTAATCTAAGAGGATTGTTTGTGGAATAGTATGAAATATTATTATTGCGTATCAATGAGAATTTTATGTTAGTGTGTATGTTGAACATTGGGATATGACACTTTGCTTAAGATAAATTATATAAATAAAATAAAAAAATTGTGGTTGGTTTTATAGTAAAAGAGGAAAGTGATAAAATTATAACTCTATGTTGTATAAACAAGATGTTTCTAGGTGCATATCTTCGAATCAATTTAGATAAATGAATAGTTTTTTAAAAACATTGAAAAATATCTCCAATTTTTTTGGTAACAAGGTTCTATTATTTTTTCAAATAAAAATAAATTCAAATAACTAATTGTGAAATATAACTTATTATTTTTAGAACATAACAAATGGCTTGTAACATATGAACAAGGAATTACATAATAATTTTGTTAAACAACTCACAATTGATGAAAAATTGTTCTCAATGTAAAAAAATGTTTACCATTTTATAAAGGGTTGAACAATATGATGTTCCAGTATTAATTAGTATACCATGTAATTGAGTGGGATGACCCAAATCACCAACTTAAATAATAAATCTTGCACTAAATGAACTATTTTTATGCTATGGGAAGGCCTCTAAGATTCCTTTTGATAATATAATTAAAGGGACATAACCTCACCTATATAGAATAAAGTTGAAATTAAAACCATGTCATATATTTCCAACCAAAAAATATGAATAACACTTGAGACATTAGAGTGGAGAACAATTGTTAATATAACACCACTATGAACCAAATAAGTAAGCATACAACCAATAAAATTTTTAGATAGAACAATAATTATAGATACACTACCATTAGAATATATGAGCAACCAAAAATTACTTAACCTTGATAGAGATAGCCTAGGATGCATGTAAACCATCCAAAACCAAAACAATGAAGATCAACCATTTAAAGACTAAGAGTTTAACAAAGACAAAATATACCAAATCAATTACTTACCCCAAATTAAAGGCAAATAAGAGAACAAAAAACAATAGAGATAAAATAGGGGAGATCTAGTTGGTAAACATAATTGATAAAAATAAAACCATTCAGAATCTTGATGGGTAAGAATAAATGGGGTACCCATAATTAGGAAAATAAACACCTATAATTACTAATGAAGAGCCACACACCACCTTATTACTAAAAATTCATTTTGAAAGTGCACAAATGATTACAAGACCAAAATAAGCCCCTTGTAGTTGGTTAAAATAATTAGCTACACCAAAATAATTAGGGCCTTGTTGGATGTGAATGATGTGTGATGCACATAACACTCACATCCACTACAAGTGTCTTGCCACCAATAATATCCTTTCCCTTATAAAAATTATCCTTACTCAAAAGGTAGGATAATTAAAACTCTAATTAGTATCATTCATATCAAATATATGTATTTAACAAGTCTCAGATCTCTAAAATATACTTCATATCTAGGGAAACTTTCTGAACCTCAAAAACCACAATGTTTATAATCCATTATATATAAGAATTAAAATCCAATAAAATAAACACAACCTAGATCTTCCTACATCCATATCATATGTTAAATTAATTTAAAAGGAATTATTAGTTTGGTAACATATCTATGAAGTAAAAAGAGGGAAAAAATACTGGACATCAGCGAAAACTTTTAGGATACAAAGAGAATGAAAACAATAAATGCATGTAGACACTTACACTCAAAAGTGGTAAAAGTTAATTCAAAATATTAACTCATCTATCCAAATAATTATAAATAAAAACATTAATCCCCTCCCAAATAAGGGTATTAGTATAGATCAATTTATTCCCATTAGAAAAATAATTAGCACCAAAGTTGAGAAGATGGTCTACAGGCCAGATTTTTTTTGTTGGTGCAATATTCTACTTGCATTAAGATTAAGTTGAATTATGTTAGTTTAATTATACTATGTTTGTTTTGTGCAAACCTTGTATGCTTATAATATGATAAGTGATATTACTAATAAACAATTTTCACTTCTCACATATGTCTATTATGTGTTGATCACTTCAGACATGTGTCAATTACTTGGTTAAAAGTAGAGTTGGTTCACAACTCCTATTTTACTTAGTCAAAAGAAAAGATGGAACCAAAATATTTATTTTTATATATATTAACCACATTTTTTTTATGTTTTAATATTTTTTTAGGATAAATATTATTATTCTTTATTTTCCAATTCTTGAGTTTTCAATCACTAGTATGAGTCCAAATTGAGGAGTTTCCTAGGCATCCCCAACTCTTACATTGTAGCAAATATTTTACTCCATCAAGTGTCCATTGTGGATTTTTTAAGACTTTCATTTTCTTATACTCTCATATACTTCTTCCATCATATTTCATTTTTTTGGCCAACTATCATTCTCTTCTTCCATTAAAAATATATGGTTTTTTTCCATTTATAAAAAACCACAAATTTCACTAATTTTCAGTGTTTTTTAAGTTTATGGGAAAAATTATAATTTTATAGTATTTTTATTGAATTTTACACAAAACAATTTGTGTTTTTTAGTGAGATTTTATATCTTCATGAATTTTTTTTTGTGAATTTTTGAATTTCTAGGTTCTAAGAAAATAACAGGACAAAAGGCTATATAACAACATTTTGTATATATTTTTAAAAATTTGGTTATCACCACATTATTTCTTAGATTCTACTCTTCACATGTTTTCTGAAAAGTCTAATGGTTTTAAAATTTTACTTATGGTGATATTGAGGCATCAATTTAAAGTTTACATTTAATGAGATGATCTTTAGATTCAAAACCCATTTTCGCTCTTCAACTAAATAAGAGATTTTTACTTATGGTTATGTGAATTTTACGTGGTGTGACAACTAGGTGAATATTGGTAGGCCATTTCCTCTACACAATCACATGTTTGAATCCATTTGACCTCATCCTTTCTCACAAAATCATGTGAATGATCAAGAACCTATTTAAAGCCCCTGGACATTGCATATGACCATGAGATTTATCCATTTATTCCCTTGCACTCATTTAAGCCTCTATTTTCCAATTTTGAGTGGAATATGACTGAAACATACTATTTTAAACCCTTTTTAAAAAAATATTAGTCTTTACTACATCGTTTTACATCATTTTCAGATTGTGATTTTTTTTAGCTATACACGTTGGACTATATATTTCCTTTTTAACATTTTGGTGGTAATATTTCCCATCAATTATAGGTTTCACCTGATCTTATTGCCTTTTCCTAATTTCTAAAATTTCAAATTGGTGTATATTTTTATTCTTATGCAGGATCAAAGAATCATTTTTTTTGAAAGTGCATTTTTTAATGTATATTTTAATATTAGATTTAGTATAGCTAAATTTTGTATCACAGAATGTGTTTTTAGTATTTTTTTCTTATTTTCACCTATATTTGAATTGTAAATTCATTATTTTAAAAGTTTTGCCTAGTTTAAAATGGGGTGATTATTTTTGTGCATCACAGTAGTTTCTGAGTAGGGATTATTTTCATTTTGACATGTTTTCAAACTCATGCGTTGGGCATTTGTTTTAAAAAACTACATTGTTATAAGTTATTTGAGCTTGTTCATTTTTTGAGGCTATATTCAAGGTTGTTTACATTTTTTTTAATGGATTCATGCTAAGATACCCACACTCTTATGAAAAATAATAACAATATGATTACAAAAAATAATATATTTTTTTTTGAAGTATTTTCACTTTAAGAATACATGGTTATATTTGTTAATGTAAATAGGAAGCCAAAAATCCACAACTATTTATTTCTCTCACTAATTTTTGGAAAAGTTTCCTTTATTTAGTCATTCAAGACATAGTTAAATGGTTTCAACACCAGATTGACATCATTGATGTAATTATTAATGATCATTGTCTAACTTATATCACTTATTTAAATTATCTTAGTGCATCATTATCCTATAATATTCTAAATCATGATTTTGTCCTAAAATCTAATGCACCTATTATAACCCACACTTCATATTCATTGACCATTATGTTTGGATCATTTGAGAAGTACACACATTGATTTTTCTCCTACACTCTTTAATACATGGATCATTATGGTGGATACATGGGTAAATGATTTCAAGGTATAGTTTCCCTATTAAAACTATTCACTAAATTATTTACCATGACATTAGCTATAGAGTATATGATCATGCATCAAATCCATTTCATGCACATAACATGTTTATTTTTTCACTTCACTCTTCATGAAAATATTGAGTGCCACATGCATATTTTTAAACAACTTCTCAAGAATGAGCTATTTTAGAATACTTAACTCAAGCATGAGAGTATTGACACACATTCATATGATTCCTCATATATATTGTTTGTGCACATGGCACCATATCACATGAAAATATCTTCATCTACCATTTTTAGTCATGTAGGATGGATCTCAAATCAATTTTGGTGTCATAGTCAACATTATTTATATGGGATATACCAACATGGATCCTATACCATTTAGATAAATCATACACACACTAATAATTTTTCCTAGGTGTGCTCCCTTTGTTTTAGAAAAAATCTATTTGTAATTTCTCCCCTTTTTTGGATTAATTCTCACATTGATATTGACTTTTTTTCGTAGATAGAAAATATTATTTTTGGAGCTATTCTAGTGTATACAATGTATTCCTTGTCTTCATTTGGTAATTTTTTGGATATATTTTACTCACATTGAATTATAAAGTGCCATTAGAGGTTTGATTTTCATAGCATAGTCTACCTTCATCTATGTGTGCCTTATTTTGTGAACCCTTTTTATATTTCAATTACTGGTCTCTCCCATCACCACTAGAGCCATCCTTATTTGAGAGGTAATTTCCATATTCTTTAATATCTTGAAATCTATTTTTTCTCCTTATAGTGAGCATTTTTTGGCATACTTAGATTATGTCATTTTTTGATGTTTGAGTTGTGGATTTAGAGCAGTCATACAAATATATTATTTCATCTACTCCAACCATTAAAAATTATGATGGGTTTTATGTGTAGTCATATTTATTCTTCAAGTGGCATGTCACTTGATTAAACTTGGTAGTTCACAACATTTAATTTAGTCAATTTATGACATTCTTGGTATACATTTTTATACTTTAACACTTTAGTTGGTAGTATTATCATCTAACATCCCCAAAATTTTTATTTAGTGATCATATAGTGGATTCATACCACTTGTGAAATTTCAATTCTTCAATAATATTTTCACTTGAACTTATTGAACCTTCTCCATTGATGGTTTTCATCCCGTTCATTGTAATCTTCTAGTTTTATCAGAGACCTTTGTTTTATATCTCAATTTCGCAAGTTTTGATTATATTACATGGCCACCTCATGATGCCTACCTTCCAAGACTCAATTTTGATGATTCTTGGCCTTCTCATTTTTATATAGGCAACCCTAGATTGTACTTAAGGGGGTATTGCTACAATATTCATACTTGTACTAATATTAAGTTGCCATAGGATATATTAATTATACCAAGTTTATTTTAAGTGCATTTTTTAGGACTAGAATATGATAAATGGAATCACTAATCAATTTCAATGGCTTCCCACATCTATCCATTATGTGTCCATCACCTTATATATGTGTTAGTTGCTTGGCTAAAAGTAGATTTGGTTCAAAAATATTGATTTCACTTAGTCTAATTTTCAAACCAAACTCTTACTACTTCTATATATTTACCACCTCTCTTTTATATTATAACGATTTTTGGAGATATAAATAATAATATTATTTATTTTTCAATTATGTATTTTTCCATGGTTGGTGTGAGTCGACATTGATACTTTTATTGGGCATTCCCAACTCTTACAATTTACCTATATCAATGGTTAAAAGAAATACAATTGAAGTGTCATTTTCTGGAGTGGATTCATCCACTGGGTTTTAGATTTAAGGTTATATGATAAATATTATTGACCACATTACTAATAAAAAGATAATTCCCATCCACATCAATGTTGTTGATAATAAGATGGATAACCACTTTTATTCCATCAATGAGGTCTCATTATTTCCATTATATCATTAGTATAATTGGGTATGTTGATAACATACCCATTGATGAAATTTATGAGATGATCCCTAATAAGCCTCATGCTCTTGAGATACCAGGGTTTCCCTTTGAATCTCCATCAAAGCTGAGATTAAACTAGTCTCTTTGAAGAGCTTTCAATTTTTCCATCTTGATTTTCTTATAAGAGTTTGATAGAGATGCATTCTCTTTTTATAAAATTTCCCACTTGATGATAAGGTGTATTTCATCACTAGTGACTTTGGATTATAGAATTAAAGATTTGAATTTGAAGAGATATTGACATTTTGGATCAATATTTTCAAGAAAAATTTACTTTAAATAGTTGAATTCCCTAAAATTTATGCTGTTTCTCTCCTCAAAAGGATCCAAATATCATATTCGACATCATTTTAAACAATCTGCTAATTTTATCCCTTTTGTATTCAAACTAGATATAAAAGAGAGTATAGATAGAGCCCAAATAGACCCATTGAACTTTCATTCTATTGAAAAATTAAGCCCAAACCTTCCAAGAAAAAATCTAGTGAAGGAAAATATGACTTGGATATTCCCCATATCAATTACATGGAACACACCTCACTGATTAGGAGTCCAATGTGATGAAAATGGTGCCAATTATGAAACTTATTTATCATCATTATCCACATTAAGGTATTAGCTTTACGATAAATAATGGGATTATAGACTTTGTGAAAGGGCCAAATAACATCCTCCTGTATTTCCAAATGTTTTGCATATCCTCTCATAATTGAAAAGTCACCCAAAGGGTCATATTAACATTTCAAATTTTCCTCCTCCATAAAATTTCCCAAGATAAGGGATTGAAGGGAGTCATGGAAATAAATGAGAAGAGCATTATTCTATGGGGAAAACAAAAATATTAGATATTCCAATGCCTTTTAATACCCTAAATTTATTTAGTAGTAACCCAATTTTTTTCTAGTTTTCTTCCCCAACATAAGGAAAATAAAGGCTCCAAGATATGAACATTGATAGGAACTTCTATAGACTAATTATAATTCCAAAAAATACATAGTTATACCATTTTAAAATCCAAGTAGAGAGAATTGACATAATGTAATTACACTTTCCTAAAAAAATTCCAAATGTGAGAACCTTTAATCCACTCATTAGTAGAAATTATTTTAAAGGGGTCGATATAATCTAGACATCTACTTCTAAGGACTCTAATCCAAAGATGTTCCTCTTCATTAATATCCCACCAAAACTTATTAGCACCAAGGGATTTGTTTATAACAATATATTCACCTTTAGACTTTGGTTTGAAATCCTTCTTCCATTTCATAATGGACATTTTACTAGACTCATTCTTACCATTCCAAATGAAGTTTCTCATGTTACTATATATCCTATGATTGAACTTTTTTGGGGAAACCAATATTGAAATCATATACATTATAATTTATTGGAGAACCACCTAAACAAGATTGGAGTTTACTTACTCAAAAGAGCCACCTCCCTTTCCAAGAGGACACATTGACATCAAATTTGATAATAATGTCCTCCCAAGATGTAACTAAAGGTTTGCCTTATAAAATGGGAAATCTAAGGTATTTCAAAGAGAGATATTTGATCAGGAATCCAATAATATTAGTAACTCTATTTTGAAGGAAAGGGTTGGTATTGAGAAAAAATAACACCCACTTCACTTTATTCAAGTATTGGCCCAAATTATATTGATAAAGATCCAAGATTATCTTTATGGTCTTAGCTGAACAAAGGTTTTTTTAAACTATTTATAATATCATATTGTCAATAAATTTACCATGAGTAACATCAATACCTTTAGTGATGGTAATACATTAGAAATTTTTGATAATTTATCCTTATAAACAATCCAACTAAGAGTGTCTGTTAGGGTGTGGAGCTAAAAGCTTCACCAAGGAGCACACTATGATAGTTTCAGGTCTACACAGACACCGGTGTCGGTTAGGAACGACCAACGTCGGCCAGGTACAGTTGCAGAGGTGCCGGCGTCGGCAGTGGGTCAGCCGACGGTGGTCATAGGCAAGCAGCAGGAACCGGCGTCGGTTACCTGTGCGTCCAGAAAGCTATTTTCGAGGATAGAAGCGAGTGTTTGCATGATGAGTTTAAGTTGTATTCTTAAGCTCACATCTCTATTATTAGTAATATTATCTTTAGAGACCTTGTTCAAGAGGCTTAATTGTTTGTTGTAAGTGCATGCTCAAGTCTCCTAATTCTATATGTAGAATTAGATCTTCTTAGCTTAGGGTGAATTATTGTAGTAGTTCATTGTATGTGAATGTTGAAGAATAGTACAGAATTGAATCAATCTAGGCTTGTTGGAGTTGATTTTTCTTGAGAGAGAGAGCTCTTGAGGGATAGAGATCTAGTGAGAGATCTATACATCTAGGAGAGGTGTGGAAGAAAGAAGTTTCTTCAATTGTATTCCTTTTGTAAAGAGTTTGTTAATACAAGTTTTTAGGGTGGTTTCTTGTATCTCTTGTTCTTGCTGTTTATCATTCTAGTTACTTGTCTATCTGATTTAATTTTGCATTTATTGCTTTCACAAGTGTAATCTATTATTGGTTGATCCCCAACAAGTGGTATCAGAGCTCAGGTTCACTAACAGGTGGTTCAGATCTGTGTAGTGTGTATTGATTACAGGTTCTCATAGGGATTTCTGTTTGAGTGGGAGAAGCAATGGCAGATGAAAGTAAATTGAGAATGGAAAAGTTCAATGGCAAAAATTACCAACATTGGAGAATGCAGATAGAGGATTATCTGTATCAGAAAGATCTCTACTTACCGTTAGGTGGGGTTGCAAAGAAGCCCAAAGACATGGAGGATGAAGAATGGGAAGTTCTTGACAGAAAGGCTCTAGGGTCTATAAGACTGAGTCTAGCATCCACTGTGATATCTAATTTATCACAGGCAAAGTCTATGGTAGAGTTGATGACTACGTTAGCAAATTTGTATGAAAAACCCTCAGCTTCTAATAAGGTATATCTAATGAAGCAGTTATTTAATTTGCATATGAATGAAGGTGGATCTGTTTCTACTCATCTGAATGATTTCAATGGAATTGTGAATCAATTGAGTTCAGTCAATATAGTGTTTGATGATGAAATAAAAGCTCTTTTAATATTATGTTCTTTGCCTGAAAGCTGGCATGGCTTAGTAATGGCAGTAAGTAATACTGCATCTACATCAAATATTTTGAAAGTAGAGGATGTTGTTAGTGTTATCTTGAATGAGGAAATATGCAAAAAAAGCACAGAAGAGACATCTGTGAATGCTTTAAGTTTTGAGAGCAGGGGAAGGCAAAAAGAGAAGAGCAAGAAAGGCAAATAAAGATCCAAGTCTAAGGGGAAAGGCAGATCTAAATCCAGAAATGGCAGAAGGCCACAATGCTAGAATTGTGGAAAGATGGAGCACATAAGCAGAGATTACTGGTCAAAGCCTAAGGAGGACAATCAGCACGAAGGAAAGGAAGAAGCCAAGGTTGCAGGTATTGCACAAGATGCTTTAATTTTCTCTCTGCATAATAATATAGAATCTTGGGTGTTAGATTCTAGTGCATCTTTTCATGCTACCCCTAACAGGGAATATTTTAGTGACTATATCCATGGAGATTTTGGAATAGTGTATCTAGGGGATGATGAGCCTTGTAAAATAATTGGCAAAGGTAAAGTGTAGCTGAAGATGCAGAACAACAACACATGGGTGTTGAGAGATGTGATGCATGTTCCTAGCTTGAAGAGAAATTTGATTTTTGCAGGAAAGTTAGGGGATGAGGGTTGTACAGTAACTCTCACAGCAGAATCTTGGAAGGTGACCAAGGGTGCACTTGTTATGGCCAGAGGTAAGAGAGAAGGTACTCTCTATTTGTGTAATTGTGTTACTAACAAATCTCCTTATGTATTATCTACTTCAGATGTGGATGCTAAATTGTGGCACGCAAGGCTTGGCCACATGAGTGAGAAGGGGATGTCAATTCTTAAGTCCAAAGGTATGCTTTCAGATTTAAAAGGCATAGATCTAGAGTTTTGTGAGCACTGTGTATTTGGAAAACAGAAAAGGGTTAGTTTTCTCAAGACTGGGTCTACTAAGAAGAGGCATAAGTTGCAGCTTGTTCACACAGACGTGTGGGGACCGGCTCTAGTTGCTTCCATTGGAGGATCACAGTACTATGTATCTTTCATAGATGATGCTACAAGGAAGGTATGGATCTATTGTATTAGAAGAAAATTTGATGTATTTGAGACTTTTAAGATTTGGAAAGCTATGGTTGAGAATGAAACAGGTAAAAGATTGAAGTGCCTGAGATCTGACAATGGCGGTGAGTTCTGCAGTTATAAGTTCAGAGATTATTGTTATATGCATGGAATCTGTAGGCAAAAGACGGTTCCAAGGACACCTCAGCAGAATGGAATTGCTGAAAGGATGAACAGGACAATAATGGAGCGTGTAAGATGTATGAGATTGCATGCCGGTTTGCCCTTACAGTTTTGGGCACAAGCTGTTGACACTGTAGTATATCTGATTAACAGAGGACCCTCTACAGCTCTGGATGGTGGTATTCCAGAAGAAGCTTGGATAGGTAAAAAGGTAGATCTCTCATATCTCAAAGTTTTTGGTTGTGAAGCCTTTGTGCACATAGATAAAGAAAATAGAAAGAAGCTTGATGCTAAGTCTATGAGGTGCACATTTATTGGCTATGGCTCAGATGATTTTGGTTACAGATTGTAGAATCTAGAAACTAACAAGGTAATTAGGAGCCGTGATATTATTTTCAATGAAAGAGTGATGTATTGTGATTAGCTAAGGAAGTTGAATCAATCTGAGTAGAGCAATGGTGAATTGGATGAGGTGAAGGTCCAATATGAGCTCGCAGGAAAAAAATAATCACTTGCAGGAAAACACAGAGACCGACGTCGGTAGGTTAGGAACCGGCGTCGACAGTACAAAAACTGGCGTCAGCCATACAGAGATCGACGTCGGTAGGATAGACACCGAGATCGGTCAGACAGAACTAGCGTCGGCCAGTAACAGGTTTGGAGGTGATTGAGGTCGGTCACTGTCAAAGAATTTGGGTGGACAGCGTGTCGTGAACGAGTCTCAGACACCCATCAGGAGGTCAGAAAGGGTGAGTAAGCCTCCAATTAGATATTCTCCTTCATTATTTTATTTATTGCTAACTGATGGTGGAGAACCAGAGAGTTTTGAAGAAGCAATATAGGTGAAGTCAAGAGTCAGTGGGACCGTGGCATGGTTGAGGAGTTGGAGTCCTTAAGAGAGAACCAAACATGGGATTTGGTTGAATTGCCAGCAGGTAAGAGGACACTGAAGAACAGATGGACCTACAGGTTGAAAGAAGGTGAGAATGGACATATGAGATATAAGGCCAGATTGGTGGTAAAAGGATTTTCACAAAAGCCAGGGATTGACTTTGGTGAGATTTTTTCTCCTGTTGTTAAAATGACTTCTATAAGGGTTGTATTGTCTTTGGTTGCTTTTGAGGATTTGCATCTTGAGCAGCTAGATGTTAAGACAATGTTTCTTCATGGAGATTTGGATGAGGAAATTTATATGGAACAACCGGAAGGATTTAAGGTCAAGGGTAAGGAGAAGTTTGTGTGCAGATTGAAGAAAAGCTTGTATGGCCTCAAGCAAGCTCCTAGGCAATGGTACTTAAAATTTGACAGGTTTATGACTGAGCATGGCTACAGTAGGTGTCAATCTGACCATTGTGTGTATTTCAAGAGATTTGATAATGGTAGATATATTATTCTATTGTTGTATGTAGATGATATGCTGGTTGCAGGATCACACATGCAGGATATCTCTAAGCTTAAGGTGAAATTAGCTCAAACATTTGCTATGAAGGATTTGGGAGCAGCAAAGAAAATCCTTGGCATGAGCATTAAGAGAGACAGGAAAAATCATAGGTTGATATTGTCTCAAGAAGATTATGTGGACAAGGTGTTGAAACGGTTCAATATGAAGGATGCTAAACCAGTAAGCACACCTTTGGCTGGACATTTTAAGTTGAGTAAAGAAAAATGTCCTAATTCATATGATGAGGTAGAGTACATGAGTAAGGTTCCATATTCTTCTGAAGTTGGGAGTTTGATGTATGCAATGGTGTGTACTAGACCAGATATTGCCCAAGCAGTGGGAGTGGTAAGTAAGTATATGGCCAATCTAGGTAAGGAACATTGGAAAGCAGTTCAGTGGATCCTTAGATATTTGAGAGGAACCAGCAGTAGGCACTTGTGCTATGGAGGTTCAGATACTTCTCTACATGGTTATGTAGATTCAGATATGGTAGGTGATTTGGATGGCAGGAGAAGCACTACAGGTTATGTTTTCACTGTAGGTAGAACAATAGTTAGCTGGATATCTAAGTTGCAGAAGGTTGTTGCCTTGTCAACTACAGAAGCAGAGTATATTGCAGCCACAGAGGCTAGCAAAGAGATGATATGGATGACACGGTTCATGGATGAGCTTGGTAGGGAGCATGAGAGTTACAGATTGTATAGTGACAGTCAGAGTGCAATCCATTTGGCTAAGAATTTAGCCTTTTATTCAAGAACAAAGCACATACAGCTAAAGTATCACTTCATACGACAGGTATTGGAAGATGGTGAGTTGAAGCTGGAGAAGATCCATACGGATAGGAATCCTGCTAATATGTTAACCAAGCTGGTTACAAAGGAGAAGTTGAATCTTCATTCAACTTCTGTTGGTCTTCAAGATTGAGTTGAAGATGGAGGAGCTTGAAGACGTTGCTGTACAGGTACTGGTGCAGCTGTTTATCTCCAAGTGGGAGATTGTTAGGGTGTGGAGCTAAAAGCTTCACCAAGGAGCACACTATGACAGTTTCAGGTCTACATAGACACCGGCATCGGTCAGGAGTGACCGACGTCGGCCAGGTGCAGTTGTAGAGGCGCTAGCGTCGGCAGTGGGTCGGCCGACGGCGGTCATAGGCAAGCAGCAGGAACCGGCGTCGGTTACCTGTGCATCCAGAAAGCTATTTCCGAGGACAAAAGTGAGTGTTTGCATGATGAGTTTAAGTTTTAGTCTTAAGCTCGCGTCTCTATTATTAGTAATATTATCTTTAGAGCCCTTGTTCAAGAGGCTTAACTGTTTGTTGTAAGTGCATGCTCAAGTCTCCTAATTCTATATGTAGAATTAGATCTTCTTAGCTTAGGGTGAATTATTGTAGTAGTTCATTGTATGTGAATGTTGAAGAACAGTACAAAATTGAATCAATCCAGGCTTGTTGGAGTTGATTGTTCTTGAGAGAGAGAGCTCTTGAGGGATAGAGATCTAGTGAGAGATCTATACATCTAGGAGAGGTGTGGAAGAAAGAAGTTTCTTCAATTGTATTCCTTTTGTAAAGAGTTTGTTAATACAAGTTTTCAGGGTGGTTTCTTGTATCTCTTGTTCTTGCTGTTTATCATTCTAGTTACTTGTCTATCTAATTTAATTCTGAGTTTATTGCTTTCACAAGTGTAATCTATTTTTGGTTGATCCCCAACAGTTTCAACGAAAATAATAAAGAGATAACGGGAAATGGGGTCATTTTTTCTAATCATATAATAGACTTGGAAAAAAAATGGGACCCTATTTACCAGGGTATAAAAAAGGTGTATCAATATATTTATTTAGCCAAATGTAAAATAAAAATATATTTTTTTAGTATTCTAACATGAAGTCCCAATACATCTGATCAAAATATTTTATAATATCAAGCTTGATGATTGTAATGGGGCATTTTTAAAATATATTTTATAAGTTTGTGAAAGATAAAAAGACTCTCCAAAATCTTCCTATCATTTTTAAAACCATTCTACATTCTTATTTCCATGGTATTGACCACTTTTAATCCTAAGATCTGGGATCTTTGGTCCATCATGAAAAAACTCATAGTTGTCATGTCTCTTGAGGAATCAAGGAAATTCAAAGGAATGTTCATTGAATTTAAAGTGAAGGGAGTAGGTCTTAATGTCTTATCATTTTCATGTTTCTATTTTAACTTGTGTTAAGTATCCTTATGATGTTTGAGTATGTTTGGATGTCTTTGACAAAGGATTGAAATGATCTCATAATCTAGAGTGCCTTGATGGAGATGGTGGGAGGTGGCAATTGATGACTCACCATGAAATTTTTTGAGTGTATTCACTATATTCAAGGTATGGTGGACTATAAGCCTTGAAAGGGTGATGAAGATACATGGAAGGATAATTCAAATTATTAAATAAGGCTATAAGATACTTTTGTGATATTCATTAGTAAATATCCTTTGTGAAGCTATGTGTATATTGTCTAAAAGGAAGGTTTTGGTCTTAAAATGAAAAAAATTGACCTCAAAATGACACTAAACAATCAATAACATCTTTAATAAAACTCATAGTCATGTTATTACTTTAGTCAAATGGTTTTAGGCTTTGCAAATGTCCCCTTTACAAGTATAGAACATTGTTTTGCCTTCAAGAAAGATCACACATATGAAACATGCCCCCTTTTTACTCTCTAAAACTTATTACTTGTTTAAAGATTCTATTTGAATCACATTTTTTCCTAATTTTACCCTAAAATTGTGGTTTGGAACTGAAACATGAGGAAATAGAGGAGAATTTGTAGGTTTTAATAGTCTTTTTAGGTGGTATGGATCTGTACAATACAAATTTGCTCAAGAGGAGTTAGGGGATATAAGAAGGTTCTATTATAGGTACATGATAAATTTTTTATAATGTTTAAATACTTGATATTCCAAAAACTTATGTGTTTGCCTTACTTAGTTCATTGGTAGATATCAAGAGCACTTTAGGTTTGTACTCAGTCTATATAAGAGAGAGAGAGAGAAAGAAGATTCAAACTCTTGTCCAGAGGAACTAGACCTTATGACCTTCCAATCATGGGTGTTTGTTGATAGTTTATTCTCCCTAATTTTATGAACAAATTCTAATAAATTAAGTTTTATATCCCCAATTCACATCTGCACAAGGTAAGAGAAGTATAATGGTTTTCATGAGTTTATGACTACTTTGGTCAAACTAATGATTGTTTTTTATTATTTAGGTCTTGAAGAGACCTTTCATGGCTTCCTTAAATTTTTTTCCATGAATGTGAGTTTATAGGGATTAAAAAACACCTAAAATACCAAATATTCACTGTACAAGTAGTTTAAATGGTTGTACATGGTGGATTTAAGGTTATCAAGACTCATTAAGACATTGTATGCAATGATTCATTCATTACAAGTTTCCTCCTTTCAAGTTTTTAAAACTTCATAAAAGTCCCATATCATGTCAACCATAAATATATCCACAACACCCTCATATTCTCATTTAGTAGATAATAAGGTAACTTAGCATATGTTAAGGTAATTTAGGGAATCCTAGGTTTCTCTTTTCACTATGTATGCCTCTTTGAAGATCCTTAAAAATGATATATCTTATTAATGCATATACGTATGATCACCTAGGATCCTTTAAGACTATTTTGAGTATGAATTCATGTTTCATTCCATTTTCATAACTTTTTCACTACCATTCAACCATTGTTATAAGCTTATCACTCCATTCTCAGTCTCCATATATACTCCATTATCACCACACATACTATCATCAATCCTCATCCACATCCATATAATGAATCCAAGTAGTTGGTACTAATTAGTGTTTTTAGGGATCATAATTATCATGAATATGAGTTATGAATCCTTAAGTTAGGCTAAAATAGATCTTCACCTATATCTAAGGTGAAAACATAGTCAAGTATACTTCATGAAAGTGGTGTATGGAGGAGGCTAGAAGATGTCTCAATGAAATAAGTTTGATTGAGTTACCTCTTAGGTTGTTTTAAATGAATTTTAGATATTCATAAGTCATGATAAATACCATATCAGGGTATTTTAGCATTCAAATTTAACCTCTATCGATACAAAATACCTAAACATTCATCTATAGCTGTAAAAAAGATCCACAGTTACTATGAAGATTGGACCATGTTAAAGTTACATATATGAGAGTCAAAAGAGATGTGAAATGATTTTGATTCATAATTTAAACTTAATATAGGCTCAATAGTCAAAGGAGATAGCGAATGAACCTATAGTTAGTGCCCTAAAGACACCTATAGGCTACTTTCTAAGACACATACAAGCCTATTTATAGTTTGGTCCATTTTCAAGATAAGTTGGGAAGGTAGAAAGGATTTTGAAATAATTTAAACCTAACTAAAACTTTAATAATGTCTTGGATCTAATAAAGGTCATAATTTTAATATGAATTTTTAGGCCAAAGACACAGTCCTAGTCCCAAAAAACACTTACAAGCAATTGACAATAGGCAAGTGCTAGCATAAGGGAGAAGAAATAATTTGTATGAGTCAATGGAGAGTATACAAAGGTTAAAATATGTAGTGATAATTTATTAGACCCAAAATATACAACAAACTCATACACAACCAACCTATACCTTCTCACAGTCAATGCATATAGCTAGTGTTAAGAGAATTTGTGGTTTTAAGGCCTCTATAAGTGTTGTTAGGCCTTAAAATTTAGTAAAAGTGATCATTGTAAGTAGGTAAATGTGTTAATTCTAATATAAAGGTTATAAAATTAGTGGAAACATTTATTGTTTTGTCTCCAAACTAACATAGGCTGTTAGCAATCATTAAGAACAAATTGAAGGTTTGAGGACAATATGTGTGTGTGTGTGTGTGTGTGTGAATTAATAAAATGTTTTGAAGTAATGAAGGGTGATGATAATGTATTAATATACTATATGGGATTGGTGGCACTTAATTTTTCAAGTCAAAATACCCTTGAGAGATAGTTGAAGATAACAAACTGAAGGTAAGCCTATTCATACCATTTGAGAGTTTTGTACATACTTAGGAGTTATTTAAGGTTTAAAGCACATAATATGAAGGTAAGAAAGGTGAGAGAGGTAGAGTAACATATTATGATGATAATAAACTCAGGTGAAGTAGGAAAATCACCAAACTCTATCATTAAGGGTTAGGAAGATATGATTGCTTACAAACCCTAAGAAGGACATAAAGGAGTGTAAGCAATAGAATTGGAAGGAATAAATATAGAGAATGTTTAAAATAATAAAATAATTTTATATGAGTTATAAATCCATAAACACTATGATAAATATAAATAAAATCCTCCTCAAACCCCAAACCTTAAGTACTTAGACTTAATAGTCTTGACAGTGCCACCTATAGGCAATAACATGAGACAATGAGAACAAGGTTAGAGTTTGAAAAATTTAAGGTAAGAAAATGGGTGAGAATAGGATGTAAATAATATTATATGATGTTATTTAACCCATAAAGCCACTATAGGTCACTCAAAATTCTAAACTCTCAATCTAGGCCTTGAAGCCTAAAGGCCATAACTAGGACTTAAACCCCACATCATGTTGAAGCATACACAAAATTTATCCAAAAATAAATATTAATTTTATGAGGTGTGAGATGATTATTAAGGTATTATGAATGATATTTCAAGTATTAAAAATTCAAATAAAGGATCAAACTAGTCTTGAGACCCTATCCAAACTACATAGTCTAAATAGCTAGTTCTAGCCATAATTTCAAATGCTTATATCTCTCACCAAAAAGGGACTTGAGTAAAATTATATTAGGGGGAATTTATGACCCATAAATAATTTAAATCCATGAAGGAGGGAGTTATATTTAATGGCACAAGTTTATGAACCATTCTTAAGACTGATGACAAGTTCAGATTGCATGTAGAAGACTATAAGCCTACCAACTTACATTCATATATTAAAACACATTTTTCATGTGAAATAAAGTTATTAAAGAAAATTAGAGGGGTAAATATACTTAATATCCATAAAAATAAGTTTTGGTTTGGAGTTCCTTACTTTATGAACCATCGTTAAGATGGTGGACCTCCAAAACCCTACTACAAACCATACATAAGGAAAATGGATATTTTGGAAAAAAAGAACTCATTAATGACCTAATAAACACTTGAATCATAAATTCAACTCTGATTAGATCCTAACCATTATACTTAGTTATATGGATGGTGTATGGACCTATTAGAAAATACTATTTTTCAGGAAAAAGAGCAAAACATGAGATACAAAGAAGTTTAAGAGTTTATAATAATTTGAGATATTTTTTTCCCACTTTTTTTTTCTCTAAAAATCATTGGATATCTAAAAACATGCCCCTAAGTGCCTCTGTAAGTCTCTTATAAATAGCTAGTCTACAAAAATGAAGGAGAAGGTGACCTAGTCACTTAGTTTGACAAGGTTGAAGGTGTGAACTACTCAAGAAGGCCCATGACATGATGTATGATGTTTATTTAAACCTAATACTCATCTATTTATAGGTTCCTAAGGTCTCATACATTTTTTTTGTGGCAACCAAGTACTAGCAGTCAAACTACTAGCCTAGTGGCCTAATAGACCTACTTGGTCAACAAGGAGACATCAAAGTTTACATAGATGGATAATGAAGTGATTTAATATAGATATATTATTCCTAATAATTTATACATTTAAGGAGTCAAGTGTAATTTTAATATGCATTATGGAGGAAGAATTTAGTTTCTTGACTTGGTCATATGCTCAAAAGGAAGATAGGCTATTGTATGATTTATGATGGCCTACTTACACCTCATTTATGTTGTAACTACAAGGAACATGAGGTATTTGAATAAATAGGGTATTATACATAATTAAATAGAGGTTGAATAATTCAACCACATCCTCCACTACCCCACCTCAACGTAGGAGTCATTGAAGAACATCAAGCATAAAGAGTCTTTTGGAGGACTATGTAACAGATTGTAGCTACTATAATGAATGTTATATGGTCATTGATTACCTTTTCCTCTCACCTCCATACCACTCTCCTTCTCTTCTCTAACTATTTTGATATATATTCAGGCTAAAAGGCCTTAATTTGAAATCCTTCTCTTGGGAATGAGGAGACTCTACCTATATTGGCACTTTTTAACCTCTTAAGTGAATACAAATGACTATTTTTAGATTTCTTAATACAATTTTAGTGTGTTATAATTAGTTTAATTTACACATGTGGTAGTTTTTCTCCTTTGGTGGTAGTAATCTCACCTAGTTGCTAGTATATGATATTATGTAGGTCACACATAGTGTTTAGATGTTAAGTCGCTGAGGTTGGAGTGGATATTTGATTGGTTAGTGCCTTGATCCAGCCCTTCCATCATCAATATCATGTTTTGATCACTTAGTGAAGCCTTTATGTGAAATACTTTTGCATAGGAGTCTTTGGAGTTAAAAGATTCAATCATTTACATTGCTTACTAGTGTTTGTTTAAGTCCAAATTGAATGGATGAATGTTTACATTGGTGCATCACCATCCCTTAGAGTAGGTTTATTTTATTCACTTTATATCCCTTTTTAACCCAATAGTAGTAGGTTTTAGTGAATTGAGCAAAAAATGATGTACCATAGGAGCTATCCCCATAATCTATAGGTTTGGTATAGCTATAGGTAACCCACAACCTATAGACTAATCCCTATTAGTCCAAGTTTAAATAAGTATCAACACTCTCCTTCATAGGTGAAACTTGGGTTGCTAATAGTTCTGGCATTCATGAGGAGATAAGATTCAAACATTGGAGCACTCACTTATAGCTTTACATTCATCTCAGAGAGTTTTAAACACCTAAAAAATGGATGTGTAGTTAGATTTCATGCTAAGAGGCATCACAAATTCATCATTATAGAGGTAAGGGAGGTTCTTATTCATAATTAATATTATTTTTCATATGTTCCATGAGAATTTATGGATGCATATGGGGTAGATTTATGTCATTCACTTCCTTATCAGTAGCCCTATAATCCATCCCAATTCCATTATGATCCCTATCCATCTTATTCTGACCCCTATCAACCCTACCATGATCCATGCCAACTTTATGATGATCCCCACCAATCCTATATTGAACCATATCAACATTACCATGGCTCACACCAACCCTATGATACCCCTCATCAACCCCCTTGGCAACCCAATCACATATTTTAATAGCCTCATAGACTTTGTTACCCTCCTTATGATCCATATCAGTTCCAAGGTCAACCTCCTTACCAAAATTTATCTCCCTCTTTCCCTCCCCAACCACCCTTCTAAGACACACATAATTTTTATGATGAGTTAGAAAAGTTGAAGAGTATGAGCCAAATCATTACTAATGAAATATTAGCCTTGAAACAACAACAATCATGTAAACACTTTCATGAATCTTCACCTCCTATTGCCTCATGCCAATATCCTTGGATTTTAATTCCATCATAGTAGGAAGTTCATCAATTCATGCCTATGACTAAAACAAATACAAAAGAAGAAGTTCCTACATCCAAGTTTAAAACTTGGAAACAAATGCATCAGTTAAGGGGAGGAGGAGACTAGTCAATTATAAGCCAAGATTTTGAAATGAAAGAAAATTTGGAAAACATCTAGCCCCCACCCCTCCCTCCTCAAAATTCCAAAGCCTTCCCCTCATGGAGGTATATTAAAGACAATATGTAGATAAAAGAGGAAGTGATGGTTGTCAAGGGTGAGAAACCCAATGAGCATGATAAAGTATCTACAACACCATTGGATTTGACTCACCTTCTTGAGATTTTTCAAGGATCCACCATGCCATCCCTTGAGAAGGAGCCTCTTTTGTGTGATAAAAATGAATAAGAATAAGTTATAGTGATATGAGATGAGATTTAATTGAGTGATCAAGAAGAGGAAATAATCATTGGGACACCTCTTGCCAAGAATAGGTGTGAATCAATCTTTCACAATGCAAAACAAGATGATCTTTGAGAGGTTAATGGGGTGAAAGATGATCTGCAAGAACAATATGGGCCACAAAAGAGAGATGTTTCAATTGAACAAGAATAGGATGACTCCAAAGAACTCCTTAATCACATGGTATCTTCCCTCCATCATGACAGTCCTCAATAACTTGCAGTAGTCATAATAGATAATTATAGGTCAGCCAATGAAGATGATGGACAAGGTAAATTTGAGAGCATACAAAATCATCAAGTTATTGTTAAGGATGAAGGAACTTCAAATTACCAATTAGAGATATCAAATAATGACTTGTATCCCCATGAGCATGATCAAGAAGGTGATATTTTAAATTATGATGTGATTGCTCCTGCACCTTCTATTATTCAACTTGAAGAGAGTCCAATCACACTTGATCTAGGTGAGAACCAATCAATGGACTTGTTTGAGATCATCAACTTAGGATACTCTTCATTTGAAAGTGATTCAATTCAAATTGAAATAATCAATTCCATCAAGAAAGGAGTCAACCCTCCAAGCACACCATTCCAAGAAGATGACTTATCAAGATATGACTTATTTGAGGTTTTCAAGAAAGGTTATCAACTCCTCACTCCATATACAAATGTTTCTTCACCCTTGTAGGGTGGAACTAAACTCAAGTGGCTTCAAAAAGTTATGACAATAAATGCAACTCTATTAAAATCCATCCTTGCATCCATAACACAAGGACAACCTCAAAATATGAAACATGATCAAGAGCATCTCATGATTCAGGCATAATTGACATCGTTTATGAAAGGAAGGACAATTTGGAATGAGTATGATTGGGTGTTTGATTCATATAACCAACCCATTCACCTAGGGGTAAAACAATAAGGTTCAACTGCTTTTTCAAGAGGCCATGAGCATGCTAATACCTTTAGTTACAAGTGAGAGTATTCATATAATGGACAATGTTTAGTTGGACTCAAATCAAGATGTGGCAATTAGACCTCATGGTTCTATAGTGGTCAATCAAGTTTTACATTTGATCCTAGAGGTAATATTTTTATATCAAGTTAGTTGTTTTAGTTTGTTTTTTTCTTGTTTTAATAGGTGGTCAACATAAGTAGTATGCTTCCTTGTTGTCTTATCTTGTTATTTTCCTTAGGTGTTGTTTCTTTGGAAATATTGGATGTGTCTTGTTATTTTTTTGTATTTTTATAGATTTCATAAGTGCTAATTATTTGGTAGTCTAAGAGGGTAGTCATCAAAACCATGTTGTCATGTTTAAATATTATCATTGTCATCAAAATTCAATGGGTTTCCTTGATCAAAAATCTAGTCAACCCCTGTGAGTCACAAAAAATGTTGACCACTTTCTATCCTCAGGTCTATAAAGGTGTCAAATTGAAGTATTGGGATCTTTGTCCATCGTAAAAAAAACATAGTTGTCATGTATCTTGAGGAACTAGGGAAATTCAAAGGAATGTTCATTGACTATCAAGTGAAGGGAGCAGGTCTCAATGTCTTGTCATTATCATGTTTCTATTTCAACTTGTGTTAAGTATCCTTATGATGTTTGACTGTGTTTGGATGTCTTTGACAAAGGATTGAAGTGATCTTATAATCTAAAGTGCCTCGATGGAGACGGTGGGAGGTGGCAATTGATGACTCATTATGAGATTTTTTGAGTGTATTCAATATATGCAAGGTATGGTGAAATATAATCATTTAAAAGGTGATAAAGATACATAGAAGCCTAATTAAAAATTTTAAAGAAGGATATAAGGTAATTTTGTGATATTCACTAGTAAATATCCTTTGGGAAGTTATGTGTATATTATCTAAAAGTAAGGGTTTGGTCTTAAAATTAAAAAAATTACCTCAAAAGGCTACTAAAGCATTAATAAAATATTTACTCACCCTCATAGTTATGTTATTTCTTTAGTCAAATGGTTTTAGGCTTTGAAAATGTCCCCTCTACAAGTCTAGAATGTTGTTTTGCCTTCAAGAGAGCTCACATGTGTGAAATATGACTCCTTTTTGCTCTCAAAAACTTATTAATTATTTTAATATGACATTTGAATCAAATTTTTCCTCATGTTTCCCTAAAATGGTGGTTTGAAACTAAAATTTGAGTAAATAAAGGAGAATTTGTAGGTTTTATCAATCTTTTCAGGTGGTACGGATCCGTATGGTATGTATTTTCTCAAGAAGAGTTAGGGGATATAAGAAGGTTATGTTATAGGTACATATTGAAGAGATTATAATGTTTTAAGGATTGAAAATCCAAAAAATGATGTGTTTCCCTACTTAATTCATTGGTAGATATCAGGAGCACTTCAAGTTTGTGCTTAGTCTATACAGGAGAGAGAAAGAAGATTCAAGATCTTGTCTAGAGGAACTATAGCTTATGACCTTATAATCATGGGTAATGGTTATTTGTTTAGTCTCCCCAAATTTATGAATAAATTATAAGAACTTAAGGGTTTTTTTCACCATTCACATCTGCACAAAATAAGAGAGTCTGATTTTGATGAGTTTATGACTATTTTGGTCAAATTAATGATTATTTCTGATTCCTTAGGTCTTGAGGAGACCTTTCATGTCTTATTTTGAATTTTTTCCACATGTGTGAGTCTATAAGGATGAAAAAACACCTAAACTAAAAAATCTATGGTCTGTAGGTAGTTTGATTGGTTGTATGGTTCATGGTGGATTTAAGGTTGTCAAGATTCATTAAGACATTGTATGTAATGTTTGATTCATGGAAAGTTTCCTCCTTTCAAGTTTCTCAATATTCATCAAAGTCTCATATCCTATCAAACCATTAATCTATCCAAAAGAGCCTCATGGTCTCATTTAGTAGATATTAAGGTAACTTAGCATATGTTAAGGCAATTAGGGTATCTTAGTTTTCTCTTTTCACTATGTATGACTCTTTGAAGAGCCTTCAAAATGATATATCTTGTTAAGGCATATAATTATTCTCACCTAAGATCCTTTAATACTATTTTGACTATGGATTCATGTGTCATTCCATCCCCCCATGTTTCATTCCATTTTCATAACTTTGTCACTACCATTCAACCATTTTATAAGCTTATCACTCCATTTTCAGTCTCTATATATACTCCATTATCACCACACATACTATCATCACTCCTCATCCACATCCATATCATGAATATAAGTATTTATTACTCCTTAGTGTTGTTAGGGATCATCATGATCATGAATATGATTTATGTAGCATTAATTCATGCTAAAATAGTAAATCTTCACCTATAGCTAAGGTGAAAACACAATCAAGTATACTTCATGAAAGTGGTGTATGGAGGAGGCTAGAAAATGTCTCAATGAAAGGAGTTTGATTTAAATAAATCTAAAGTTATTTTAAATGAATGGAAGAGGTTCATAAGTCATGTTAATAAAATTTTAAAGGTCTTTTAGCATTCAAATTCCACCTCTGTCTGTAAAAAATACCTAAACATTCATCTACAACTGTAACAAAGATACACAGTCAGTATGAAGATTAGATCATGACAAAGGTACATAAATGCAAGTTATAAAATATGTGAAAGTATTTTTATTCCTAATTAAAAATTCATACAAGATGAATAGGGAAAGGAGATAGACAATGAACCTATAGTCAGTGCCCTAAAGACACCTACAAACTACCTTCTAAGACACATATAATCCTATTTGTAGTTTGGTCCATTTACAAGATAAGTTGGGAAGATAGAAAGGAATTTGAAAGAATTGAAACCTAAATAAAACTTCAATAATTTCTTGGATCTAATTAGGGTCAGAATGTTAATATGAAGTTCTAGGCTGAAGACACAATCCTAGTCCCAAAAGGCACCTACAGGAAGTTGACAATAGGTAAGTGCTAGCCTAAGGGAGAAGAAAGAGTTTGTATGAGTAAGCAATTATGAGTCAATAGAGAGTATAAATAGGTTCAAGGATCTATTAATAATGTTTTATACCCAAAATATATGGTGAACTCATACACAACTAGCCTATACTTTCTCACAGTCAATGCACACAATCAGTGTTAGGAGAATTTGTGGTTTTGAACCCTATATAGGTGTTATTAGGAATTAAAATTTAGTACAAGTGATAATTGTAAGTAGGTAAATATTTTAATTCTATTATAAAGGTTAGGAAATCAGTGGAAAAATTAACTATTTTATCTCATAACTACCCTAGGATGTTAATAATCATTAATGAGACCAGGTGAACAAATTGAAGGTTTGAGGACAAGATAGATATATTAGACTTCATAAAATATTTTTAAGGAATAAAAGGTGATGATAGTGTATTAATATACTCTTTTGGATTAGTGAAACTCAATATTTAAATTCAAAATACCCTTGAGGGCTAACTGAAGAAGACAGACCTAAGGTTAGCCTATTCATACCAATTGAGAGTTTTGTACAAACTTGGGAGTTGTTTAAGATTGAAAGAACCTAATAGGAAGGCATGAAATGTTAGAGAGGTAGAGTAACATCTTATGATGAGAATAAACTTAGGTGAATTAGGAAAAGCACTAAACTTGGTCATTAAGGGTTAAGAAGATATGACTGCTTGTAAACCCTAGGAAGGAGATGGAGTGTAAGCAACAAAATTGGAAGAATGAATCAGTAAGGAGTATGTTGACAATACTAAAACCATGTTATAGGAGTTTTAACTACATCAAAACTATTAAAAATTGAAACAAAATTCTCCTCAAACACCAAACCTTAAGAACTTAGACTCAATAGTCTTGATAGTGCCACCTACAAGTAGCCACATGAGATAATGAGAACAAGATTGGAGTTTGAAAACTTGAAGGTAAGAAAAAGGGTGAGAATAGGTGGGAAATAAGATGATATCATGGGATTTAACTCCAAAATCCACCAATAGGTAACTCAAACCTCTTAATGTTTAGTCTAAGCATTTAAGCCTAAAGGCCATAACTAAGCCTTAAACCCCACATCATGTTGAATCATACCAAAAATTTATCCAAGAATAAATAGGACTTTGATGAGTTATTAGATGATGATTTAGGTCTTATGAAATAAATTTAAAGTAGTATAAATGCAAAGAATGGATCAAACTAGTCTTGAGGCCCTATTTAAACTATACAATCCAGGCAGATAGTTCTCTCCATCATTTTAAATTCTTAGATCTCTCACCATAGAGGGACTTGAGGAAAATTATATTAGTGGGAATCAAGGACCTATATACACTTGAAATCCATGAAGGAGTGAGTTAGATTTAGGGGCACATGTTTATGAACCATTTCTAAGACTAATGATAGGTTCAGATTACTTGTAGAAGACTATACTACCAACTTACATTCATATTTTAACACAAATTTTTCATGGGAACTCAAAATGTTTAGGAAAGTTAGAGGGGTCAATGGACTTAATATCCAAAACAAGAAGTTTTGGTTTGGAGGTCCATACTTTATGAACCATCGTTAAGTTGGTGGACCTCCAAAACCCTACTATCGACTAGACCTAAGTAAAATGGATATTTTGGAAATCCAAACACTCATGAATTATATGATAAACACTTGAATCATAAGTTAAACTTAGAATAGATCCTAACCATGGTATTTAGTTGTACGGATGGTGTATAGGCCTATAAAAAAATGTTTTTTTAAGGAAAAAGAGTAAAAATGAGGTACAAGGTAGTTTAAGAGTTAAAAATCATTGGAGATATTTTTTTGGAACTTTTTTTATCTCCTTAAGTAATTTGATGTCTAAAAACATGCCTGTAAGTGCCTCTATAAGTCTCTTCTAAATAACTAGTCTGCAAAAATGAAGAAGGTGACCTAGTCACCTAGTTTGATAAGGTTGTATGTGTGAACTACTCAAGAAAGCCCATAAAATGATGTATGATGTTTATTTAGACCTAATAATCACATATTTATAGGTTTATAATGTCTCATATAGGTTTTATATGGAAATCAAGCATTAGAAGTCAAACTACTAGGCCTAGTGGCCCAGTACACCTACTTGGTCAACAAGGAGACAATAAAGTTGGTGTAGAGGGATAATGAGGTAAGTTTATATATATATATATATATATATATATATATATATATATATATATATATATATATATATTACACCTATTAACTGATGTATTGAAGGAGGCAAGGGTACTTTGAATAGAAATTATGGAGGAAGAAGTCAATTTCTTGACTTGGTCATATGCTCAAATGGAGAATAGGCTATTGTATGATTTATGATGGCATAATTACACCTCATTTATGTTTTAACTACAAATAATAAGAGGTATTGGAATAAACAAGGGAATATTAATGATTTAAGAGAGGTTGAACAAGTAAATTACATACTCCACTACCCCACCTTAATGCATAAGGAGTCATTGAAGAGAATCAAGCATGTAGATTCTTTTGGATGACTGTGTAATTGATTGTAAATATAGTAATGATTGTATTATGGCCATTTATGGCCTTTTAATCTCACTTGCATGAAACTCTCCTTCTCCTTATCTCCTTATTCTACTATATATTTAGGCTTAAAGGCCTTAATTTGAAATCCCTTTCTTGGGCATGAGGAGACTCTACCTAGATTGGCACTTTGTAACCTCTTAAGTGAATATAAATGACTATTTTCAAATTTATTGATATAGGTTTAGTGTTTTCTAATTTTTCTAATTTACACATGTGGTAGTTTTTCTCCCTTGTTAGGTCCTAATCTTACCTAGTTGCTAGTATATGATCTTTTATAGGTCACATATAGTGTTTAGATGTTAAGTGGCTGATATTGGAGTGGATATTTGATTGGTTAATGTCTTGATCTAGGCCTTCCATCATTAATCTCATGTTTTCATCACTTAGTGAAACATTTATGTGAAACACTTTTTCATAGGAGTCCTTGGAATTGAAAGATTTAGTTATTTACAATGCTTACTAGTGTTTGTTGAAGTCCAAATTGAGTGGATGAATGTTTACATTAGTGCATCACCATCCCTTAGATTAGGTTTATTTTATACACTTTCTATCCCTTTTCATACCAACAATAGTAGGTTTTAGTGAATTGAGCCAGAAGTTATGTATCAAGGGAGCTAGCTCCATAATCTAGAGGTTTGGTCTAACTATAAGTAACCCACAACCTGTAGACTAATCCCATGTTAGTCTAGGTTTGAAGAAGAATTGATCACTCTCCTTCATAAGGTGTAACTCGGGTTCCTAATACATGGCTTTGGTGATAATTTTATAATTACTATTGCAAAGATAAATAGGTCTTAACATAAATTAGATTAGTTTACAAGATCGATTGGAAATAATTTTTAATACATTAAAAGAATGTGTAAATCAATAATTTAAATCAACAGTGAATGAAACCATAAATAGAGACATGAGAGTTTATAAGTGGGAAAACCATGAAATGAAGGAAACCCTAGAATTTATTATAATCCTTTCAAATAATGATCCTTACAAAAGAAGCTTAGAAGCAAGAATAAGAGAGAGAGAGATTCAATATATAAGACAAGTCAAGAAATGACAATATGAAAAAGAGAGGAGAAAAAGGATATTTAAATAGAGCAAGAGTAAGGATGAGAGAGTTAATAAGACTCTCATCATGACCTTACAAGGCCTCCTAAGTGTTTGTAAATTGTAATATTTATTAAAGAGTGGAAGGAAGTGTGTTATATGTGGGGAGAGGAGCTACATATTAAACTCACTTCCAAATTCAACCTTACAAATAACCTGAATAAGAGTTTCGACCAAAATAATAAAGAGATAATGGGAAACAATGTGATTTTTTCTAATCATGTGATATACCTAGAAGAAAAAAATTGGGACCCCAATTACTAAGATAGAAAAATGGTGTATTAATGTATTTCTTCAACCAAATGTAAAACAAGACAAACTAGATTTTTTTAGTATTCTAACATGAAGTCCCAATACATCTGATCATAATATTTTATAATATCAAGATTGATGATCATAATGGGGTTTTTTTTAAATAGATTTTAGAAGTTTTTGAAAGATAAAAATAACCTCCAAAATCTTCCTAGCATTTTTAAAACTACCTTGTTAAGTGAAAATTAATAGAGGAAGGAGATTTTGCATTCTTATTTCAATGGCTTTGGTGATAATTTTATAATTACTATTGCAAAGGGAAATAGGTCTTAACATATATTATATTAGTTGTGGGTAAGTGCACAAAGTTGGGGGACAAAAAGGGGTTGCTTGTGGACATGATTTTCCTAAAATTTTAGAAAATTGAAATTATGTCGATAATTTGAAATATATACACTCAACATTTGAAGATGCTATAAGAAAATGAATTGTAAAAATTAAAGTCTAGTTTCCAAAATACTATTTATTTTTAAAAATGATTAAGTATAACTAGGTAAAACATCTAAAATTTGAATAGGAATTCCTATTTTCTTTTCAAGAAAATAGAGTCGATAGAGTGTTGTGTGGACCACCAATTTTTGAGAATCATTTAATATTGTTTGAAACCCTTTGGTTAATATTTAGATAAGATCATATAGTTTGTGACCTATATTTTATTATATTTTATCAATGAATATTTTTTTATTATTAATTTTGTAGGTAAATAGAACTTGAATACTGATAACAAAACTGATAGCCAGCTATGT
Source organism: Torreya grandis (assembly GCA_037957365.1). Lineage (NCBI taxonomy): Eukaryota > Viridiplantae > Streptophyta > Pinopsida > Cupressales > Taxaceae > Torreya > Torreya grandis. Next base: position 3,716,196 of record JARHVA010001129.1, read on the forward strand.
GTACCCCATATCTACCTCAAAAAGTGAAAAATGTTTTTTTTTTTCAAAAATGTGTGTAAAATTAGGCCTTATTTTTTACCATATAATTTTTTGGCAATGAAGAATCACTAAAAATGGAGTTATCAAACAACAAATCAAACTTTGACAACCTTTTTTGTCAGTGTTTTCTCACTTCTAAACAATAGTGAAAATGTATATCTAGGTGGAATTAGATGTCAAGGTCATGGAAACATTTGTAATTTGATTATCTAGATGTGATTTAAGTGATATATTCACCTAGGGGCATCGAACATAAAAATACCTGTTGGAGCTCGAGAAGTTATCTCTTCACTAGAGAAAAGTTACATTTTAGGACCCATTACTGTATCTTATAACACAAATTATTCTCAAAGGTTTGGCCAAAGTGATATGGGTTGTAATAATATTTTTCATACATATATTGGAGGGATATTATGGTTCATCAAAATGAATTATAGTTTCCATTTTATGCATGTTTGAAGTTAGAATAAACTTCTACATTTTTCTTGTATTAGGAAGGGTGTTCTTGAGGTAGGAATGGGTGCTGGGTTGACAACTACTCACAATGGGAGGCCAAGAACATGGTTTTATACATTATTAACCCATATGGATGTGTTGGTAGTGTCAGTTTACAATGAAGAAAAATAAAAAATGGAGTTATTAAATAATAAATCAAACTTAGATAACATTTTTTGTCAATGTTTTTGCCCTCTTGAACAATAATGAAAATGTATCTCTAGGTGGAATTCGATGTCAGGTTTATGGAAACATGTATAATTCACCCATCCATATGATAGGTTTTCACTTGGGCATGATATGATATAGTCATACATAGTCCATTAGAACTACGTTTTAAGGTTTGCATGAGCTCAATTATACTATTGGTGAAATGAAAGAATGTTGTTTAACTTCCTCTAAAGGTGTTATAAAGGTTATATATCCATTAGAATCTAATAACAACTTACGAGAATCCCTTGGGTCTCATAAAATTGTATAAACCTTAAGACAAACACAATGAAGAGAAATTGACCTTAGAAGGAAAATGATTGAGAGAGAAGGTATAAAATTAGCTATGTACTTGTTTTAAGACCCTATTATTATGATCAAGTGAGTTTCAAGTTTCAAAAAACCTCTGTAAGTTTGATCTGATAGTTTGAAGATTACAAAACTTGTAGGGGTTAAGGTAATCAAGGTTTAGTATAAATAAAAGGGGTCATATCTATACATCTGAGCCTTATGAGTGTATTTAAAATCTATGTAAGAGTATAAAAGAGTGTGATAGATGATTTAATAAATAGTAATAGTCTTGGTAAGCTAAAAGGAACCTAATATGAGGATAAGTCTCATTGGTCTCTAATAGATCAATATAAGTGGATTTATAAGAGATGATAAGAAGATCTAGTAGAGGCCATAGATATAATACTATTAATGGTGAATGGCTAAGCAATCAAAGAACTCAAGTTCAGCTTTTAAAAATAATTTTTTAAGGGTATGAGCCTAGTTTCATTAATTGGTGATAGAGATTTTAGGATATTTCCATCTGATGACAATCTCATACCTTTCAAGCATTATCCTAGGATACTTTGATGCATGTACGCTTATTTATTTAATTAGATTCACCATTTAAGAATAATTTACACTCCTTTAGATCCATCCTGATGATAGATAGTCCATTAACCACTCTAATTATATCTTTATAGCCTCTTATAATTTACTTATGGCTGTTTATAAATCATTTTAATGCAACTTAAACTTCTATCCATTTTATGTCTACATTTCCATTATATTATTCCTCCAAGATCGATCTATTTAAAATATTAATAAAGGTTTCTTATTTATATCAATACCTTGGGTTTACATGGATTTTATCTCATTCATCAATTTGATCCTTTACTATGGATCCTTTGGTTACCACAATTTGATGTCAAGAAGGATCTTGAAATTCACTCAATTTTATCATGGATTTATTATTCTTGACTCAATCAATTCACAAGGCATAAAAAATGATCAATACAATGCTATTAAGTTTATTGATGATTTTTCAAAAAAGTTTAAAACACCAATTAGGTCTCTAAATGACAAAGAAAACTTGACTCAGTCCTAAAAAACCATTATAAGACTGTGTGTAGGCCTTCTAGGTGCTAATAAAGATGTTTATTATTCTATTTTCATCTTAATATGCTATTTAATGACATATTCAATGGATATATATTTATTATAAATGTGATAAACCAATCTTTATTCTATTGGTTTCTCAAAAGATTAACTTAATAATAACTCTAATTTTTTAGGTCTATGTAGGCCTAATTCTGCCTTCTTAAATGAACCTAAGCCTGATGCAACTACCTATTGATTTTATTTTATATTAAAATATTTTTTAGTGATCATACAAATTTAAAAAACCTCCATATGAAGTGTGGAGCCAAATAACAAGACAAAATAATTGAATTCTTCCCTTTTGGAACCTTCTTGGTGACTACCTTTAGGTAATATTGCACATAGTCAACTGCAGATGACTTTATAGAAGTCCATTAAACTTGAAAAAACCTAGATTAGTTCCCAAACACCTATCAACTTCATACAAATTTCGGAAAGGTTTCATAGGTTAAATATTTAGTTATGGTTTTTTTTTCCAATAAATTCTTGTTTAGGGTTTTCACCATTCATATAGAGTCAAGAGATTATTAATGATGGTTCAAAAATATATTTTATTTATAGATAAAAATAAAACCTCTATCAAATACCTAAAATCCTCCTCCTACCTTCACAAATTGATAACTGATCTCATGCACTTGTTTGCACATGTTTCTATCTAATTGTATATGATTATGTAAACACAAACATAGGTTTTTGAAGGGTTTTTAATACAAGAACATCAAATTGGTTATAAAATACTTATTTAAACAATATAACCTTAACTTAATATTATAAAACAATTAAAAAAAGTATCCAACCCACAATTATTTATATCCATGAAATAAAATGATGATCTTTACATATAGACCAAAAAAATCTTAATGATAGACTATCAATAATTCAAAGCTTGTAAACCCTTGAAACATATAATAAAAATCAAGATGACATGAAATATTTCACATAATCATTTTCCAAGTTTAAGATATTATTTAAACATGGTATCTTCTTTTATTAACTAGTCTTCATACATACACTTATAGTCTTATAAACTATTAAGATAATACAGGCCCAAAGGCCCTATTCCCTCTTAGTCTCTTATTTAAATTTTTAATTTATTTATTAAGCTCCTGGATTCAATTTTGATCTTATCCTAACAACCATGCAAAACATATTTTCTTCTCCAAGATATTTTCCTCTCCAAGATATTTTCCTCTTAGCTTTACATGATAAAATAGGTCTTAAACATAGGATATAGCTTCTAGATGAGGTTCATAGAATGATTTACATTTACTTAAAGTGAATTTATGTTTTTAATGACATAATATTCCCTTAGGATCATGATGTGTAATTACATGTCTTATATAATGAATTATACCCCTTACAAGTTTATACAATATTTTAAATATTCAATATTCCTTTTTTTGGAGGGAAAACCCTAACTATTATTAAATTGACCTATGAAAAAACAATTGAAGCATATACGTATTTTTATTAGCTTTTTAAAGACCTATATTATCCTATAAGGCTATGAATAAGTACAAATTTAACATATTTATATTGTTAAAATGGTTCATATTCTAATGTTCCTGCATGACCATCAGAATGTAATTGGGATAATTTAAAAAACATTTTTATGAAAAAATATGGGTGTAAGTTAAACTAAGCTATTTAAATGAGGAGGCTATCAAGTCAGGTATGGATAGAGAATCATAATATTTCAAATAAGATATATTTTGGAAATAGAACTCAAGGGAGAATTGGTTAATGAAGGAGATAAGAATGATTGTTTTTTCCATAATCCAGTAAAATAAAATTAAAACTAAAAAATCATATAAAATTCATAGTGAAAAATATAATTAATAAGAATTTTCATATAATGTGACCAATTATATTGTTCCCATTATCACATGACTTAAAATCATCTTAAATTATCAAATCACCTAAAACTATTAAATTTGGATCAATGGTCAAACATTACACTTCATTGTTGATAATAGAATTCAAAAAAACCTCATTTCTCATAAGTTAGTTTTAAAATATAATAATAAAATTAAAAAAAGGATTAAAAAATAAAAATGTAATAGAATGTTAGGTGAATGCCATATAGGCACATGTATAATGTCAATAATACATAGATTTCCATATAAGCATACAAAAAATATGTACATTGCCATACATGTATACAAAAAAGTGTATCATATAAGATGTGAGCTAATCATCAAATAGTCTCCCTCTCTTTTCCTTCCAAGAAGACCCTCCATTGGATGACTAGATGGTAGATGGAGATCCCTCAAATGCCCTAGATTGCACTAAGGTCTAACTGTGGGTCCTATGCTCATAGTTGGTGGACCTATTTAAATATAAGTATCATTAGGAAATTAACATAAAATACATGCAACTAAGTTAATAAATTAATTTTAAAATAGAATTAAAAAATTAAACATGCACTTACTATAATCTCATCATCATACTCAATCTTATTTTGATGCTCAATTGGGTAAGTGATAGGTTAAACTACATAAATAGGCATATGAAATGAGGAATAAACATGAGAAGTTTCCATATGAATCATATGAATGGGATTATCAGATGTCATGGGAAAATACTGAATACACAATACATTCACATAATTTATATTTATCGGGCAAGTATGTGGTAAAATTATTCTAAAAATATATTTTAAAATTCAAAATCACAAGTTAACACATATCTCTCTAAGGTTTTGTGTAGATGAAATTACTATAGCAATGCCTACATGTTTGTATCCACTTGTAATGATGGAGTGTCTATTTGAGACATCAATTGAACAAATAAGGTCTCACTTAGTTTTCTATAAAGTATTAAAGATCTATGGAAATTTTTTCTCCTTTATTAAACCAAGAGTGTAAGATTAAATCAAAATTGTACCTATGGATAAGTAAAAGGTGTCATGATAACATAGGTACATATAGTAGTAGATGGGCTAGAAGTTGGCTCCATATATATAAACAATGGATACATAAGATCAAATCTTGCACACATGGACTATGAGGATGAAGGCACTGTCTCCTCCTAGAACATAAAAAGTTACAAATATATTATTCATTTTCTATGTAAATTAATTGTTAGATTTTAAATTTGTAAATATAGCTTAAATTTGACATGAAATTTATATAAAAGATACCTGCATTTATGTAGTGGTCGATGATAACACACCATATGTGCATGCAAAAAAATATTCACTCAAGACTATATTATCTAACCTCTTTGAACCACCAACATATTCATCATCATAAGGTACAGTACATATAGCTCCACAATATCTACAAGGATGGGTTTGAATATGTGCACTAGGTGGTGTATATCTAATTTCAGTCATTGAAATCCCACTTGTATGCTAAATAGGTGTATCAAGAAGTGTACTAAGTGTATACAAAGTGTCAATCTCTATGACATCCTTCATTCTAGAGGGGATCTCATGATAAAGTGAATTTTGGGTAGGGATCTTTTCAGGTCGATTAGGCACATGACATGCCCCTGGTCAATCCTATACAAATACTTTCCCTCAACCTTAAAATTCACCATAATAAAAATAATTTGGAATCTCTTTGAGGATAAACTCACAATAGAGTTTACTCAAAAAATGCAATGGGACATCATGGTTTCTATATGGTGGATAATCAAACACCATCCACTATAGATCCCATAAATTGGATTTGATTAAATTATGTTGGCACCTATGGATTAGGAAACATTTAGCAATTAATGCAAATGGTGCATTGGTGGTTGGGTCAATGGATAATGCACAAATGGTCAATTTTGATATTTTATTTATTTTTTACCTCACGTGTTGACAATTTATCAACATAATAAGCCTATAACTATCTTGATATAATGACCATCTATTAATTTGGCTCATTATCAAGTCAACTTGACCCAATAATGATTCTAAGTTATTGGATAGATAAGTGTGGTGGGTGTTGGTGGATGTGGTATCCCTTATTCTCCTAATTACTTGCTTAATTTCAATTTTGTTTTCCATAATGTGTGCATTTGGATACTCTATATGCTTGGGGGATATTGTGTAATTGCAAGAGGATTAGATGGATTAATATGAGCATTAGGAGGGTTAAGTATAGGGTTAGCTAGAGGATTAGGAGGGTCAGATCAAGTATTAGGTGGAGGGTTAGCCAGAGGATTAAGAGGGACAAGTGGCAGGTTAACCACATGAATAATAGGGTCAAGTGGAGTGTTACAAAGATGAATATTATCACTTGTAATGTATTGGTATATTTAAAATAATAATTTACAAATTAAATAATGTAAAAAATAAAAAGTGGTAAAATACAAGGTTAATAGGTGTAGTTTTTTATCACTTACCTTATCTACATGGAGGCATTATGAATTTTAGGATGTAGCACACTTTCTAATGGACTTCTAGTGAGTTTTGAGGTCTTTGGAAGAGAAACATGATCATAGAATAACATGTAGGAGTTGGAAAAAAGGTAAATGGTAGCATTTGGCTATGGGTTTTTAAAAAAATATTACAAGTAACATGAATGCACTACCATAATCCTTACGCATCAAAATAATGTGTACATTTTTTTTAATGTGTATGAATTATGGCTTGGTAGTTACCAAGCCATACTTTTAATAATGCATACATGTTATTCACATAGCATATATACATTATGTGAATAACTTGCACACATTAAAGGGTATGTCCATAGAATTATCCCCCAACTCCATACACATAATCTTGTCAAGATTGATAAGAAATAATTTTGAATACATTAAAATAATGTGTAAATCAATAATTTAAATCAATAGTGAATCAAACCATAAAAGAGATATAGGAGTTTACAAGTGGGGAAACCATAAAATGAATAAAACCATAAAATCTATTATAATCCTTACAAATAATGATCCTCAAAGAAAAATATTAGAAGCAAGAATGAGAGAGAGATTCAACATATAAGACAAGTTAAAAAATGACTATATGGAAAAGAGAGGAGAACAAGGCTCTTTAAATAGAGAAAGAGTCAGGATGAGGGAGTCACTAAGACTCACATCATGACCTTACAAGGCCTCCTAAATGTGTGTCAATTGTCTTATTTCTTAGAGAATGAAGAGAAGTGTGTTACATGCAAGGGAAAATGTTACTTGTGAAAATAACTTCCAAATCCTAAAAGTGGACAAGAGAGGTGAGAAACACCTCATAAATCTAGGATAAAGTGTATTTTTAATAATAATAACTGCACACCTAAAAGAGATTTAAGATCAACCTAAAAAATTAAAGGACTCAAATAATATTAATATTCAATATTCCCCCTTAATATAAATTTGGTATTAAAAAGTGGAGAAAACCTTTTACAAATAAGGGAGTTGAAATTGCATTAATCTCCCCATTAATAGAAAATTTATTTCAAGAGAAATTATAAGAGTTTTGAGAAATAAATAAGAAGAGAAGGTGTCACCAGAAAATTCTAGGATGAAAATGTGAGAATCAATAATCTCCAAAAATTCTCTTTGGATAAGATAGTCAATCTGTAATGGAAAAAAGACTAACAAGAAAGATAAATTATCCATTCAAATTTTCAAAATAAACAAACTTACACTAATATTTCAAGTTAAGTAAAAACTATGTCATAAAATGATCTACATACAAAAAATATACTAAAATAAGATATAATAAAGGAAAATGGAACCAAAGACAACTTCTAACTTAAAGTGCAAAATAATGTACAAAAATAACTAGTAAAAAAGAACTCCAATCAAAACATACTTCATTTAAAACAAGAAAATAAAGAATGTATAAAAAGATTGAATTTATCAAAAGGGAGACAAAAAAGAAATGTCACTTTCAAAATATATTCTACAAGAAGTGATTAAAGAATTACCATACAAAAATACATCAAAGTATCTATAAGAAACATTTTAGTTAGGAATCTAAATCATTTTTACCTTAGAATTAGGTATCTTAGTAGTTTTCCAACAATGCAAAGTATTATGAGTGGATCTACCACAACATTTTCATGGATCCAATTTATAACATTTAGAGATATGATGCCCATGTTTACCATAATAATCATAAGTTTTATCATTTTAAACCAAATAATAAACATGATGAATATTATAATCAAAATAGGTTACATGATAATTAGGAACACCATTATGTAAAGTATTTCAATGTGGATGACAATATGATTTAAAATTTATATTAGAAGTATTAAAACCTATTGGTGTAGGATATTTATTATTCTATTTATGTATTAAATAGATTATCCCTATACATTTAGCTTCAACTTACATACATTTAATAAAGAGGTTAAGTGGGCGAGAGGATGAGTTCCATGTGGAGTTCAGCTGAGTACCACTTTGAGTTATCCTATGAGTTCCATAGAGAGTTACACTCAGTCCCATGGTGAGTTCTCATATGAATTCAATCCCCCTATTCCTTATATATATTCCTCTTCACTAGGGTACTATAATACAATTAAGGTAATTATTACAAATCTTCTTATATATTTTTAAATATAATCATGGTTAATATTGAAAATTCTTGTGTGTTCACTCTACTAGAAGATCACCTATTGGTCAATTCTATCATGGTATCATAGATCTAGGTATTGGTAATGAGTATCAGTTCACCTTTTTAATTTATATTTTGTATTATTTTTAAGTAATTAAGATAAATTTGCATATTCTTTGTATTAGCATTCACATACTATTGCATTACCCATTCGAAGGGTTTATTGTAGATCTAGTTGACATGTTTAGAGGAAGGTCTAGTTTTTTGCTTCATTAGCCTAGTTTTTTAGAAAATTTAGTTATCTTAAATATGTTTGGCTTGCATATGGCTAGATTACTCTCATGCCTTTCACCATTGGCATCACCCTTCCATCTACAACCTATATTCACTTCTAATGTGGCTTGTCTATTCCTATAATGTGCTTGTACAACATGTTTCTAGCCTTTAAGGGGTTATATAGCCTAACCAATGGCCTCTTACTACCAAATTTAGTCATGTAAAACAATGACATCCACCATTCAAATCCATTCGAAGAAAAAACCATTTTACCAATCTTGTAAGCTTCAAAGAAGTCCATACTTGAGGGTTTTTAGTATAATTTATTGAAAATTCATGCAAATTGGTACATCTATTTCATTATGTAAATATTTTTTTTTGCGGATCTAGGAAAATTCACATAGGTTGAGCTTCTTTGAAATGACCTACACTTGCTTAAATGACACTCATGAATAGTTGGAAAGTTTTTTTCCCTTATTGCTCCCTATAGAAGACAACCCTTCTAGGTGAAGATTCATTTGGATGAAGTGTTTAATCTTTGTCAAATCTAGTTTTATATGGTAGTATTATGATTTTGCATGGTGGTATTATAACTCTATGTAGTGGTATTGGAGTTTTTACATGGTATTTCACGTCAAGAAAAATAAATTCTACCCAAACTACTATCATAGCATTTTCTTTCCCTCACACTGGCTCTACTCCTCCAATGGCCTTCCACAACCTCTATCTAATCTCCCATGACTTGTGCACCCACATTGGAGGCACCATATACTAGTAGCATGCATCAGGATTATTAGGTTTCCCAAAAACCTAAAATAGTCCACACCATCCTCCTTTGTGGTCCCCACCACATTCCAAGGTGGATATTACTCTTATTTTCCACTTTGAATTATTATTATTTAATTTTTTTCATTTTATATATTTTTAATACAAGTTACTTTGGGAGAGATTATATTAAGGGTGATTTAAGTGTTTAGATAGCCTTGCTTTTTCCCCTATTGAAGATAAAGGGTGAGGCTCAGGTTGGCAGAAGGCTGATTCCCTCTTATAATCTAAACCATTGTATTCTACACTCTATGATGATTCCAATAAGTTGTTCAAAGTCTAGTTCCACTCTCGTCATAGGGCATTTAAAAAAATTTAGAGCACATTTTTATTAAATAGGCCTCATTTATAGGAAATTGATTGTATATTAAATTTTAATTAGTATCTCAAAATTGAGCATTATCTTTTGAAAAATTTCATATTTTTAATTTCTCATTCATTAGACCTATTTATATTGTAAAATCTACTAAAATATAAAGTGCTAAAATTTGGGAGGGTCAAGCATAATTTTAGGGGGTGTACAAATTATTGCGATTTCTTCTTTCTAACTTTATTCAATTTATTGCAAACAAACTCACATTATTTGTAATGGATCCTAATTCAATTGATTTTATCACACCTTTAAACTATCATGAATGGAAGGATTCCATATCACTCACCGTGTAAAACAAGAAGCTTTATAGGATAACTATGGATATGCAAACTGAACTGACTATAAGTAAGAAAAAATAGTTTGACAAGTGTGATGAAGCTTTTAGTTTTCTATGTCTTTACATATCACCAGATATATGTTTTCACATTAAATAAACCAAAACATCCAAGGAAGTATGGGATACCCTAGAGAAAAATTTTGGGAATTTGGATGAGATGAGAGGGCATGAAATGAAAAATGAGTTGATTAATCTTAGCCCTAGAAGTTTTGACACACTTCAAAACTACTTCACCAAGTTTAAATGATTGAAATTACATCTAAAAGAATGTAAAATTGATAACAAGGGATTCATAACTTATCCTTTCCATTCTTTCAAAACTTGGTCCTGATAAGTCTATTTTCATCTCCACCTTCCATACAACCAAGAGAGAACTTGGTACTTCATGGATCCCTCCTTTGATGAGTTTATTATTGACTTGACTTATGAATGAGATAAACTAATTCAAATGGGTGCACTAAAGTACACTAAACCACATGTTTTACTTGTAGGAGATGGCATCAAAAAGTTTTTCAAAGAAAATAAACAAAACACCAAGGATCATGAGAGTAAGAAGGATCAACCCACCACCAAACCAAACTTAGACACTTCCTCTTCTAATGTTAAATTTAAAAAAGAGAGGATCAAATGTGGGTATTGCATAGGAAACCATGATGAAAACAAGTGTTTTAAGAAGCAGATTGATCACCTCACAACTCTTCTTGAGAGTAACATAGGTGATCTTGAATCTATCAAACCATTTTCATGAACCCATGAATCCAAGGAAAATGACAAGGGAAAAGAGAAAGGGAAATAATCAAGAAAACAAAAAAACAAAAGGGAAAGCTCTAATTGTAGTGATACCTCCATATAATAGTAACCATATGATGTGATGTATAAGGATTTATTCTGATGCATCATATCATATGGCTTCTTCACATGTGGAGTTCACTACCTTGGAGCCATGTGACATGTCTTATGTTCGACTAGGTGGTGATACTTTTACATAGGTTTTTGGGAAAGGGTATGTTGATATGAGCTATGGAACATTTAACCATATTCTAAGTATTTCATCACTATCAAATAATCTCCTATCAATCTATTAAATTACTCATCTTGGTCAGGGCAAATGAGTTGAGTTCACTCTAGATTCAGTGTATGTCAGAGATTTGCACAATGGTTTTATCATTGTAGTGGGTTTAGTCTATCATGAGACTCAACTATATTATTTCTCTCACTTTATCCCTCTTTTATATTTTTTATCAGATTCACCTATAGTATATTCTTTCTCCCTCTTTTCCCCTCTATATTTTTTCTCTCACTTTGTCCCTCTTTTATATTGTAGTGGGTTTAGTTGATCATGACACTTAGCTATATTCTTTCTCCCACTTTCTCTCTCTATATGCTAGATCCTAAGCACATTTTTAATGTTAATGACTTCTCTTATACAACATATGATTATAGTAGTGATGGGCACCCACTTCCTCCATCTCCTTTTCACCTTTCATGTCTTGAGGAGTTATTTATTGATACAACTACTTCTAGTCCACCATAGAATTTTTAGGGAGTTAGATATTTGATTCAAGACACATCAGACATTAGGCAGTCTTCTATATAGTTTCAAGGATTTCCACACTCCTTCTTTGCTTATGCTTCAGATGCACCATCAATTCATGGAGAAGATACCATTTCTACTTTGCACAAATAGCATAGTTCCTTATATAGGAACCACACCTTAGTTGGAGATCCATCAAATACTTAATGAATTCATTAACCTTTTCATGGTGTTGTACTCTTCATTGCATGTAATTCTAATCCAAAATCACTCTAAGAAGTTGCTTTGCAGGATACATGGTGGCTACATGTAGTTGTAGCTTTGAATGGGGATTTCTAGTCCTATCTTCTCTTCTTTGTCTCTCTTTGGAGGGGTGGGGTAGGGGGAGAGGGATGGGGCCAGGATTGAGGGCAATTTTTTCCCACTGGGTTTTCTCTTTTTACTCTATTTTCTAAGAATTGTATTGTATGTGGGTACTTCATCATTCTTTTTTGCTGGGACCTCTTTTTTATCAACCCACCTAAGCTACACTTAAGGGGGTGTCAGTGTAGGATATTTATTACTCTTTTTATATATTAAATAGATTATCTCTACACATTTAACTTCAACTTACTTATGTGTAATAAAGAGGTTAAGTAAGTGAGAGGGTGAGTTCCACTTGAAGTTCTATTTGGAGTTCAACTGAGTACCACTGTAAGTTTTCTTATGAATTATACATTGAGTTACACTCAATACCATAGTTAGTTCTATTAGGAATAGCTAGTTATGAGGAATAGCTAGTTTTCCTCTTCACCAAGTTATTGTATTACAATCAAGACAATTATTGCACATCTTCTTGCATATTTCTAAATACAAATAGGCTCATTGTTAAAAAATTCTTGTGTGCTCATTCTATAAGAAGAATACCTATTGAAAAATTCTGTCAAAATCAAGTCCTTTACAATTTGTATTAGATCTAAGTAAAAATAATTCAATAATATTATTTTAACAATTATCAAGACCACCACTAATAACCCATACAAATCATGATTTATAAGTTATATTTAATGAAATAAATGTTCAAAAAAATTTATTTAAAAACATATTGAAATTCATCAATAAAAATATGATCATATGCAAAATACACAAGTTAAAAATCTAAAGTCTCAAAATAAATTTATAAATTTTTCACTTATATATTAAAAGAGGTTTACAAATTTAAGAAAAATAAAAGCCTTACAACTAATACAAAATTAATAAGTTCTTGAAGATTCTAATAAAATAGATTTCCAAATATTTTAATGCCCTTACACTTAAAATGAAAAAAAAAATGAATATTTTAATTAAAAATTACCAAATTTAAGTATGAAAAATGCCACATTCATAGAAAGTGACACATTAAAAGTAATTGCACTTCTTTTAATTTAAAGTGAAATTCAAGGAAAAAAAATGTTTTTGTTTGAAGTGCTTTAAAAGAAAGTTAAAAAGTAGAATAGTGTAGGAGCTAAGTAATACTTGGTAAAGAAAAAGTGAAAAGCATGTTTTGGTATGGGAGTTTAAAAAAAATAATAATTGCACTTTATAAAGAAATAAAAATTAAAGTATGTACTTTAAAAAATATTTAATCTATCTCAGTAAAAATTAACTCGTTCTATTGTCAAAACGTGAATGTAAAATAATTTAAAGTCAGCCAAGACTACGTGGAAGTAAACTAGCCACCCAAGTCAAAGGAAAAGGATTAGTGTGTTATATGGTGCTAACCCACAAATGCCAACAGCCAAAAAATATAAATAAGAAGAAAATGACAGAGATAAAACTTAGTGGAAGAAAGTAAAACGCGAAAGCAAGTTAGGGTGCCACATGCCAAAGAAAAACCATTAAAGAAATATGGTGTAATAGTTGAAGGTAGACAGTCCAAAAAAGCATATATATAGCAAGGCATTACAAGCAATTGCCGAGAATGAAAAATGAATTATATTATAAAAAAGAGATGAGTTAACAAATGGTGACACTATCAAACATAGCAAACCCTCATAAAATATTAAATTTTTTTGTGAAAAAATATTTTTATAAAATAAATTTAGAAATTAAAAAAAAAGGAAATTCAAAATACAAAACAAATTAAGAAATGATTAGATAAAGATTCTTTAAATAGAATAAAAAGAAGGAATAGCGAGTTATTAAGACTTCCATCATAACCTTACAAGACCTCCTAAGTGTGAATCAAAAATTCTATTCTCTAAGAAATAGAGAGAAGTGCATGATATGTGGAGAGGAATTACATATGTAAGTAAATCTTAAATCTTATAAATAGATGAAAGACACTTCATAAATTTGGAATAAAGTATAGCTATAATAATAACAAATATACACTTAAACAATTTAAAATAACTTAAAAATTATAAAAGACTCAAATAAGATTAATTATCAAAAACATAATCATAATTTAATCATTATATTATAATTACTACCATACATGTCATAGATAAATCTATATAAAATACGTCAAGAGATATCATTATTGAGGTACCTACTCTACTATTATTCAAAATCAAATGACATTATAATATCCGATTTTTTTATAATTAATATCATAACCTATTCTAAATAAATCTATAAAAATTACACATCATATAAAATATCAAATAATTTTATTTAAAACACTAATGACTTGTTGATAATGGCTCTTTCCTTCCCCTCTCCTATTATATCTTTGATTTTCTTATATAATATTCATAAAATATGAAATCAATATAGATAAATTGAATTCATATTTTATTTATTAAATTATAATTATATTATTATTAAAGTATATTAAATTATTGAATTTTTAATATTACTCCCATATCATAATCTCTTCTTATGCTATCTTATATTACATCAATAATAATCGATATTAAATAATATATGGCATATTAAAAATATTCTAGATTACTTAATGATATGATGTTAATGAATCTTAACATATAAGATATTTTAGGTATGTTAAAATATATTATATATTCTAAATCATTAGAATATGGATAATGTATATATATTAATATATTTTTAAAAATATTGTATGGGCTCTTTTTTATTTTATGGTATTTTTTTAATATTTTTTTGAAAGAAGATGTAGACCATTTTTTCTTACACAGTTACACACTCTCTTTCTCCCTCTTCTATTATAAAACACCTCTCAACATAATTATATTATTTAAAAATTAAGTAAATAAAAATACAATTAAAATCTTTATATATTTTCTAATAATAAATAGATTTATTCACATTCCTACAAAGTGTTTTGTATAATCTTTAAAAATATTTTTAATAATTTTAAAAGGAAACTATGAGTGGTGGGGATTTATTCACATGCGTAAAACAAATAACACTGTGAATATCTTCTCTCTATAAAATAGCCATGAGATACTAATTCACATCATCATGGATAAAAGAGCTATCAGATATAAATTCATATTGTCATTGAATATCTTCTTGCCATAAAAGAGGCAAGAGATATAAAGGGAATCTGTGAGGAGTGTACATTAGGAGACTCCGGCTTGGAGAAATACACTTTTAATAAGTTCATTAATTTTTCTCTAATCCCTTCAAGATAATGAGTGAGCTGGTTATCCATAATTTTCAGTTTAGATATCTGATTGGAATTTATACAATCCAATGTTGATTGGAATTTATACAATCCAATGCAGATTGATGAAATAATTTAGCATTGAGGTCACCATCATTAAGCCAAGATTCGATGGTTTTTTCCCCCTCTTTAGAAGACGACATTTAGAAGCTTCTTGGTTAGAAATGATATCTTAATATTTACAAAAGTGGATATTAACTTGATCATGACTTGAAATTCTCACAAAATTATTGAGGTTTTCAATTTCTTCCTAAATTATGGTTGTTTGGTAGTTACTGATCAACATAAGGTCCGATAGCCTGAAAACAATTTCCAGTAGTGTATCGAACGTCCACCATTAATGAAGACAAGGACAGGAGCATTCGGCACTGTTGTTTTCCAATTTTATTCTAATTTTTGGTGGGATGGACAGGGGATTGATAGATTTATTAGTAGTGGGTTTTAAAGTTCAACTCTTCACTGTGCTTGTTAAATGTCCTTGTAAATGTTCACATCATTTTTTCTTTCTATTATTATTTAGTGGAAGAAGGAAGTCCAGACATATCTACTACATAATTCTTATGAAGGCGATTTTTTTTTCTTTTAATCTATTTTTGTAAAATCCATTTAGTGTCTTTGTTATGTTTTATTTCGTAAAACATTACGACCCAAAAAAATTTAAAAAATAGTCATACGGCCATAAAATTTAGATGCAAATATACCTACGAATGCTCAATTGTGAACATTGAATAAACCACAGCAGATAAACCATAAATTAGTGGAAAATCAAAAGAAAAATATTAAATAGATGACAAAAATATTATTCTCACAATACATTTACTTTTAAAAGATTACAGTTATAGAACATTAAGAGACCATATATTAAGTCTCCACTTGTTGTATTCTATTAGTTGTTGCCAAGACAGACAGTTTTGATTTTATCCAATTGCATGCAAATATTTTGTTGCTTATGTTTTTATAAGCCAATTTGCAGTACTCAGAGACTGAAGATATTTAATGAAAAGATCTTAAAAGTTCTTTAAAGGCTTGGTATTATTTTTTGATTTAAAATTTTTAATATTTTGTTTTTTTAATGAAGGATCACAATTAATGATTCTAAATGTTTTAGATTAAAAAAAACATCACATTTTTTTTCAAAAATTTAACTGTTATTTTATAAACTATGAAAACATAATCTCTTAAATTGTTAAATAAAGTGTTTTAGGTACATTTTGATCTCAGTAATTTGCCTTACCCAGTTTCCAAGGATAAATAAGTCACATATAGACTGATTGCCTTGAAATAGTCCTATATCATATGCCTCAGTTACAGTCAAATTTAAACCCTTGGAAATTCCATCCGCTACATATATGAATACCGATGAGTGCAGTTTTGACGATAAAGTACAAAATCAAATTCTTCGAGCAAATTAAATGTGGTGGACCTAGTGTCGGACAATTCACAGTATGCAGACGATTCCTTGCATAAGTCTTGGAATTGTTTCTTCAACGAATTCAAATGATTGTAAAGCTCAAAATAATGATACTTGTCCCTTATGTTGCCCGCTTCCTCTGTCAACTGAAGCACGCGGTGGTTAAGCTCAATGCACCGCTGATAGTATTTTTCTATTATCAGTGGACGACGGTGTTCCTCTTCCTCTTCCCGGTGCTGCTCTTCCTGCTTCCGGCGCTCTTCTTCCTGTTTCCGGCGTTGTTCTTCCTCCCGCCGTCGCTGTTGTTTCTTCCTCCTTCGCAACAACCCGAGTACCCTTCGCCAGAACCCTAGTCCTCTTTCCCGGCTTTTACTACGCGTCATGTCTTCGCTTTATATATATAACAAAATGAACTGATGTGAACAAGCCCGCCCTTCCTTTATTATTTTTATTTATACAATATTAGTGGATGTGAAACAGTGAAGCAACGCCTTATTTAAGGTAGTGGCCGACAAGGGAAGTATGATTGAAATAAAACTTTGTTGGAGAGATAACCACAGTATTTGGTTTACGTTTCAAAATGTCTTAAAATTATTTCTTTTACGCAAGCATTTCATTAGGGCGGAGAGGATTTTTATGGATAAGGAGAGGGGGTTGGCAAGTAATTTAAAATTTATAGACAAGGTTATTTTTTAAAATTGAAAAGTGTATTTTTATTGACAAATAAAATAATAGTGTAATGTTAGTTAAATAAAAAAGATGGCACGAAAAGTTATATTTAAAAAATTATGCAAGAAATTAAAATGTTTACTAGAAAAATTATAGATGGTCGAGACTTTTATCCATTATACATTATGTTTTACTCTTTTTATTTTGAATTTCAGTCCAACACTTTAAGTGTCCGATATCCATCGGACTAGCAATAACTATCGATAACCCACGATTATGTTGAGGTTTCAATAATGGTTGATCCTTATCAGAGTCAAAAGTTTATAGATTCATGTGCTCTTTTGATACTTCCACCTGGAGTAATATTTGTAGATATCATTTGACAAGAAGAATTTGTGACCTTCATTTCTCCACTAAAATCTAAACTTTCTTTTTTCCCTATGTATTTTTTGGATTTTTTTTATGTCCTTGCTTGGAGAGGGTTGCTCATACGATTGCCAACCTTTAAGATGAGAAGACTAATCATTTCTCTTTTTTGGCTTACCTGTTTGAGAACAAACTCCCTAGAGATACGCAATTTGATGACTAAAATGTCATCGAAAGACAGTGTTTTCATAATCCAAGATTTGGAGCCAAAATAGGTTTTCATGCTTCAATTGAATTCTAGCAAGGAGACCTTTATTAACATCCACCTCCACACAAATACTAGTATAGGTATATAAACCTTGTTTAACCCACTCAAAATTTGTCTTGATGGATCTTCCAAATGTGTTACCAATAGCTTCATATGTTGCATGGTGATGGAAGTGAAGAGGGAGGTTTGGTAGCAGAACCGAAATTGATATTTTGGATACGACCATTTTTAGGGATCAAAATCAAAGAACCAAGGAGTAACAAAGAGCCGAATGCTTTCCCAAAACCAAGGACCTTCTTGAAAAGCTCTCTAATAATGCTTAAGCTCCAAAAATTAAATTATGAAAAAATCTTTAAAGCATAAATGGATTGTACAATTATTGGTCTAGGTATCATAGATCCATATATGCAAATATTCTAACCTAGGCCAAAACCCATTAAACCTATAAATGATTAAATAATCTTCAAATGAAGAGATTAATCTGTTTAATTTAGAAAGAGAGATCTTCACTATAAGGATTTCCTCTAATTTTTCCTCAATGTACAAACTAGGAGACATTGAAGGTGGCGCTGAAGGAGCTTTGGTATGAACAACATCTTTATAGTAGAACCTAGTGGTTTGATTCATTGAATCCTAGTTCAGAGAACCACCAGTTGTAAATCCCAATGCCATACAATCAGGGAGGAAAAGAAAGGAATTGTCAGGGAAGAAAAGAAGGGAGTACTTGCAAGCCATTGCAATCCCAACCGCCGCCTTTAGGGTTATTTTTTCCATTTCCTATCTCCTCCTTTCTTCATCATTCACTAACTGAATCCCTAAATTTTGAATTAGAAAAGGTTATTAAAATGATGGATACTATTTTGATTAATATTTTTTTTTTATTTCTTTTTCTGAAAATGATTGCAAATATTAATTTAAAATTAAATACATAATATTTTTTAAAACTTATTATTTAATTATAACATCAATTTTTATTCAATATTTTTTTATAATTATTATTTTTATTTCAAAGGAATTTGAAAATAATACTCAACTTCAAAATTGAATGTTAAAATTCAACTATATATAAGTTGATTTGTTATTTCTTAAATCATCTCACTTAAATATTTTACTAAGGAATAAGATTTAACAATTATATCATCATAAATTCTATTAAAATATTTCATGGTGAAGTTGAATAAAAAATTAAAACGTTATTTAAATATATTGGAACAAATAACATAAGATTTTAGATAGATATTAAAAATTTAAAAAGCATTGTTTAAAGATAATGGAACAGCAAGAACATAAAAATTAACATAGATCTTAGAAATTAAAAGTCACTTCAAATACTTAGCATTTCCAAGGAAATTAAAGCATTGTGTAAAGCTAATGGAAAGCAGAACATCTTAGGAATAAAAATTCCACCCAAGATACTAGGCATTTCCACCAAAGACTGCGCTATTGGTACTGAAAATCTTTAATGTAATTTTGATATAATAGGAAATAGATTTGCAGGAGAAATTAAATTTTGTGGATAAATTGAATCATTTTAACAAAATCTCTTCGGGAGAGATGAAATAGTCGTTGTGCGACCCAATTCAACGGGTGTCTAAAATATAAAAATATGTCGTTCAATATCCTGTTACCATTGTGAGGAAATACAGGACGGTTGGCTGTACAGTTATACTGTGGTTCTGTTGAGCACTGACAGTTTATATATATATATATATATATATATATATATATATATATATATATATATATATATATAAACTGTCAGTGCTCAACAGAACCACAGTATAACTGTACAGCCAACCGTCCTGTATTTCCTCACAATGGTAACAGGATATTGAACGACATAATGTATTGACAACTATTACCTAAACGTGAATCAGTAGTAGTTAAACAGTTATATATTTTATTCAGGGATGCGTTGTAATTAAGTGACTTTGTCAATTTTGATTGGCACAAGTGCCTTGAAAACATGATGGTTGATTATGAACTTCAATGTCAAATTAATTGTGGTTATAAACACATCAATTCTTCATGATTTTTTTTTCTCTTACAGTTTCCAAATAGTTTATCAAATATTACTTATACCAACACATTGTTGACTCTATCGTTTTAAATTAATGTTATTATATTTGAAGGGATGTTGAGAAGAACAAATTTCTGATTCCTATCATATTTTCAGTTTGAGAAAATGGAGGTATTTATCCTCCCAAAAAAAAAAAAAAACAAAAAAACAAAAAAAAAAAACAAACAAACAAATAAACACGAGGTTACTACCCTCATTAAGGCAATGATAGATTTAAAATGTTAACTGAATTAGGCTACATTTTATATTATGATATTGTTAGGAAAATAAAATTATTGGCAAGAGAATAACATTTAGGTAGTTGCATCAATTCTTAAAGGATTTATTGTATGTTTTTCAATACATTTATGTTACTGGAATGTATCAAAGATATATTATATGTTTTTCAATACATTCATGTTATTGGGATGCAAATGAAATGAAACTATAATTAATGATTATATTCAATGTATGAAGTGAAAGAACAATCTGGGCTTAACTTACAAAAGGAGTCTTTTTTTTTTTTAATATAATTGAAATATATGTCCATACAAAAACATAGTTAAGCCAAGTATAATAAAAAACATATGAAAAGAGATATGGTAAGTATATGTCGAGAACATTCTTAGGCCATAAAATTATCAAAACCATATATCTAATGTTATAAAATTAAAAATTCTATCAAACCTTCTTAAAAAACTTAATACTTTTTATGACCTCTAATGTCAAAAACTAGGTAAAGGCAGTGATGAATCTACACTTATAATTGAAGTGGGGTTGTTGCATATTAATACCTTCTTGTTCTTATTGAAATCTAACATGTGTTGTTGATAATGGATTGGAAATTGGATAATCTTTTACCTCAAGTGGAATATTATTCATTGACACATATTAGGGACAATATATGGTGTACAAATCCCTTCAGAATGGATGCTGTTAAGGAAAACGATTAACCAAAGTACTCAGTATCATTTTTCTTTCCAAATTCCTTTTTTCCATCTCAAACTCTTTCTCTATTCTTTCTTGGTCCCTTTGAATCCTTTTTTTCCCCCATTTTTTCTCCCTTTCTTTCCCCTGTATTAACTTTTGCCACTCTTTTGCTTTCCTTTTGGATTACTTCTCAAATATTTTCTTTCTACTTTCATTCTCTTTCAATAATTTGTTCCACGTTCTTTTTTTTTGTTTTTCCCCTTTTTAATTTTCTTCTAAATTTTCAACGTATTTATTTCTTTTCACTTTCTTCATGAACAACTCTAGATACTGATCAATAATGATGAGTTTAGATTCCTTGCTCAACCTTATTTAAGTATCATAATTTAACCTTGATGAATTTTTGACCCCTGCAATTGGGAATTTTATGAATTTATAGAGTTATTTTTCCTTGGTTTCCCTAAAAGCTTTCATTTAAATTTTATATTATCACCATTGTTGCATCCTATTTTGTTGTTTCACAATTTTGTTTCTCATGTCTTGAATGTTAACATGGTAGTGGACCAAATATTACTCATGAAGTAGTAGTGGTAGAGAATAGAGAGGCTGATTTTCTCAATGCTTAAGTTCAATTTGATGCCAATATTAAGATAAAATTATTTCATCCTTTTATGAGGGATATATTGGATAGTTATAGTCAATGGCTCATCAAATTGACTCCCTCCATCTTATGTTGTTGATTGTTTATAAAAATATTCACCAATGTCTTTTCATTTTATTGAGAATATAATTCTTTAATTGGTTGTATCTAAAGAACCATATTAGCATCTTCACTCTCTTGATAACTACTTTGCACCCCCAAATCAACACCAACTAACCTTATCATGTTTTCTTTTGCATATGATTCATCCAGAGTATATGTGTCAAATGTCTTGCTAGGTCCCATGTCTTCATCTAAGGACTTTGTATTAAGAGGCCATATGTGTGTACTCTTCAAAATTGATTTAATGTTTTCATGTGAGAGAGCCCTTTGGAATGCCTTATTCTCCAATGCATCTAATTCTGCCTTGTTGACATCTATCCCCTGTTTCTTAATTATCCATTTGCACCTCTCCTATTTTAATTAATTTTTAAAGGAGAAAATAAACTCACATCCAATGGTTATGGTTTGTGAGAAGTGTGTGCCAATAATGTCAATAAATATATCCCCAAACTCATTACCTCTTGAATTTTCCCTAGAGACACGAGAGAAATGTGACCATAAAAAGTCAATAAATGTCTATTGGTTGAAGACACACCACTAATTATAAATTTTTTAAAGTGATGCAATAATTTCATGAATAAACCATTAGTAATCCATGCATGTGGTTGATCTACCATGAAATCACCAATATCACACCCTGAAATTTAAAATTTAAAATGGTATTTGATTCGTTCACTGGAAAATATATAACAAAGAATGCCTTGTTCAACAACATTCACATCACACATAGTGGTAATCCATTCCCTACTCTTTCAGATAATGTGTGAGACACTTTTTATACCACGTCTATCAAGAACTCTCATACCAAAATTCCTTCCTTCATGTACTCTATTTCCATCACAATTTCATATTTACTTGGGCCATATGAATTAGCTTCATAAACATTGGAAATATTTAAGTAGAAAGAACTAAAAATTGATGGCCTAATAATTAATAATCTATCCCTATCAATTCCTTCTACTATCTTCAATGTTAATTGTGGGTATCATTTTTTATAACCACCCCATCATGACATATCAAACATACCTTCTGTGAATGGGGTGGCCCTAGTTTCAATTTTTTTGATCCACACATGCCTTAACCTATATAGTTTATAAGCCATGATCCATGCCATCTATTTCATGACACCATTACATTAACTCAAGCTATTTTAAGCCATGACCCATGTTGGCCTTTTTATGACACTACTGAACCAACTCAAGATCTTCTTTTTTGGTAATATTTGTGGTTTGTCCATTGCTCTTGGTGGTGGTGAAACCCATAAAAAAAGAGGCAAGTGTGGTTGGTGCTAAACTCCAATTTTTTATGGTTATGTTTATTGAGGATGCATTTTCTTCAACATCTTTTATGGCATTATCCATAGTGGTTTCATCCCAAACTCCATGTATTGTGATTTTTTAGGTTAAATCCTTTCCTATAACTTAGATACTTGGAGATTGAGGTGATATGATATTAATGGAATATTATTCTTTGCCTTCTTCAATTGGTTTAAATTTTTCTCCCATTTTTTTTACACTATCGATCCCAGTTTTCTTAAGTTAGTGTTTTATCTTCATAATATCAATTAGCACTTACAAATTTACAAGAAAAAAATATTCTAATATATGCAACTTGTTTAAATAACATCATTAAATATTTTGGTTAACAAAATGAAAAGAAAATTCTAGTATATATTTAAAAAAAAAGAAAATAACCAAACCAAAAAAATTATTTTATTGAATGATGTTAATATATTATTTAAGAAATTGAACACATTGTACCATTTATGCTTTGTTAAACCCATCAAGCTATCATCATGTAAAACACTACCCATAAATAACCTCAAAGTTCTCTCATATAACATAATTAGTCCTTCACCTTACAAGATATTCGATGCTCATGTTTACTATTAGTGAAAAAGTGTGTTAAAATTGTTCAGGTTGGTTCAACATAGTTTCCATACATGTAAAAAGTCTATTTTTGAGCACTGTCTCAATATCTGACTATTAAGAACTACTGATTAACATATTTGAAAAATAAAAAAAATCATATAGCTATATATATTTGATACTAATTACTATTGTCAATATTTAACCTAGTAAAACTATGTATCCATCCATCATGTCTTTCATTACAATGGATTGAATGCATGTGCCCATTTGTCATAAAGGGAAATTTAATACATAGTTAAAATGGATGTTAAAACCAAGCTTCAAAAATAGGTACCTAGTGATTATTCAATGATAAAAGGAATTTTATTTTGTGGAAATATAATTTTATTTTTAATTGTACATATTTTTATAATATTATGTAGCCTATAGGGTTTTAGACACTACTTGACTTAGGGTGCACAACCACTCACTTAGTTTTATCCAAAAAAATGAATATTTAAGACATTCATCAACCTACTTAGTAATGGTTATTAAACAAGAGATAAGTTTGGAGGGGGAAAAGTTAAAATGTATCCTAAATATTTTGAAGAAATAAGTATAAATGTCTCTATATGTTATACTATCTTCATTGTTCACAAATTATTAGCTAAGTAAGAAAATAATAAAAAGTTAAATAATATAGGTATTTTTTTGGGATATTCTAGAGAAGCCTAAATAAAAATGTTCAATGAGGGAAACCATCTAAAGATTATAAAAACTCCATTTAATAATTCTAAATGCCCATTCAGCTAGGGTTATGAGATATATACAATAGTTATCTTTTTTAGTGATGAGAAGATGAATACAATATTAATAACACTTAAGATATAAGAAGAAAAGATTTTTTTTTTTAATTTTTCTATAATTTTAATATATCAACTGAACAAATCCTATATTACAATATGATAAAATGAATATAGCATTGAAAACATTTATAAATATTTATTATTATAAATGAATAACCTTAACATGAATTATTTAGAGAAATATAATGAAATTAATTAGATGATTCACAACAATAGAATTATATATCACATAATTAAGAATAGAATAAGTACATCCACTACAATAATTGGTGAAAGAGTAGAATACTTGGATATTTTTATTGAGCCACTTTGAGGGGGCAACGTCCACAACAATGCAATAAGAATAGAATTCTTAATATGATGATAAAATAATAACCACTACCTCCTATATATAATATACTTATCTATGGTTATTATATAGGTTGACCATACTAAGAACATAAATAAATGCAATAATATGAATTTATTTAAGCCACAAGTCAGCCACACATATTCCTAGACACACTATAGATTAAGGGCATAACATGCCCCTCCCCTTCAAAATAATTTTTTCCTCAATATTGAATAAAACTAGAATGCTATTTAAGGAATGCTTCATCCTCCCATGTTGAATCTTCAAAACACACACTCTTCCATTTGATTAAATACTCTTAAATGGATTTCATCCATAGTTGCTTAATGTGTATGTGAAGGATCTCTTCAAGATGCAGAATGACTCAACCTCTTCATCCAATTTAAGTAAATTAGTCTAAATGGAAAAGCTATTTCCAAGTACCTTGTTTAGGCAAGATACATGGAATACCAAATTTATGTGAAGGGATAGGGGTAATTATAGCTTGTAATCCACACTACCATTTTTTTGTAAGATTTGATAAGGGTCATAATATTAGGTGACAACGTGTTATTTTTTTATGTTACTTTAGAGACATTTTATTATATGGATTTAAGTAAAAACAAGACCCAATAACCTATGCTAAAATTTTATTCACTATAGTGTTGATCTTCTTATTATTTCATTTTATTTTGTGCCTTTTCTAAATTATCTCGCAAACTCACTAGAACCTCCTATTGATGGGGAATGTGTTCCTCAATAGATTGAATACTAGGATGCACCATCTATAAGGAATTGATGGATGGGGATTGATACCCATACAATTGCATAGAGGGAAAAATCTTGGAAGAATTTTTAAAAGAAGTGTTATACCACCATTTGACATGTGGCATCTACTTAACCCATTTGTCTTGTTTGTTAGAAACAAAACAATGAAGATATCCTTCTACAATTTTTTTGATTACCTCTATTTTTACATCAGATTGAGGATGATAGGATGAGCTGTGAGCCAACTCGGTGCTCAAACATGAAAATAATTTAGTCCAAAAATTACTATCAAATATGGGATCTCAGTCATTTATAATGATCTTTGGAGTACCGTTTAATTTCTGAATTGTATTGAGAAAAAAGAAATCTATTGTACTGGAAAAAAATGGTTGTGATAAGGAACAAAAATGAGCATAATTTTTGAGTTTATATACAACTACCATGGTATCATTTTTACCCTCGCACTATGGTAGCCCAATAATGAAATCCATGGAAACCTCCTCCTAAAACTAGATAGGGATGGATAAAAGATCCAAAAGACTTGGTGTATTAATGGTTTCACCTTTTTTTTGTTGACATATCATGCATTAAAAAACATATTTCTAGATATCCCCCTTGAGTCCTTCCCAAAAATAATCTTTCTTGATTCTATGATATGTTTTCAAAAATCCTGATTGACCTCTTAGTGAAGATGCATGAAGTTCCTAAAGCATTTATTTTTTAGGAAAGAATTATTAAAAAGGTATAATCTATCTTAATACCATAATGCATTCTCCTTCCATGTATTTTTTTCAACTCCCCTATAACCCCGCTGAAGATTTTGAATAAAGTCATGGGTAGCACTATCATTCTCCCATCCTGATCTTGCTTCCTCTAGCTAATCTACCTACCAAATAGTCATTGCACATAATAATGCCTTGATTGATTCAACCCTTTGGGATAGTGCATCTGCCACCAGATTCTCTTTTGTTTTCTTATAAACTATTTAAAAATCATATTCTAAAATTTTAGTAACCAATGTTTATTATTTTTCATATGATAATCATTGTTCCAAAAAATATTTGAGGGTATCATGATCAATATTTACCTAAAAGTGATGACCTATTAGATAAGTTCTCCATTACTTTACTACATGTAGAATAACCATCTTCTCTTTCTCATGGATTGGTTTTTACGTATTTTTTCCCTTCATATGTTGAATTTAAAATACCAGTGGTCTACCTTCTTGAATTAGTATGGCTCACATGACATATCCTAATGTGTAACATTCCACAACAAAAGATTTTAAAAATCTAGAGTAGCCAAAAATGGAGTTGTGCACATATCCATTTTCAACTATTCAAATGCCTTGGTAACTGAATCAATCCACTTGAAGGAGTCTTTATTCAAAAAAGAGGTGAGTTGGTATGCAATGATACCATAATTTTTGACAATCTTATGATAGTAACCAATTAGCTTCACAAATTCTTAGAGGTTGTTGAGGGTCTTGGGAACTTGCTACTCCATCATTGTTTAGTTTTTTTAGGATCAAATTTCACTCCATGTGAAATAATACGACCCAAGTACACTATCTCTTGGTCACCAAAATCATATTTGGAAGGTTTGGCATAAAGTTGATGTTATTCCAAACCTAAAAGTCCCTATTTCACATGCTTCAAATGGTCATCCCAATTTTTTCTATAGATGACGATATCATAAAAAAATACCAATACAAAATTTCTCAAAAATATCCTAAAAATAGTATTCATCAAACTCTGAAATGTATATGGTGCATTTTTTAGGCCAAAAGACATGATCAAAAATTTATAGTGCCCTTCATGAGTTTTAAAATCAATTTAGGTATGTCCTCATTATGGATTTTAATTTGATGATACCCATAATAAAGGTCTAACTTGGTAAATTAAATAATACCATGAAATTCATCTAGCAAATCATCAAATACATGAATAGAAAACTTATCTTTGATTATGTACTTGTTGATTTTTATATAGTTTATGCACATCCTCCAAGTGTCATCCTTCTTATGCATCATGACAATAGTGGAGGAATAAATGCTTTGAATGTGTCAAATGATTCATGCCTCCAACATCTCATATACCATCTTTCCAATTTCACTCTTCTAGGCATAGGGATACTTACAGGGGATAATGTTAGGTGGTGTACTTCCCAAAATGATCCTGACGGTATGATCATGTGCATAACTTGGAGGAAATCCTTTTGGCATGTCACCAAAAAGAAAAAAATGGTCATCCATCACCCTTTAAAAATTAGGATGTGTAGATTCCTAGGTTGGTTGAACGTGTATAGAAAATAAGCGTGCCATAAATCCCTCAACACCTTTTTTTGAGAATCTTTGTCATCTAATGGGAAATAACTAGTTATGTATATTTAGCCTATAATCCACAACGTTCAAAGGTTTTACCTTCCAAATAGAATCTCATAAATAATTCCTATAAATTCATCTCAATAGTTTCCAAAGTGGAGAGCCACTACAATCCCAAAATAATGCCAACTCTTTCAATGGAAATAACAAAAATACATGAATCTAACAAGTAGTCTCCCATATCAAGCTTAATGCTATGACATTTTACAGAACATTGATGGTACCACCATCTGTAATAATGTCCTAAAATTTTAGATTTGGCTAAATAAAATAGTTCAAGCAAATATCCAGCTTACTATTGATGAATTTATGTGTACTCTTAGATTCAAATAACATAGTCAAATTTTTTTATTTAGGAAACTCACCACATTAAATTTTGAGGAGTAGTAGTGCCTAAAAGTGCATTATAAGAAATAGTAGTTTGAGAATCTTTAGATGGATTCTCAGGATCTTTTAAACATATCCCTGAATCCTCATCATCTTTTTACTCCTCATTAGCACCTTAAATGTAAAAAAACTTCTTTTCAACATATCAATGTACTTTACTCCATTTTCTATCGCATCCAAAACACAAACTTTTTGCACACTTTTCTTGAATTTGTTGAGGTGTCAATAGGGTAGGCTATGGAAATGATGGTGCTTAGAAGGTGTGTCCATAAACATTAGTGAAATGTATTCATT
This sequence comes from Torreya grandis, assembly GCA_037957365.1. Classification (NCBI taxonomy): domain Eukaryota; kingdom Viridiplantae; phylum Streptophyta; class Pinopsida; order Cupressales; family Taxaceae; genus Torreya; species Torreya grandis. The sequence continues at coordinate 3,745,158 of JARHVA010001129.1, forward strand.
TTATCAACTCTTTTTCATTGGTTAGACATGACCTTGGTATGGTTTTAGATACATTATTGTGATGAATCATGTGAACCTTTAATTAGATGCTATCTTTGAGGCCATCCAAAAATAGGTCAGTCATATTTTTGTCAGTGATGCCTACCATATGTAAGGAGAGATTCTAAATTTGATGAATTTAATCCTTTACCATTCCACTTTGGTGCAACTTAGCTAGTTGTTTGAAGTTTTTTTTGAGACATTATTGTGATATTGGAGTTGTATCTCTTGAGAAAATACATACTAGTAAACCAATAGACCCTTATTTTTATTTTGAGCACACAACCATCTATACTAGATAAACCACTCATTTTACAGACACAAAGAGGCCATGCCCACCTTTTTTGAATAGGGAGTCTAATGTAGATCAAATAAATTTTAAATTTAAGTAATCCATGTGAGTGGATCATTACCATGAAACTTGCATAGATCTAATTTTTGCAATAACAACTTTATACCATGGTTGGCATTGTGATTATTTGAGGATAAAAACCAAAATTGAGTGGTGGAGAGTTATTTTAGAATTGTTGAGATGAAAATTTGGCCAATTTCCTAGTGATTTGTTATAATTGATCCTAGAAGCTATTCAGTTCCCCTCTTAGCCTTGTGAGGTCTCCTTTAACTGCATCCATATCATATTTTTACACCATGCCCTGTAACTCTAACTTTAGTTGATGAAATATTTTTTAAATATTTGGATTAGAAGTTTGTGACTCCATGTCATATTTATGATGAGTTTTACAAATTTATTTCCCTTTCCTGTGATCATGAGTGTTAGGCTTTATCATGAACAAACCCTAGTAGGGTTGCGACCTAAAACAAATGTATCAGTAGATGATAATATTTTGACCACCTTATGAAAATGAATCCTAAAATTATAAATGTGCACAAGGGTGAAAATTTTCAATGCAAAAAAGTTTACTAGTAGAATATATCATTACGATCATCTCGCAATGACAAATCTAATGATTGATAATTTGCACTAGCTAAAAAAATTAGAAACTTTTTTACTCATTTTTATTATTTGTTAAAAAAACTCAATAAAAAAATATGGTGATGAAATAATTTAATTAAATTCATCTTAGATCACAAATTATGTTTCTTTAGCCTTCTATTACTCATGATGCCAAATCCAAAAAATAGTGTGCCATAGAAATTACTCAAATCAAACATCTAATACCACTTGTAATTAAATTACTTAGATGATTCATAAAAATAAAATTATATATTACATAATTGATAAAATAAGCATATCTACAATAACAACTAGTGAAAGAGCATAATACTTTAATATTATGGTTGGGCCATCCCCTCCATAATAATGCAATAAGAATAAAATTTTCAGTATGATGATAAAATACTAACCACTACCTATTATATATACTCTACTTATCCATGGTTATTTCATATGCTGATCATATTAAGAACATCAAAAAATACAATAGGATAATATGAATTTGTGTAAGCCACAATTCAACCACACATATCCATAGATGCACTATAGTTTAAGAAAATATCAGGTAATGAGTGAACATTAACATATATAATTTATGAAATTAATAAATGAATTTATGAATTAATGTATATGAAAAATTGAAATTTTATTGATGGTTAATCCTTTTGATTCTTTATAATTGGTTTAAATGTGTAAGTGTCGATTTAAAGTGATGAATTTTTTAATCCAATAGCTAAACTTGAATTTGAATCTCTATTATTCTCCCCTAAATTCATTTTTATATTTTGATTTATTGATCCTTATAGTTTTATAAATTTTATATATTCATATAATTATAGTGGGTAAAAAAATAATACTATTAAATAGTATCCTACTTTAATTATTGACTAGCCAAGTTTTAATTTCAAATGGAAAAGAAGATAATGCTTAAACATGGAAAATATGTAACTAGTTGTGATAATTGTTTGGATGATTGAATACTATTTACATGATCATAAGGCATACCAAGAGATGAGATGTATTTGGTTTCATGTTTGGCTTAACCACCCTTAGTTTGTATAGAGTCCATAAGATGTACTAATGAATCTATCTTGATGTTCCATCCATCAGATGCATATATGTTCCACTTAACTCATCATGATATCTATATGGCATGAAGAGATATAAATTAAATCTTATTAATAAAATTCTTATTTATAAAACTATAGCATATATCTATTTTTCTATGATTAAAAATTTTATGGAAAAAAGTATAATCCTAACAATAACTAAAACACCTAAATTAATGGGTCCAACACAAATTAATACTTAACTATGGGCCTAATATAATGTGAGGTTAAGTGAGGAATTTAATACTTCCCTCCTTCATAAAACTTTGTCCCTAAAGTATTTTTCCATAAGAAGTATGTTCATAGCTACATCTATCAAATATTATCGACATCCAAATATTTATAGAATCAATATAACATCTCATGTATGTGTTAATAACAATGTAATAAATATTTAATATTCTATGTCAAATAATATTTTCACATAGTCACCAATTTCACACAAATCCATAAAATTTCTCACTAATGAAATGCAAAAAAAATGTGACCCACCTTCAAAAAATATCCCAAAGTTAGTTGCAAGGATAATTAGGCACACCAAGTGATGAAGCAATAATAATGTTATAAATATCATTATCAAACTTAATTTGAATATAAAGACATGTATAACATAAAAAAATCCAACTATAATATATATAACATCAATAATCTTGGATAAAAATCTAAAGCATATATGCCAAATAAAAAATGTAATTCATATGAATTTTCACATTGATAACAATAACATAATTGTTTATTAGTTTCAATGAGATAACATCAATAATTAGTTGGCATCCAAACCCAAAACATAACCACTTCTCTCAACACCCTGGGGATATGATCTAAAATAAAAGCCCACTTGAGACTTTATTATATTTTTATCATCCTAGTAGAGACCAGTTACATCTATTACACGCACTAAATATCACTCCTCCCCTTCACACATCAAAGTGTAAACAAGGATGAATATGTGAACTATCATATAATGTTAGAAAACCTAAATTATATGAAATGCATTTTACTTCTTCTCCTTCATGATTAAAATTACTATGTAAGGAGGAAAATAATACATCTCAATAAGATGAATCATATCAATATAAATGCACATAATCAATTTATTCTACTTGACAAATGACAATAACATGATGATGAATGTAATTTGAAAAAATATCCATATTTTATGGGAAATTACAATAACCAAGAAATAGTCCATCATTAATTTAAGGAAATATCATAGAGAAAGAAACCTTATAAAATAATTAAGATAATTAATCATTATAATGGTGTCAATCATACACTTATCTAATGAATGTTCTAATTTCCTCTTTTAACCATAAAGTTGTCATTTGTCACTATAATTCCATTTATGTTCTTACAATACTAAGTAAAAGTTTTATAAGTGATTGACATGCCATGGGTTAGCCAATTTTGGGTCTACGACCTCATGATAATTAGATAAAAGATGAACATATAAGTCAAGAAAATTATGTGAATCTATCTCCTAACCATTAGGCTAAAGGATACGAATGGGATTTTCATAGAGGCTCCTTAGTAAAATATTAATTCAAAAGGTCTTTTAATATTAGGTGAATTCACATGGGCTTTTCATACAGGTTCCATAGTCAATTATTAATTCAAAATTTATTTTAATCTTAAGTGAATTAATTTTATTTAGTAGGTCTATTAAGCCATATTATTTCTAAGATAAACTATTATTGGTGGCCTCATTTTTATTCACCATTCTAAAATCAATTAAGGGAAGGAATTATCCACTAAGTGACATAAACCTTCCATGTTGTATCCATATATTTACCATTATTAAATTATTTAATCCCAAAGAAAAAATGACAGTGTAAGGATCTAAATATTATTTATTTCATATTTCTATTTTACCATAAATATGGAATTATTTCATTCCATAGAGTGCATACACTTAAAACAACATTCTAATTCCAAAATGGATGTGAGGTATTCTATAGGTCAATCATGTTCCTATGAATATATTCATTTTATATAAATCAAGATGAAAAAGTAATTAAAAAGATATTAAGTAAAATAATGACTTATTGTTATTTGAATATGCTTCACAGGATCATAAGACATACTAGGAGTTGAGATGTATTTGGTTATATGTCCTACTCGAACACCATCACAAAATTTGAAGAGAGACCTTAAGGTTATACTAAGGAACATACATTTATTTTTCATCTATAATATACAAATACATTGCAATAGATTGAACATGTCTTGGCTTAGTAAAAAACATGTGATAATACATGTCATCGTGAAGTGTGTAATAGAGACTTGGTCCACCATTGATCTATCCACTCAAATTTATAATAATTAGTATCAACAATGATAAAGTATAATTGAATTGTGAAATATATTAATGTAATAATTACCACATCTTTATGAATTCTAATAAATATAAGTCATAATCCATTTTCCTCCTCTTGGTGCCCCTTTGTTTTATTCTCATCCTCTTGTTGGATTGCCACCAACCCTTGTTTCATTATCCTACCTCTTGGTGTAGTTTACCCCACTTGTTTCCTTATCCTTATATTGGTGGATTCCCCTTGTTTCATTATTATACATCCATTAAAACATTATCCCCTTCTTAGTATAGTCCTTGCAACCAATAATTTGTAAAATTAATTTGGTAAATTCACATTTAATTGAGGCATGATGCCGCTTATGATTTTTTAAATTTTATTTCCTCACAACTATTTATTTCTTATATTCATAATTACTTTATTTCATGATGCATAACCTTATATCATTTCTCACCATAATATTTTATTATTATTTGTCTCCCATGTAACCTCTTTTTGGCCACTTCCGGCATTGTTCACATTTACTATCTTGATTTTTAAATTTACACATACAAAAAACATTTTAATTATTTATTAACCACTTTCCCAAAGGAAATATATATTTATATTATAATAATTTTTGAAGGGCACATTTCCATCATGGTATCCATTACATATCTTGATCTCTTTTTCATTACATGACCTTAATGTAGTTTTTTAGGTTTGATTATTTGTTAACTATGACTTCCACTATGTGGCTTATGGTCCACACAATAATCATTCACACTTATCAATATATGGAAATATTTATTATTTTTTCCTAATCACATTTCTTCTTTGACCATCATGAATCTTTTGAAGTATGATCTTATTATGTTTACATGGATAAGGATCCAAATTATACCTAGTGTTCACTTGTGTTTATACCACTAAGGAAAAAAATTATAAGTATCCATGTGTTTAGTGGACCAAATATTCACCTAAATGAAATGTGACTTCCATTGCTAATCTATTATATTTATCTATGGTCACTATGGATTTTCTTTGTTGAAGTTACCTCTTGCACTTTGTTAACTCAAATAACCACCTAGTAAAATCAATGCAAATCACCAACTCATCTTATAATTGGTATATACATAAAACATGAACCCACTAAAATACCCATATTTCATACATATAAATTTTTAATAATTTTTGGAAATAAAGAATAAAGGAAAGAGTGACCTAACCAAGCAAGGAGTAAACTATAATAAAAAGTAGGCCAATTAATGAATATAGACTCTACTAATAAATCTAAGCATGTGAAAAATATATCACGTAAAATATTAAATATTATGATAATAATAACAAAAATGAGAAATTGTACTTAACTTATACATTGATGCATGGGTAGATTTGAGCAATGTGAGTTTAGAAATAGAGTGTATGAAGACTATCATCAAGTCATTAGATTATGAATATTAGATTTTTGATAGCTCGGATGTTTTTACCTCCATATGGGCACTTATGTCCACACTACTATAAATTTTTCAATACATATTTACTATAAAAAATAATTAATTTTGACTGAAAATTCCAACTAATTATTTTTCATTTTGTTGTCACCTTTCAGATTGTGTGTTTGGATCACATGCAAAAGATCTCAATATTAAAGTATATCTCAAACCTTTTTCACCTTAGGTTAGTTTACCTTGAAAAAAATGTGTTTATGGGCTCGTGAAGTTGGGTTAACCTTAAGGAACCCTTTATCAATGAGTGTTGCCTACATATTCACTTATCTAGAGATGGCCTTAGACATATTTAGTTCTCTCATATTTGTTGGCTTGTGTGTGCATAAGGGTGTAATATAATAAATGTTGTGGCATGCAATTATTTAACATGTAACTTGAAAAATAATACTTACAAGATATTTTTTGAATTCTTCATATCTATAATATGTCTGTTCCTATTACTGATATAGAAATAGGGAAGAATAAGGTAGAAGAATTTAGTAATGCAATTGATTGAATGATATTGAATAAGTTATTTTTTGGTATTTTATAGATGTGTGATTAATAATAGTAAATGGTATTTGTTTTATATTTATACCATGTATTTATAAAATATTATCATGGAAGGTTTAATGAAACTTAATAGGTTAACCTGTACATATCAAAATATTTGTAAATTTGAGTGTTTAGAAGGCATAAACACTTGTGTTGGAGAATGGAAAATAGCGTCGATGTTATTATACAAGTATGAACACGAATGTATAGGAAAGTATAAGGTCATTGTAGCTTTGTAATATATAATGAATGATATATATTATATTTTAAGTGTACTATGGGATACAAGTGCTTTAGGTAATTAGAATATTAGGGTCAAACTATAAGATAAGCTTTTAGGACCAGTGAGATCATGAATATAAGTGTATCAGATGCAAGGAAGGTTAATAAATGGAGGGTAGAGACTTGAGTGATATTTTTCAAGTGTACAAAACTAGTTCAATATAAAAATCCATATTTAAGCATCTACATTTGGTCCCCTCTTTAATATAGTAATGTATAAGTATGAAATTACTAGTTTAAAGGAAAGAAATATGTACCATGGTGTGCAAAAAACACCTTGATTTTATTTATCCTCAATTTAATTATATATGTGCGTATGACCTAAAATAATAACATGTTAAATATGTAATTAGTGCCTATAATCTAAAAAATAATAATCAAAATTTGCTTGAAATAAAAGAGAGCAACCATGTTTTGTCTTGATATTTTTTTTGGTAATGATGCTTCATAGATAAATCATTGGAGAGAGTTTAAAAAATGAAACTTGGAGATGTGAATAGGGGAATTTGAGAGTGATCATGCCCCCAACCTAGTATAAGGGTGAGTTGTTCCAAGTCCCTTTGGAGCTGAAAATCTCAATCACACAACTCTAATGTATCAATAATCTAGCCAATCTCAACCGAGTCAAATGGTGTAACCATATCAACTCAAAATAATATAAGTAGTTCCAATTATAACATGGCCATAAAATATCAATCATACTACTCAAATAAACCAACTAATGCATCATATAAAATATCAAATGGTGCATGTTGCTAGAGTTAGTGCATTAATATTGGTATAATGTGAATAATGTATCTATAATTTGGTGTGCGTACATGGAAAATGTACCTCAAATTTGTTTCAAGATAAATCATATGTTTAAATGTAACCTATAATCTATAAATGTGTATAATATGTATCACATCCAAAAAAACAATCTCAAATCTATGAAAATCAGTGCCAAATCTATTAGATTATATCATAAGTTTATATTTGAATCATGTAAATTATATCAAATTATGCCAAATCTATAAAATATATGTATATGGAGTCATGTCTCTATGACATTTTCTCACTGATATTCCCCCCCATTTGAGGTGATGGTAAATGAAAAGTGATAGTCACCTTATCTCAAAACAATAAGACATGTTGTATATGTGTGAAGCATGTAGTAAAGAAACATATAGTAGTATCTTATCAAAGTAGATATATAAATTATGATCATATTATTCATACATAAAAATCCATTGCATCCATGATATGAATCATGGAAACATGTAGAAGATAAAAATCTCAACAAACAATCAAGAACACATGTAAAAGTACTCAAATTTAATGCAAAGAGGGGTCTAGGGGGATTGAAAATAAGGGGAATGTTAAAATATTGAAAAATCAAGGGGAATACATATGTAAATAGGATTATAGGGGGATTGAAAATAAGGGTAATGTTAAAATTTTGTAAACTCAAGGGGTGGACATATGCAAATTTACACACACCAAATAAACAAAGAAATTCAGGACACATGGTAAAAAATCAAGGAAAATGTTAAAATGTTTGGTAATAAAGATAATAAATAAAAAATTAAGTATACTTAAGTAAGCCATGTGATAAGATGAAATATAATTAACTATCATAAGCATGTCATACTAGTCCCTGCATACATGTGTTATCAAAATGTCTTGTAGAATATCATGTCAATTACATTATGTATGATCATAACATGAGTATAGGCATGTGTAATTATTAGTATATAAGCTCAATGTTATAATGGAAAGTGATCATAAAATAATATAACCTATGTAAATCATGATATATAGAAGTAAGATGACCCTAATGTAGTATGTCACATGGGAAGAGGAAAGGTCCAACATCTGCATGCATATGTATCATAGATCTAGTGTATGCTTATATCATAATCAAGTAATCATGAAACATAAATGTGTATATAAATGATATGTTATTTCCTAACATAAAGCAAACACCAAATACAAAATCTAGTAAACATGTGAAATGGTAAACATTTTATTATTTTTTCTTTATTTGAATGTTTTAATATTTTCTTGAATGCTTTATTTTTTGAATTTGGTTGATTTTATTTGAATTATTTATATATTTTAAAATATATTTATAGCCTATGATCGTATATAAGTGATGTTCATATGGTTTTTTATACTTTAAATATAGTACAATAAACTGATCATGCTGCCAAGGATCATTTACATGAGCCAAATCTGGATATGGATAATTTGAAATATTCTATGTATGTTTGATAGGAATATGTGGTTGTTACTTAGTATTATAATTTTAAGTAGCTCGTGGAACCCATTTTTAGTGATTTGTAATCTCCTTAGTGTAATATTTAGCTTTTACATCCATTCAGAAACATGGTGCTCTACTATCAATAATTGGCTAGGCTTTGGAGGTGTAAATGAGGATATTAAAGAGTCTCATGTAAATATATAATGAAATGACATATCAAGTATTGGGAACCTAAGAAATGGGATTCCCTATTGTTTGGCCTCACTTGCATGATTAACATTAGTAAGTTGTATTATTAGCTATCATGGATTAATTTTTTATTGTTACAAAAGATATTCATATTGAATACCTAAAACTATAATTACCTTATTGGCATCAATATACCTAAGACACCCATGTACTATCAAAGGTACTGAAAAGAGTTTATGAATTTGAGGTCATCCCAATAACATACCAATGGATCATGTATATGGTATAACTTGAAATTTTTTGGTAACATGTGCTGGACTAAATTGTAGAGGTAAATCAATCTCACCAAAAACTTGTTATACCTTCCCATCCAATGATTCGACAATTTTGGTGAAAGGGAATGAATAATCTTATGTGTATCCCAAATGTGTGAGTAATGTCATGTTACATAAATTGTCACTAGAACCATTATCAACCATAACATTTTGTATAGGTTGATGATCAATATATGATATTATAAATAAGGAATGAAAATCTAAGTCATCATCCAAATCTTGTTGTCACAAAATGAAATAGATGGACTGTGAACCATAGGAATTATCAATCATGTACTTTTTCCAATGATCCCATCTAATGGGTTCCCATCATGTGGTGGAGGATGTGCATATATTTCATTTTCACTTCTGGTGTTTCTTTAGAATGATACTGTAATGGATCATTGAATATATTTTTATTTTGATGATCATTAAGTTGTGACCCTAAATCTACTAGACAATCTATAAAGGTGTGTATATCAATATCAATAAGATATTGTATCTTGTTCTCAAAATACAAAACATTTTAATTCCCTATAAATTGGTGGTATTCACAATTTTCATCATATTATTTTTATAGAGGTAGACTCATGTCAACCACCATAGAAGGAGGAAGAAATATGAGATGATCCACTCCACTAGTTTTATAAGTAGTAAAGTTGGAGAATTTGGTAATCATGTAAATTATCTGTTAGGTGTATTATATAAGATATGATGATTTGGGTGTTGTAACACTATATTATCCATTATAGTTGTTTCATTTTTAGCATCATTAGGTTTGACCTTATAGCTTAGTTTGATATGAAAACTTGTTGTTATATGTAGTCAGTCTGTTTTCTACATTCTTAATATTGTTTAATGAAATAAATTTCATTTTTCTATCTCAAATAATATGGCATAAGTCATCAAAACTTTTGAACTTGTTAAAAATAATAGATTCGTGTAAAGGATAAATCCAACTTTTATTTAAAATTTATTGAATCTCTTTATTTTCCATTGGATTTGTCATTTTGGATAACATTATATTATACCCCAAGACATATTCATTAATAGACTCATTAGTTCCTTGTTTGATCTTATAAATTTATGCATATGACATATTTTCAGTAATATTGGTTGAAAAATGTGATAAAAAATGATCCACCAAAGGATTGAATACTCTTACTAATTGTATTGATAAATCATTGCATGATATTAAAGTGTAGTCCTTTAGAATTCATGGAAATAATTTGGTCATTTTTTTCATTAGATACATAGTAAAGAGAAGCCACATAGAAAAAGTGAAGATATTATTCAGGATCACCCTTTCCATCATAAAGTGTGAACTTAGGTGTTAAATAAATAGTTGGAAAGGGATGAAAAATTACCTTGTGTGCTAGAGGATTATGTAATACCTATTTTGAATCAAAGGCATGAGTTAATTTTAAAGCATTTTTCTCAATGTTGGTAACCCTAGCTTCCAAATATTGAATAACTTGTAAAAGAGTGTGTAGTATAAACCCATTGGGATTTTTATTTGAAACTTGAGAAGTCACCAAAGGGTATGAAAACAAAACTTGTGTTGAGATAGGAAGTGAAATTGGTAATTGAGTTAAATTATTGATTGTTCCCATGGAGGATGTAGTAATAGTTGGTTAATATTTAGGGAGAAATGGTTTAAAAACATTTTTCATGACCCCATCAAATTTAGTATGTAATTTTGTATTTGAGGGGAGGGATATTGGAACTGATGTGTGATATACATATCTAGTAGCCCCAATATTTGTATTAGTATATAACAATGGATGTTCACGAACACATTTTGTGTCTTTAGTTTCAAATATGGTATTAAAGATCTTGTTGAGATCTTTATAATTCTCATGAATGCATTCTTAAAAAAACGAAAAAAAAGAAAGATGTAACTTGTTATTGATCTACTTGTTCTTTTTCATTATGCTCACGTGTTTTGGTATCCTCATGATTAAATTCATCTTCTATTAGAATATTGTTTTTTAGTATGTGGCTATTGTCATTATTGGCACTCTCATTATTAGCATAATTTGACATGATATTATATTGAAACATTTTAGGTGGCCTAAAGGAAAGCTCAAGATGTTCAATATAAAAACTACATATTCTAGCAGTACATATAGGTTACATACAAATTATGGAAAAAAAATATGTATAAATATAATAAGAAAAAAACTTAAGAGGATGAAAACCCTAGTAAAAGCTAGGAATTATATAAAAAATACTCAAAGGTCAGGTTCACCAAATGTGTAACCCTAAGAATTGAAGGAAAGAGTAGCAAAATCAAGTAAGGAGTACGCTAGTCCAAAAAATAAGATAATTAATGACTTTATATTCTACATATATTATAAAAATAAATAATGAATTTAATAATGTGAATAATATATAAAGTACAAAATTCAAAATTTTTGATAATAACAAGAAGGTGAAATTATACTTAGCTTATACACTAATGTGTAGGTAGATCTGAGAAATATAGGTGTAGAAACAGACTTGATATTATTTAAGGACCCTAGTGTTGATGGAATTAAAGGGTGAAATAGTGTATACGCTAACCTCAAGGACCCTTGTGTTTGATAATGAAAAATAGTGTTGATGCTATTATTCAAGCTTGAATGCAATTTTTGATCAAAATATAACGTTGCTAAAATATTTTAACTGATAGTGAAGGATATATATAAAATTTTAAGAATATTATGAAATAAAAGTGATATGGGTAATGAGATTATTAATTCCAAAATAAAGTATAAGCATTTAGGCCCAAATATATGATGAACTCTAGCCTATCGGCTACAAGGAAGGACAAGAACTAAAGGCTAGAGACCTGAGTGATATTTGTCAAGTTTAAAATACTAATTTAATATATAAATATATATTAAAGTATTTAAAATACACCAAGCTAATCAAAATACCTCTATGTAATGAAAAGATAGAAATAAAAGTGTGTTAAATAACTATAGTTTATTTTAAAAACTATAACTTATATCTCTTTCCATATGATTAAAGGGTAGATGAACCAAATCATGATCCTAATAATAATTAAAATGCCTTAATTAATAGGGTCCAAACCCAATTAATACTTAACCAAGAGCCTAAGCCAAGGTGAGACTAGGTGAGGCATTAAATATTTCCCCTCTTCAAAAACTTTTTCCATGAAATTTTGTTGCCATAAGAAGTATGTTCATAGAAGGGTTAATTTTAGCAAGCTATATTAAAAAATCATTGGAGGTTTATAGGTGAATTAGATTTGTAGTGGTGTTCAATTAGTTTGGAAGGCATATAGTTGTCCAGTTCAATCATGCAATGGAACATGATGAATCATACAAGCATAACCTAATTAGTTTTTAAACTTTGAGAGAATGCAAAGTCTAAATTTCAATGTTCATGTTGCATAAAAGCATCTTCATGATGTAGATGAGTGTCTACATGATGAACATGAGCATCTATATGATGTAGATGAGTGTCCATGATACATATGGGCATCTGTATGATGCAAGCATGTGTTTGCATCATCCATACAATTATCCACACTGTATGCCATGTAGACATCCATTTGCATGATGCAAATGGACAATAAGAACATCCTAACATGCATCTTCATCTTAAAAAAATCCATCTACATAGTATGGATCACTACTTACATGGTGAAAATGACCATTTGCATGATATATATGTGTGATGACAACATAATAGCATGCATCTGCATCATGAATATGATCATCTACAAGATGTAGATGACATCCTTCATAGTGTAGATGTGTGTCTACATAATGCAGATGTCTACATGATGTAGACAATCATCTTCATCATGTAGGTAGTAGTTTTCATGGTGTAGGTGCATGATAGAAACATATAGGTGACTACTTGTGCTATGAAGACATTTTCCCATATCTCATTGGATGCCTATAAAGTGTCAATCGCACCTTATTTTTCATTTTTTCCCAGTTCTTACTCTCCTTCCATTCTTTTTCTCCATCAGCTTGAGTTATACAAACCTATTTTCCATCCTCTCAAGTAAAAACTTAGTGATAATGGCTTCCCAAACCTCATTCAGTTTAGCTAGAAGTGTAGGCACAAAGGGGAACACAAAACTAACTTTCATAAATTTAACATTCACTCTCATGCAAAGATTTATACAAAAATAAGATAGATACAATGACTGGTTGGAGCCTTGCAAGTTCAATGGAATTATCTACATGTTAAAATATGAAAAAATAATTTCATTTACTAAACTTTCTAATACAAATCTTCAACACCACTTTCTCTTCACTTCAAATGTGCTTGAGCTCATGTAATTTTTTACTTAGAATTAGTCAAGAGGATATCCAAATATTGATAGGTCTACCTTATCAGAATGGGGACCTAGTCACACCAAAGGTCTTGTTGAATAATGAGAATAAAAAACATTTGGAGTCTCATTATGGGCTGCAACTATATGGTATGACATTTTTAAATTTATAATTCATCAATTTTCTAACTAGTTTTACTACTATTAGTTATTATTACTTGTTAATTTTTTTTACAAACCCTCAATGCCATAGTAAAAAGGGGTTGAGAGTTGAATTAGTGAAAAATCATTTTCTACTAGAGATGCTTGAACTTTTCCAACCAAGAATTATTTTGTAGGGTAGACCATTAGACATTCCATTATGGACTCTTTTTTATATTCTTTATACTCTTGACGTTCAACCATTTGACTAGTGCACATTAATTTCAAATGAAATTAAAGATGATTTAAACTTTGGTATTTCATAATGAAAATTATCAATTTTCATATTGTAATATATCACTGCATTATATGATGAGGCATTTTTTGATTTGCAAGCAATGACTACATTCTAACAACTCTCAATCCCAAAATGTTTATTAACACACTCTCCCTTAAATCTTAGGAGGTTAGTTTGAGTTGTATTATAATTGTTTTCAAATAATTATATAAATATTGATCTCTCTAATTTAAAAAATAATTTGGTTATTTCTTATAAAAAAATCAAATGAAACAATTGATAAAAGAAATGCAAAAATTAAAGGTCATCAACCTCTTGAGGCCATGGCAGAAAAAGAAATGGAAGAAGATACAAAATCATCTCCATAGGTAACCATGCAGTAATTGGCAAGAGGAAAATACAGTAGAGTTTGATTGCATCCCCAATAGAGCCTTCCACTTATGTTTTTGATATGGGTTCATAAAAAATCTTTGATTTGATTTAATTAAAAAAAATGATAATTTTATCATTGTAATATTTTAATTCTTTTTTATATATACAACATAATTTGTAATACAAACACCAAGGGGGTCTAACACACCTTTTAGAATTTAGATGAAACATCAAGAGCAAGGTGCGCTAAACTAAACTGAGTTTTTCATTTTTATTATATGCTAATTTAATATTATAGTTATTTTATTTATCATTTTTCTATTTCTATGTCCAATTTGCAAGTTGTTCTCCTTCACAAAGGAGAAATTTCACACTACTATTGCCACCACCCCATCCCAGCGCTAGAAATATTGGAATTGGAAAATGTTTTTTTATGTCAACACAAAGTGTGTTAGGATAAAATAAAACATATATTTATCTCCAAATTTCATACAATAAAAACTATGGAATGAATCAATTAGACATACAGAAAATAATCGTAAACATGCACAAAAAAGACACACTAGATTTAATGTGGTTTACCCAAGATGAGATACATCCACAAAACTTATCTAGTATATTGTTTACATTAATACAAAGGAAAAAAAAATCCTACAAAAAAACTTGTTACACATCTCTACCATCTCTACGTCCTATCTATGTACAATATCTTTTTTTTTCTTTTCAGCCATGTATCAATACATTTTAGGGCAAAAAACACCTAAACATGACCTCTACCATCAGATCTAGAAACCTTTAATCAATAGCCCAAATTGACTAGAAATTTACAATTTTATAAGGTAATTTTAATAATTTTTTTGCTTGCAACCCCCCACACCATTATGGATACAAATAATAGGATCTAAAACCCATCTGAAATAACATCAAAATTTTAATCTTTGATCCTGGAAGACAATCAAGCTCCACACTTAACAATTTCCCACTTGGAGACTAATTACAAAAACTCTACCATTACTACATTCACTGTACTATCTGGACCTAGACAAGTTCATTAATTTAATTATCATCCATGAAGACCAATTGAAGCTAAACAAATCTTTAACTTCTCTCTTGTAACTACCTTGGTCATCATATCTATAGGATTTTTACTAGTATGTATCTTCTCTAATTTTAGTTGTTTTTCCTCTATCACTGAACAAATGAAATCATACTACAACTGAATATGTTTTGTTCTAGAGTGAAAAGTTGAGTTTTTGTCTAGATGGATTGCACTCTGACTGCCACTATATAGATTACATATTTCTTGACTATGTCCCAATTCTTCCATTAACCTCTATAATCAAATTATTTTCTTACTTGCTTCTATAGCAACAACATACTTAGCCTCTGTGGTTGAAAGTGTGATAACCTTATATAATCATGATACCAAACTAACTTTTGTATCACCTACTAGAAACACATAACCTATAGTGCTTCTTCTACCATCCAAGTAACCTATCATATTTGAGTCAACATATCCCTAAAATGTCACATATGATCTACCATAGCTTAACACTGTATCTATGATCCCTGTTAAGTAATGATGGATCCAATTTACTACCTTCTAATGTTCCTTTCCTAGATCACTCATGAACCTACTCACCATTCCCACTTCATGTGCAATGTTTGGCCTCGTACAAACTATTCATACAGTAAACTACCAACTATTGATGAGTATCTAATTTTTGACATCAAGTTCTTTTCTTCTTGTGTTTTAGGACATTGTTCCTTTGTTAATTTAAAATGTGCAGCTAAAGGTGTCCTAGCTAATTTTAAATCTTGCATATTAAATCTTTCCAACACTTTTATGATGTAATCTCATTGTGATAATTCCATCTACCTATTATTTTTATCTCTAGTTATCCTCATACCAAGGATCTATTTAGCTACACCTAGATCCTTCATAAAGAAACTATCATTTAACTATTTCTTGAGTACATTAATATTGTGCATGTTGCAACCAGATACACACATATCATCTACATATAAAATAAAAATAATGTAGCTACCATTTTCAAAACTTTAAAATATACACAATGGTTTGAAAGACATCTACAATAATCCTATTCTGTCATAAAACTATCAAATTTCAAATATCACAATCTTACCAACTCTTCTTCAACCTGCACACTTTGTTCTCCTTACCTTTGACTTCGTATCCCTGTGGTTGCTCCATATATATTTCCTCCTCCAAGTCACCGTGAAGGAATGCAATCTTCACATCTAACTATTCAAGGTGCAAATCTTCTACTACTACCAAACTTAAAACAATTCTTATAGAAGTCATTTTAACTACTAGAGAATATATTTCATCAAAGTCTATACCTTTATTTTGTGTAAAACCTTTAACCATCATTATAGCCTTGAATTTATTTTTACCAATATTCTCCTCCTTTATCTTGTATACCCACTTATTCAGCAATGCCTTCTTTCCTTTGGGAATTTCACCAAATCCCATGTCTAGTTTTCCATTAGAGAATCATACTCCTCATCTATAGCTTGTTCCCACTTATCATTGGCATCAATTTGCACTGCTTCTTGATAGATTTCTAGCTCACCACCATTAGTAATTAATAAATAATATAAATTAAGGAGAAAAATGATCAGGTGGTCTACTTACTCTTACAAATCTTTTAACAAGATTTTGAGGTACCAATTCCTATTGCACATTTTGATTAGGAACCTCTGGGACATGTTTTTATGTAATGTCTTCTAATACTATATATTCTATTTTGGATTCTTCTTGCTTCTATTCCTTCAATCGTTCCTTGTACATGAATTTTTCATGGAACACAACATCTCTACTCCTGATTATTTTCTTATCTTCTAGATTCCACAATTGAAATCCATAGTCATTAGTTTCATAACCAGTAAATATGTATTTTTGAGACTTAGCTTATAACTTATTCCTATGATCTTTGTCAATATAATAAAATGCCTCACAACAAAAAAATCTTAGAAAAAAATAATCTACCTTCTTTTTAGGTCATGCCTCCTCTGGTATTCCACCATCCAAAGCACTCAAAGGTCCTCTATTTATAAGATAAACTGTAGTAGTTATAACATCTACCCAAAAATGTAAAGGCAAACCCACATGCAATATCATGCATCTAGCATGCTCCATAATAGTCCTATACATTCTTTCTAACACACCATTCTGTTGTGGTGTTCCTAGAACTATTTTCTGTTTATGAATTCCAATTTCTAAATAGTTATTGTTAAAAGTGTTACTACAATACTCACCTTAATTATCTAATTTGAGACATTTTAGTTTTAAACTTGTTTCATTTTCAACTAAAGCTTTCCATTTCTTAAATTTATAAAAAATATTAGATTTTATTTTTATACAGTATACCCAAACTTTCCTAGTTGCATCATCAATAAAGGTAATGTAATAAGTTAAACCACCAAGTGAAGATACTTGAGCTGGTCCCCATACATTTGTATACACAAGCTCTAACTTCTATTCCTTCCTGGCTGGTCTAACCCTAAGAAACCTCACATGTTTTTATTTCCCATATACATGATGCTTACAAAATTTTAGATCTAAGTCTTTCAGACCTGGTAGTTTATCTTTTACATGTAGGGTCTTCATTCCCTTTTCACTCATGTGGCCAAGTCTGTAATGCCATAAAGTTGCATCTTTATCTATAGCAGTTACAACACAAGATGAATTAAAATTATCTATAGACAAATATAATTTGCCTACTTTCTTACCTTTTAAAACCACCATATAACCCTTTGTAACCTTCCATGATTTGACTATAAATATGACCATACAACCCTCACTACCCATCTACCCTATAGAGATCAAATTTCTCCTCAAGCTTGGAACATGGATGACATCCTTCAACATCCAAGTGTTTCCATTTTATAATTTAACTTGAACACTTTATTTTCCAAAAATATTATAGGGTTCATCTTTAATAAGGTAAACATTCTCATAATTACCTTGAACGTAATCTATAAAATAATGTCTATGAGGGGTAGCATGAAAACAAGGACCTAAATCTAAAACCCAATATTTAGTAATATTATCCAAAGAAAGTATAAGATCATCTTTTAGTATATCACCTACTACCTTTGCTTCTCTATTATCTTCTTATTGGTTCTTACCTGATTTACCCTTTTGAAACCATCACTCTTTCTTTGTGTGTCCTAGCTTGGCATAGATCCAACATTCCATCTTGCATCTTGATTTAGATGTTGCACCCCCTTTTGATTTTCATAGTTTCTTCTTCCTCTAGTCTTATGCCTTCCTCTATTCTCCACTATTAATGTATTTTTAGATATGGATGTTTCACCTGTGTTTTTCCTTTGCATTTCCTTGCTTAGGATAACACCCATCACATCTTCAAACTTTAGTTTAGCATTATTAGACATAAAGTTGATTATTTCCATTACCAAGCTATTCTAGATTTTAGGAAAGGAATAAAGAATGAGAAGATCCCTAACTTCATGATTTGAGAAACATTTCTGTTGACAATTCAAGTGATGGTTCTACCTTAATTGGTGGTAGAACTTCCGAGAGCCATAACTTTTACACCATAGCTCCGTTTGACTCCCTATTTGAACTGTTAGAAGGCTAAGAACAAGGAAAAAGTGATGAGATGACATTGAAATATTTTAGATGGTTTTTTATCCCTAAAATCCCAATGGAAGTGTCATAAATTTTAAATTTAATAGTATAACCTAAAAATAGTAAGTTTTTAAAAATAGTGATTTCTCAAATTTTGTAATGTTGTAAATCGAGGAAGTCGAACCAATTTATCTCCGTCGAGATTGGTGACCTTTCACATCCTCCTCCTACCTTCAAAGCATGTATAAAAATATATGTATCTCAAAAAGGCAAGCAAACATCTCTTCTCAGAGATAGGCATATGTTTAGATCTACAAATTTGATCAATATAACATTTGTTCTCAGAGATAGCAATATTAAAATTGAGTTATTCTTTTTTTTTTAGTTATATTTCAACTAAAGTTCCTAAATTTTGGATCACTTCATCATCAAATTTAGTATTTATGAAATACAACTAACTAGTAACCATGTTAAACTCATTTAAATGATCTGGTACTTAACCATATTTAGACATTTTCATATTAAATAATTTTTTCATCAAAAATATTTTATTTGAGGTAGAGGGTTTTTATATAAATTACCTAATGTGCTCATAATACCTTCTGCTATCTTTTCTTGTGAAATATTAAATTCTATAGAAGATGCAAGGCACATCCATATGGTTCCAAGGGATTTTCAATCCAATAGTTCCCAAAATTCATTTGACATTGTCAAGGGCTTCTTAGCTTGCCCTCCCAATGGCAAATATAGGTCCTTCTAGTAAATAAAATCCTCCATCTGCATCTTCCACAATCCAAATTTTTGTCCATTAAACTTCTTCACCTTAGATTTATTTTCATCTATCATAGCTCCCACTTGAGTTCAAACCCTTTTCTTCTTGTGATTTAAAATTATGCAAATAAAACCTTTGCTTTGATACCACTTGTTAGGATAACATAAAACATAGATTTATCTCCAAATTGCATACAAGATAAAATATGAAATGAATCAATCAGACATATATAAAATAATCATAAACATGCACAAAATAGGAGACACTAGATTTAATGTGGTTCACTCAAGATGGGTTACATCCACCAAACTTGTCGAATATATTATTTTTAGCAATATAAGAGAGAAAAAAATCCTGTAACAAAACCTGTTACACCTCTCTACCTTCTCTACCTTTTATCTATGTAGAATATCTTTTTTTTCATCTCAGCCATGTATCAATACATTTTGTGGTGAAAAATGCCTAAACATAACTTATACCATAAAATACATAAACCTTTAATCAATGGCCCAAATTGACTATAAAATTATATTTTTATAAGGTAATTTTAATAAAATTTCACTTGCATCCCCCCATGCCATTGAGGATACAAATAATAGGACCCAAAACCCAATTGAAATAACATAAAATTTTTAATTTTTTTTTCTTAAAAGACAATCAAACTCCACACCTAACAGAGTGGCAACACTGTTCATGTAGAAACTTTTGATTTTCCAAACTTTTTGCTCAGTGGTCTACCTAGTGCAATAAGAACCATAGTTCTTTGTAATATTAATTTGGATGAAGAGTATTTGGGGATTAAAAATGAAACACCTTTTGAACCCACATGATCTGCTATAGGGATCTCATCCCATTGAGCCTTAAATCAACCTCATATGCCCAACTCTCCACCTAGTGTCACTGAAGGTAGTTATTTTGAGGAGATTCCACAAATAGATGACCAATGCAATTTTTTTCCAATTTATAGTTTATTGGTAGAGAATACTAAGGCCTATTATACTTATTTTATTATTCCTAACCTTGATGATTTAATAACATAGGAGTATTGGTCAAAATTATTGATTTAAGAAATAAATGCCCGTTTCTATAACCATAATCAACACAATCAAATGTACTCAATGGTTGAACATCAACCGACAAAAATTGATGTTTTATTCAACCAAGTAGTTTCTAGAAGTGTTGTAGTGACTAATAGATTTAATGATTATGTTATTGATAAAACATTAAATAGGCTTAAGAAATTAAATGCAAAAACCTAGGTGTTCTATAACAAATAGAAAAAAAAGCCTTGTAAATCTTACAGATGCTGAAAAATAAAATTATGTGGTAAGTTTCTGTTTATTATTTTTTGTAATTAAAATTTTTAATGAATTATTATTTTTTGTTCATTTTCATTCTAAATATATATATTTAAAGAACCAAGCTGTTATCCTTGACATGCATTTGAAGAGTGCGCACAAAAGTATTTCTGTGGCAATTTCTTTCAAAAAAAAAACTTTTTTTACTAAATAATCATAATAATACATTGAAAAACAAATTAGAGAAAATGGCTTGGACCTTGAGGTTTTGTTTAAATAGAAAGCTGAAGTGAATCCATAATTATTTTTAGTAGGAGATGGTACTATAAAATAATGGATAATTCTTTCCAATATCATGTATACAACGAAAGATCTTATGGAATTAGAGATCTCAATCCTCACAGAATTCACAACCATTACTTCTATCCAATAATAAGTATGAGGACACCCTGATACATAATGATACTTGAGCTTAAGAGTTATTTTATAATTAATTATGTTTTTAAATTATTAAAATCTGAGGATTGAGCTCAAAAGTTATTTTTTACTTATATTTTTTAATTACTAAAAACTTATGTTTTATAATATTTAAAATATATTTTGTAATTTTGGATTCCTTACTCTTGAGTCTTAGTTTTTATTTGTATGGGTGTGCATGAATTTTTTTCCTTGAATGAATAATATGTCTATAGACTCATATTAGGCTATGATGTGTAATAATTCATTGAAATGTTTAATTAGTTTACTTTATTATAAATTTAGTTTTAAATCTATTAAAATCTTGTTTAACATTTTTTTATAACCATTTATTTTGATTTAACAATGTAAATCTGATTTAAAAGGTCAACAAATATGAAAGATTAGAATGCTGAATATATACAATTTTTTTCAACTTGCAATGTAAAGAATGCTAGAGAATACTATTGAATAATGCTAAAATTAGGAAAAAACTTAGCTAAATATTGAAAATAACTTAACTCAAATCAAATCAATTAAGCATTTCATAAAAAAATGTAATAGATTGATGAATTAAAAACATAAATTATTATCTAGTAAATAACATAAATATTTTTTATTAGATTTAAAATACATATTAAAAAGTTATAAAATAAGACTTAGGTATCTCAAACAACCATTTTTCAACCCTAATTCATTACTAACATCTATATGTACTATTTCACTAGCATTTTCACAAATCATCTTTGGTACTTTTATTAATTACACCTCTTTTTTTAGTTATAGTATTCTAAATTTAAATCACTTTATCATATGGAAATGCATCAACTTCATAACCTGAAACATATAACCTCAAACATGTCTCAATATATTTATCGAATATATCACAAATTTTTGATTTAACAAAAGATGATGTACTAAATACCCTTTCATCTTCCATGAACCCCAAAATAATTGTTTGGCACAATTCATATAATCAAAAATATTCACTAATTGTTTCATGTACAACATTATTATGATATAATTTCTTCCATAGACTTGTAATAGAACATGTTTTTTTTGGTTCAGTTAACCACTGATATTGTTCAACCATTGTAATTTCAAAAAGAATTGATTATTTTTTTAGTAAATTATTTTTTAAATACATTCAAATTCATCTCCATTGATTTTTATAGACTTACTAAAATGTTTAATGAGAGTAACTATGTATTTCATAAATAGATTACTTAATTTTTGTTCACCCTCTACATTGTTCCAAAATGTAGGACTCACCATCCCCATGGTTTCAAACAACTCATCTTTTTTAAAAATGATCTTGAATTTTAGTAGATAAGCTTTTTGAAATGTATCTCAATTTGATTTGTGTGTCACATATGACATTATTATATAGATACCTTATTACATGTACTTCTTCAAATTTTGATCCAACTATATTATTTCATCTTTGGAGAGTGTGTAATGGTATCTCCTTTCCATTAATGAAAATATAAATATGATCATGAATATTGAATATTGAATTTCAAATAGTTTTAAAAGTCCTTAATATTTTTTAAACTTTACCAAATCTCAAATATTGGTCCCTTAAAACTTTCATTTGAATAGTATAATATACTAAGAGATAAACACCCTTGTTTCCTCATCTGTATGAAGTCAACAATATATATTGATCTATCTTGTGTATGTTTTGTCAAAAAATGTATTTCCTTAAACATGGGTAGAATACAACATAATGTTATCAGAGTTTAAAAATATGTCAGATTATTAAATAAATCTTTGCCTTGTCAACCTCTATCTTATACTTAAACATAAAACCTACCAATGATTGATATTCTTTAAATATTCTACATGCAGGCTCATACATAGAAATCCATCTAGTATCAACATATTTTAATAGTTTTTTCCATTACTCACTCCAATTGTAAAATTTTGAAACTCTAAAATTTTTTGTGGATGACATGACATGTACACATGCAAGTCATGAATAAGCTCCTCCACTTTTGTGACATTTTTAAATGTGCTTAAAATTTTGTAAACAAGTTTATTCTATGTACCATGCAATGGATTGGAGTCATATATGTGACAACTGATGTGTTCAAGTGAACACATAGACCTACTATTCCCCTACAAATATTGATTCATAATCTACACCAACACACACCAACATGGTACCTATATCATGGTAACTCATCCTAGCAATATCCATCAAGTTAGAAATAATGAATTAGCAAAGGTTTTTAGCATTATAATTTTTAGTCATTTTATGTACAGATAATAGGTGATGTTTCCTTGAATTGTTATAAAATGTATAAACATGCATGTATACCCATGGTGTGTTGTCAATAACTATTACCTCATCAATGAATAGTGATATAAACCTTTTTGCTTTTACTTATTCATTAAAATCCAACTTTTCAATCATTACAAGGCATTTTTCCAACTCCCAAGCACTGATATCTGACCAATGTGATTGTGGAATGTAATGCAATCCAATATTTTAAAATAAAATATTGTAATCTAAAAAATTATAGATTGGTCTTCCTCTTTTTAGAATGTGATATAATGTTGAAAACTACATTTTTTGGCAAGCAAATTAGACTGAGTAACTTTTTTGAATTGATTTTTAATTGTTCCTCCTTTCTCAATGAGGTGTCATTGATATTACTAATGATTATGATACTCTATTACATAACATTGATGCATGCACTCTTTTACATTTTTACATCTCACTATTTTTTTATGTTTTCATCTTTATCTTTTATCAAATCATATATTTTTCCACATGTTTCTCAAATTTTCCAACTTGAGTTATATTTTTTGGTCTTTTAAAAGTTTCCAACTATATATTATGCATTTGAATTATGTTGTTGTGTCAATAATTTTTTTAGCTCTACATGTTCAATTATTGGGTATTTAGATGCCCACTGATACTAAAAGAGCATTCCAATTATCCTTTTATTTTTCTTCTTCCACATAAATTTTTTTATGCTTTTTCCAATAGGATATTATGTTGGCTACATAACAATATCATCTGAGGATTATGTTGGGTGAGTAGATATCTTATTTGGTGTCAGGAAATCATTATCAACATCACTATCAGTGCTAGTGATGATGTGATATCTCCTTTTATTTGAATTTAGTGAGACATAGGGAATTTATTTTTGAGTGACTTCTTTTGATGGAGGTATATACTCAAAAGTTTCATGCAAGTATTTGATACGTTTATCATTGAATTCTACATGAAAAAAAGTTGGATATCAATTAATTTTTAATAAATGCCAATACTAAATTACAAATAAAAAAATATTAAATAAAAAAATATTTATAATTTAGTACCTTTTTTTGGTATTTCATACCCAAGTACATCTTCTAGTTCATGCATATCTTCGATACCTTTATCATTATGTTTTTCATGCAATATTATTTTAGACCTTGTCATTATTATTGAAACTTTATATGAATTTTAGATTAGTTAAAAATATAGTATTTGAATATTTAGTACCTTTGTTTGACATTTCATACGCAGATACGTCTTCTTATAGAGTCATTCTTCAAAAGAGTTATCAGTGGGTTCTGCATGTAAAATAGTTGTAGACCTTATAATTATTATTTGAATTTAACACATAAGCAAATAAATAAAAAATTCTAGTTAATTGAAAATTTAGTACTTGTGTTTGGTGTCTGGATAAAATAAGACAATAGGTTATTTTATTTTTTAAATTTGAAAGACACTTTAACATTTCAATAGAAGACATATAATCAAGCCTATAAAGTCACAGATGCAAGATGATTAACAAAAAAATTAATATGATTAAAATCAAACAAAGATACTTGATAGATGAATAAAGACTCATGACAACAAACTAAATCCACTCTATGGGACACTATAACCAAATGATTGTAGGCTATATTCAAATGATTACAACATATAATCAAATGATCTAGGCTACATCCAGATGATCACAAGTTGTCATTTGGTGATGATAAGTTATTATCACTCGACAACAACTTGGAGTCATTTGGATATAACTTGTAGTTGTCTGATTCTAGGATATGACCATTTGACTACAACTTGCAACTTGGGAAAAAATAATTAGATAAGCACTAAATGAGAATATAGTTAAAAATATTGAATAATTATAGTGCAAAAATATTGATGCATAACTTGTTCTAACTTGTTGATTCTTGAATCCTTCTTGAAGACCTTTATTATAACCAAGGTTTTTAAAATAAAAACAACTACATTTTTTCCTAAAGTTGCCTTCTGATAGTGCCTTATAATTTCACTATTTCTTAGTGCAAAATTGTTGTCATCCAATGGTAGGTTGTTACCACCCAATGATAGGTTGTGGTCATTCAACTATGTGTGAACTTTAAAGGTTTTTGTCATTTGATGGTATGTGGTGAATGCTTGTGAATTAAATTTTCAGGTATCGACAAATTACATTTATATGATGAAATTTTTATTTAAATGTAGGTAAACTTATATTCAAAATTTACTTCAACCCCAAAAGTTTAGGCGATTCTACTATATCAACTACCCCAAAAAATTTCTAAATGCCGACTTCAAAAAAAAAAAAAAATTCATATATTAATGAAGATTTGCCATGAAAAAAACCTTAGTTCATAACTACATCCATCCAATATTAATAACAATAAAATATTTATAATATCAATATAACATCTTATGCATGTTCTAATAATAATTTAATAATTATATAATTTTTTTATTTGAAATATAATTTTCATATAATTACAAATTTCACAAAAATCCATAAAAGATCTTATTAGAGGATTAAAAACAATAAAGAACCTACTATCAACACATATCCATGAAGTAATGGTGATGATCATTAGGCACACAAAGTAATAAATCAAACATAATGTTAGAAATATCATCATTAGACCTATCTAAAATATAAAAACATGTATAATATCAACAAACCTAGTTCATATATATATATAACCCACTATCAACACATATCCATGAAGTAATGGTGACGATCATTAAACACACAAAGTAATGAATCAAACATAATGTTAGAAATATCATCATTAAACCTATCTAAAATATAAAAACATGTATAATATCAACAAACCTAGTTCATATATATGAGAACTAGGTTTGTTGATACTATACATGTTTATATATATATATAAGAATATATAGATATAAATATAAAATATTCATATTTAATGAAAATGGATAACATATGCATTTTCAAATGGGTGGCATTTGATATTTAAGTATTCATGTCTAAGGAGGAATATGTGCATTATCATATAATATAAGAAAATTGGAATTAATTTTTTTTTTAAAAAAAAACTTCTTTTTATTCTTTATGCATTAAAACATCATATAAGAAAGAAAATAATACATCTTAATAACATAAATTATATAAATACAAATTCATACAAAAAATTATTCAAGGTAATTGAAACAAATACCTATAAAAAAATTACAATAAATAGCTAATATTACATTATTATATTAGTGAAATATCATTAAAAAAATAAAATAAAATAATTTAAATAATTAATTATTGTATTAATGTCTTCTATTATAATGTTTGATTAACTAATCACACTTTGAAACTACAAATTCATACATGATTTCACAACTAATTAAATTATTAAACATGAAAATAAATTATACATGAAATATCTCTCATAAAATCATGATGCCCCAATGATTAAGAGTCAAAAACACAATCAAGATGAAATATCACACATTAAATATTAGCATACACATGCACACTCAATAATAGAATACCAAAAACAAATGCTTTAAAACATATAAATAACATATAAAATCCTGATCGAATCCGTACTGATGCTTTGCCATGTACTATACATTTGTCTTTACATCGAGACACATCAATGATTATGCATTCATAACCATATAAAATATTTTTTTTTTCTAATTCAATCTGAAATCTAAATGAAACATTCGAACAATCGAAGAAATGTTTTCCTTAGTAAAGACGCTTCTTCTTAGAGAAATAAGACTTATCACTTATTTGTAAATAGTAAAGACCCTTCTTCTTAGAGAAATAAGACTTATCACTCATTTTTAAATAGTGGTTTAAATGGTGGAGTTTCACACAACCAAAATTTCTTAATAACATATCAATTAAAATTAATTTCAACATTAAACAGTGACAATGCAACATAATAAATTTGTACCATTTATTTACATTTTAAAAAAGGAAAAATTCCAACATATTAAATACATCAACTCACCTAAGCCACAAAACGTTAATATTTTATAATATTTTAAACATTAATGTGCCATAGTACTAGATAAAATTATCTTTATTTGTCACAACATTAATTCTACTTCATAATGAAATCACAAAATTTACTAATTTAAAATTAAGTTAAGCCTCTCATGATGCATTTATCTTCCCAAAAGATTCTGGTTTCAACCTTTAAATTTTTTTATGAATAACAAAAGATGATAAAAAAAAGGTTTCATATGATTTCCTTATATAATTTTATGATCTTCGATTCTCCATGGCTTCAATTAATGATGATTTTGCTCAAACTACTACTCTAGACTTAATAAATTCTTATGTTCACGTGGTGGAAACCCTCTTTAAGACCACTACGTAATGATGCTATCCACCATTACCTAATTTCTCATAATTAGGTTCTCTCATTATTGTCTAATTTTTTTACAAGATTCAACCTTAAGTTGCTTAAATACCAAGTTCAAAATGTTTGATAAAACAACATTTCTAATAAAATTTATAAATTGGAAAGTGGAAAACTTATATCTTTATTATATATATATAAAATTTAGATGAAAAATTATTTTAAAAATAAAATTCATTTTATATAATATATACCCAAAAAAAATACTCATTTCATCATACTATGTTAGACTTCATATTCAATTAATATCTCCAAATAAGCCTTCCATACTATCTAAAATACTATTACTTTCTAAATAATAATCCAATTTTATTTTAAAACATGTAATGTATTGTGGAAATGGTTAAAAGTGATCACTATATATTTATTAGAATCTTATTATGACACTCATAAATTAATTTCATTAAATTATCCATGATTGCATTTTATATATACACTTTTTTATTTATATTTTCTTATATGTCAAATGAATTTGAACTCGCTTTAATATAAACATGTAGTTTTCCAATGCT
Source organism: Torreya grandis (assembly GCA_037957365.1). Lineage (NCBI taxonomy): Eukaryota > Viridiplantae > Streptophyta > Pinopsida > Cupressales > Taxaceae > Torreya > Torreya grandis. The sequence goes on from JARHVA010001129.1 coordinate 3,774,042, forward strand.
ACTTCTAAAATAATTTAATTCTTTTTATTTTACTTATTTTATTATGCTTACACAAACTATATGAACACATAACTCTACAAACACATCCAATAAATTTTACATTAGTATGGAATATAAATATTACACTTTATTTCATAATTAATTCTATAAAATTAATATGTATAATCTACTTAGTTAATTAAGATTTGTTTGAAGCACACACTAAATTATCATACTGTGACTTATAGGTTATGGAACTACAAGCCAAAACAAATCCAAACCATCTAGATTCATAACATCTCATGTGTTTCCATTTCATGTGCATGTTCTCACTCCCAGAGTTGCCTATATTTATTTTATTCTTGTTACACAAGTAAAATTGAGGATTTTGTAGATGCCTAAAAAATTTAAGGAGTGTATTTATCCACGAAAAAGTGGATATGAGATGTTTAATAGCTTAGGGTCACATATTATATTATCATATAATATTATTTGATCTCTACCTTAGTTAATATTTCAAATAGATATCTCTCTTTCTCTCTCTCACACACACACATTTTTTATGTCCTAATATATAAACAACACAATTCAGTATTGTGTAAAACCACCTCATCATATATTAAAAAATGGCACAATCAAATTATAAATTAACGAAACCCTATCATATCTTTGTTACTATCACCATCAATTCCATCATAGACACAACCTAAATGAAATTGGGCTCTATAATATAACACATCTATAGCTCTGAGTACTCTTAGGTAAAATTAACACCAAGCATTGTCATCTCATTCAGCACATGGGAGCTGGTTGGTACCTCGCACTTTTGATTTTCCATTGTACCATTAAATGTTAGAATAACCTTGCATATCACCATGATTACACCAACCCAAATGAAGCACATCAAAAAAATAAGGTGTGTTCACAAGATTTTGAAGTTCACAGGTTTGACTGATGAAACAAACGTCACAATCGAGGCAAAGAGGCAAAGGTATCAAGGTGCACCATATTTATTAGAATATGTGGTTTTAGTTATGTCAAGCAAACCAAGGCTATCAATGTGTCTTCACCATGTGATCTCAAGGTCATGGAATGGTAAAAATATTTTTGGGATTGTCTTCTTCTCATGAGATTAATGGACGTGGTTTATTTACTTGCATTTATGTCCACTTGAGTCCAAACATTATTTATTTATTATATACATTATGGCCCTTTGGTGAAATATTTATATACATTATGGCCCTTTGGTGAAATTTTGTAAAATAATTACTTCACCAAATGGCACAATCACGAAAAGGGTAATGGTAGTATATGTCTCTACAAGTGCAACACAAACACAAGGGCCTCAGGTCACGCTTCACTATACATACAAATGGAATGGCGTTGGATCAAAAAATATAATATTTTTCGTTCACTAAATATCCCCCACTTGTATATGTGTTATTCACATTCTTTAAAATATTTCTGTATAAATTAAGGATCCCTTTATCTAGCAAAAGCGTCCCTTTATCTCAGTAAATTAAGGATTAAAATTAGGTTATCCAATGCTGAAAATGATTTAACCGGCCTTCCTTACTACATAAATTGAACAGATCGTGACCAAAATAATTTAATTGGCCTCACATATTACATAAAATGAACAGACCCGGATCCCTTCTTAAAATGAACGGCCATCAAATTTAGATGAAAATATATATATTAATGCAAGCAGGAATCCAAACATGCTCATTTATGAACATAAGATTCTCCAGATAGATGGATTCCTTTGAAGTAGTTCTCTATTATACGCTTTTCAATTAAAAGTAACGATTATAATAGTTTTGACGATAAAGTACAAACTCAAATTCACCCAGCAATTTAGATGTGGTGAACCTCACGTCGGACAATTCGCCGTATGGATGCGATTCCGAGCATAAGTCTTCGAACTCTTTCCTCAACGAATCCAAATGATTACTAAGCTCATTATAATGATACCTGTCCCATATGTTGCTCGCTTCCTCTATCAACTGAGAAACCCGGTAGTTAAGCTGCATGTACTGCTGACGGTAATTTTCTATTATCAGCGGACGACGGCGTTCCTCTTCCTCTTTCCGCTGCTGCTCTTCCAGTTTTTTGCGCTCTTCTTCCTCTTTCTGGCGTTGTTTTTCTTCCTCTTTCCGGCGTTGTTCTTCTTTCTGCCGTCGCAGTTGATTCCTGTGCCACAACGCTACTACCCTTCGCCACAACTTTAGTCTTCTATGCGTCATGTTCTTTGTTTTTTGAAACCCTGAATACTTCTTTACCTTAGGACTGAAAACTAAAAAGAATTAGACTATATATATAGATGTCAATGAGTCCCTCGGTTTTTTATATTTTTACTTATACAATATTAATGGACGTGAAAGAGTGAAGCAACGCTCTATTTAATTTTCTTTTTGAAAAAATAGGCACCCAAGTTTTATATATATATATATATATATTTGAGTGTTTTATTGGGAAGTTAATTTTGTAATGAATAAAGATAATTATTTTAATAATATTTTTAATTAATTAATTTATATATTTAAAAAATACATATATTTATTTTTAATTTTTTGATTAATATTTTTTTGAATATAAAAATAATATTCAACTTCAAAATTATATTTAATATAGTAAAATATAGGTTTAGTTTATTGGTTTATTAGTTGATAAATATTTAATTTAGATAATTTGATTTAGTTTTTTTAAATCACTTTGAATTTTATAATTCTTTTATCACAATTTTTAATAACATATTTTATAGTCAAATTGAATAAGAAGATAGTTTTATATAAAGATAATAAAAAAAATTATATAAATTTTGTCTCACAAACTTAATATTTAATAGTAGAATTATTAGCACTAGAAATTTTTAATATAATTTTTTTAATAATAAAATAATGATTTGAAAATAAAAAACTAACTTAACAAGATCTTTTATCGTTTAAAAAAATATAATTTATAAAAATAATTAAAATTTTATTTTATTTGATTTAATCCATAAAAAAAATTAAAGTCATACAATCTTATTTCCTTAAAAAGTAATTAAAATCTTACAATCAAAAAACAAAATTAAGAATAAATCATTATAAAAAAATAAATTATCTACCAATATTTTTTAAAAATATACAAATGATTCCCCAACCTATAAATTGAATTGATTCATTTTAATAAGAAAAAACTTAAACCTTTGGAAGTTAATCCTTGTCCTTTATTCTTCATAACCACACTTTGCTAGGGTTGTGAAGGATAAGAGGGAATAGGAACTAGGCATTTTTGTTTTATACTTTGTTCTTTTTATCTGTATTACTAAGATCATTATTATATTGAGGGGTCTTTTTTTAATGATCATATTAAATTATAAGCTTGTTTTAGTTTTCAAATTGATTTTTGTACAAAGAATGAGTTCATCTTTCTGACCAATTTTTCAAATTGTCTTTAAAATTTTGTAAAAAAATAGTTTTTCAAATTATTATTTTTTGAATAGTAAATGGCAGATATGTGTGAATAAAACATTCAGATTTCAATTTAGTTTTTATCCAAAAAATAGATTTATATTTTTCATTAATTTTTTGAATCTTTTTTAAAAAGATCCTTAAATTATTATTTTTTGAATAGTAAATGGTAGATGTATGAATACCTATGTTCATATTAATATTAACATTTATTTTGAATTTATGTTAGGAAATAATAATAATAATAATAATAATAATAATAATAATAATTATTATTATTATTATTATTATTATTATTATTATTATTATTATTATTATTATTATTATTATTATTATTACACAATGAAATAGTTGTTTTATTTATTTAATATGATAACTTTAAATATATAATTTAATATTTAAGTGTCAAATTATTGTGATTTAGGTTAAACTAAAATTATTATATTTATGTGAGTAGGATGAGAATATATTATATATGAAGAGTTTATTATTGATATGATAATTTTTGAGTTTTTTTTAATAACATTTTGTGGTGAAAAAGGTATGTGGATGAGTATCTTTATCTTTAAGAAGGAAATTATGAGTTTATAAAGGTAAGAATCATAAACTTAAAATTAATTTATAATTATGTTTTAATTTGTTGGTGATTTGTATATGTATATAAATTTATAATTATTTTAGTCCTTTATTATCATATTTAATAAATTAAGTATGTATGTATGTATGTATATGTGTATGTAAAGAATGGTGAGATGTGCCATTTTCGAGACATTTATATTGAATTTGTGACATAAGTAGAATAAAAACTTCAAGATTAATGTTTTTAATAAATTTTTCTAAGATATATATATTATTATAAATAAGTACATCGAAATTACATTTTGACAAATTTTAATAATTTATTATATATATATATATATATATATACTAATATAATTTATAATATTTAACTAATTTATTTAAATCAAAAATATATAATTTAAAATATTTTTACTGAATAATATGGAAACAATCTATCCATCTTTATATATTTGAAGAATAATAATCGAAAGTAAGCTATTAACATTATCATAATTTTAAATTATAAATATACCAAACTAAGAGTACCAAAGAAAACCAAATATTTAAATTTATAAGCTGACATAATATTATTTATATCACATCAATTTATAATGTTTAATAAAATATATAAATAATATTAAAAATCCTTTTTTCAAATACATTGATTGGAATGCCAAATTGAATAATTAAATGAACAATTCATAAGATGCCAAAACTAACGAAGGCAACCATTGGCACATAAGGAAGAAAATAAATTCCTTTACTTTGACTCCTACACCCAAAATTAAAAAAAATAAAATAAAATAAAAAAAAATAAAATAAATAAATGTAACGAATTCATTCCATCTATATGTGGAAATTCTGGTAAGTGATGGTTTTAAAATAGTTGGATTAGGATAGATTTTAATTGGAGAAGGGAACTCTATAGTTGGAGGTCCATTCATGTTAACGAATAAAAATTCTAATAGTGAGTTACGGTGTACATCCAGTCAACGGACAGGATTAATTAAGGTTATATTGCATAATGACTCGGAGAGATTATTTTCTTTGGGATCTTCCCAAATATATCTTGATAGATCCTTGCACTGCCATTATTATACAACTTTTTATGAAAATGTTATTTGTCTCGAAGGGATCTTCATTCTTCGTTAATCTGTAATTAAACTTTATTATCCCACCCAATCAGGGTACGATGATTATTGTGCTAAATATATATAAATATTTTAATAAAAAAAGTTGTAAGAGGTTTAATACATTTATAAAATAATATTATTTTATATGATTTGATTGACTATTAATATCGGATGTTATTTTTACCTTCTAGCAAATCGAGGCAGGTCTCAGAGGCATAATTGCTCTGCGAAATTCATTTAGTTTCCAAGTTATTAAATGTTCAGATTTAATCTGCTCTATTTGGTAATTTGTTAACCTATGTCATCATGCATAGTGGGCTGTCAATCAGAAATATACCTGGCATAATTTAGAACCTGCACCATACCATCTATTAGCAAACTGAGGATGTTTTTCATTGATCCGAAACAGAGGTACAATGGTAATATATACAATTAGTTGGTCTTCCTGGAAAGATGCAACGTTGTAATATCTATCTATACAGTTTTAGAAACCTTCTAAAAATAATGTAATATCTATCTAGGCTGTGTTGTTATTTTAGCTGTTGAAATTTAGAGGGTTCTAAGACAATGTTGCACTGTCATTCCCCTCTTTATTACATTATTTATACAAATGTACTCCCTAAGCATTTCAAATTTTATCTTCCCAAGAGATTTGGTAAGGACATATGATATTTGTGCCTCTGTAGGGTAGTACTGGAGTTGGATATGATGATTTTAAACTTGTTCTCAAATGTAGTGACATTCTACCTCTATGTGTTTTGTCCTTTCATGATAAACAAGATTCTTAACAAGTTTTAACACACTTTTATTGTTGCAGTGAATGATGGGTGGACTCTTTTCTTCGTAGCCCATATCTGCTAGTATGCAACATAACCATATTGCTTCGCACATAGGTCCACGTGCAATGCAATATTCTGCTTCAGTTGATGAAAGAGCAACAACTATTTGCTTCTTACTAATCCATGATATTGGTCCAGATCCACAATGAAATATGTATCCTGACATTAAATTTTTGTCATCAATAGATCCAATGTAGTTCGAGTCTGTGTATCCCTATAAGAAGAATTGAGTGCTCTTCTTATACTCTAGACCATACTCAAGTGTACCTCAGACATATCTTAAAACATGCTTCGCTGCTATCCAGTGACATTTATTTGGTTCTTGCATAAATCTGAAGAGATAACTCACAACAAAACATATATCTAGTCTGGTGGAAGTCAAGTAGATGAGACTCTCGACGAGCCGTTTGTATAGAGTTGCATCGAATCAAGAAAGTTGTAAGCCTTTCTCCATTGGTGTTGAAAGTGGCTTACAATCTATCATTTTATACCTTTCTAGGAGTGTCTTGGTATATTTGATCTGGGAGATAAAAATGTGATTTTGTTTATGCCATATCTCTAAGCCAAGACAATAGTGTAGTAACCCCAAATCAGTCATGTCAAAGGATCTTTTGAGTTCATTCTTCACAATATCAACTTGATCTTCTGACCTCTATGTGATCACAAGATCATCTACATACAGAACAAGAATGATGATTTCTATTCAAACCTTATTTATATACAAGTTAGAATTTGAGGGGCTATGAGTAAAACCATTCTGCAAAGGTGATCATCTATTTTGGTGTACCATGCCCCAAGAGCTTGTTTCAGTCCATAAAGTGATTTGGTGAGAAAAGATACCTTTTTAGGATGTTTTTCATCAACAAATCCTTCTAGTTGGGTCATGTATACTTCTTCCTTTAGATCACCATTAAGAAAAGCAATTTTGACATCCAATTACTGAATTCATCATCCATTCTGTGATACGAGTGCGCAAGTAACTCTGATGGTCTTAATATTTGTAGTGGGTGCAAAGGTTTTTTGTAGTCAATGCCCTCTTTCTGAGCATATCCCTTTGCTACTAGCCATGATTTATGTTTATCAATGGATCCGTTTGCCTTATATTTTATTTTGAAAACCCATTTATAGCCTATGGGTTTCTTTCCTATAGGCAGATCAAGTAGTTCCCAAGTCCAATTCTTTATGAATGATTCATACTCGACATCCATTACTTTATTCCAATGAGGTTGAGTTAAATATTCACAAGCATTTTTAGGTTTGAAGCTATCCACTATTGTACTCATGAGTGCAAAATTTACCTCATGTCTTGTCTGACTCCTCATTTTAACTCTAGATGAAGTATGTGAGTCTCTATTAATGCCTAGTACCCACTTCAGATGAGAACTCTACTATTGTTGTGAAGAACTACTTGGTGGATGTGAAGAACTATCTGGTGGATGTTCTAAATCTCCAAGATCAACATACAGTTCTCCTTGTAGCTCTTCTTCCTAGTGAGAGTCTCCTCATCATCTGACTTAGGAAGTAATTAGTGAGACGTGGTCAATATTGATTCACCAATCTATATCTCAAAAGATGATTAATCAAATACCACATCTCTGCTTTCATAGATTTTCCTTGATTCAAGATCCTTGAGATGATATGCCTTCGAGGTTGTGCTATAGCCCAATAGGATGCACGAGAGTGTTTTGAACTTGAGTTTATTCCTCTTTTTAGCTGATACATGCATATATGCTATGCAACCAAATACTTGTAAATGAGAATTATAAATTCAACCAAATAGTATAATTAGTGAAAAGCTTTCCAGTGGCTTAACAAAAATGAAAAGTGTATGACCGATGTTGAACTAAATTCTAATCAAATAACTGCAACTAGCCTTATTAAGATTATTAGTAAATCTAGTTGGGCAGATGATGCTTTGAAGTTAGGGATAAAATAAAAGAACATGTATGCATGTAGATAAATGTTTATAACATTATACAAAGAGCCCTTGATATTTCACAGACATATGCAAATGGTTAGTATCTTTATCCCCATTGTTCTAAGTGAAAGCCAATATAATTCTAAGCAACTCAACACCTGATCTAGCATTTTCATTAATTTTTTTTGGTTTTGATTTATTTTTCTAGCTAGACACGAGGTACAAGTGGTAACAATATCATCTTAGCATTTTCTAGATTATGATGATGCCTTTGCCCAATGTTTTGGTGTTTAACTTAGACTTGAAAATACTGTGTTAAGAGAGCATAGAACCACTACACACACACACCCACCCACACACACACACACACCCGCGCTCGCCCCCACCACCCCCCGCCCCCCCACACACACACATTTAAAAAAAATAGTCATTACAATAAAGTATATAACTCAAGTATGTTTCTAAGGTACATTTTGCACAAACATATGTATTAAGCATCCATTCTAATGATTATCCATGTACAATATTTTTCTACCATGATTATGTAATACCTTGATTCTTCACTATTGTCTTAAGAAAAACAATTTATCTTAAAATTTTCATATTCTTAAATATCTTATCAACTATCTTAAAAATTACTTCTCACCCCTCCTGTAGGGACTTGGCACTTTGTTCCTTTGTTATATAGAAGTAATAAACTTTTATTGTTACCCAGTTTATTTGAGAAGAACCTAATTTAATTACTGTATTTTTATTTTATAATTATATTGGTTATAATTCATAAATAAATGTATATTAATTGTATTTTAGAATTTTATATATATATATATATATATATGATATGATTATAAGTTATGCCTCTTGACATAATTATTAATAGTAGAATTTTATCTTATTAATAAACAAAAATAAAGATTCTACTATAACCTACTTTAATTTGAATTTAATTTATACTTTATATGAGTTTGACTTAATAATAAACTATGTCATTGTGTCTAGAAAGTTCCCCCAAATTAAAAAAAAACCAGTTAACAATTAAAAAATATTAAACAAAATTTAACTATGACATCAACTAAAAAATGTGTCTAATGTTAATCACATATTTCATTATATTTATAAATCTATATATAAACTTATTTTGATGTCTAACATCAAATTAATAAACACTTTTGTTTTCTTAGTAAAAAAAGTATAACTTTAGGCTCAACACTACTGTTTAATTTACATCATCCAATTTTGAAATCTGACTAAAGGTGATGTTATCAATAATATCATATTTTCTAAACAATAGTTTGTTTTTTCTTCCAAATAAATATTACATTCTTTTCGTTTTAATGTATGTTTTTACTGTTTTGGAGCTATAAAATTTACAACTTATTAACAATTAATAAACCAAAAAAGAACATTTTTTTTTCAATCCTCAAAACTAAAATAAAACAGCGTTGCTTATTTACGTATTAACATGTGTTGTAATGCACATTAAATAATTGTAAAAAGTTGCGTCTCATTGTTTAACCATATATTTAGAAGTGTTTGGATAGGGTTAAAAGATAGAATAGATTATATATCAGGTTGAATAAATCTATTATATAGTAGGATAATTTATTTTAAATTCAGATAAATGATTATTTTGAATTAAAATATTGAGATGTGATAAATATAGAAAGTATTAATATTGAAAGATATTTTATTGATTGTAATTTTATGGAAAAATGATTTTTAGATAGATTTATAATACGTAAGAGTATTTGAGTTTTACGTAGGTATGAGTATGCAGGATTAGGATTATGAGATAGTCATTAGATTATAAAAATATAATTTCTATAGCCATGGACACTATTATCGATGTAAGTGTATGTGATGACGATGCTATTGTCTTGTATATAATATCCACTAGATTTTGATGCAACTGAATTCAACATTTTAGGTTTTATGTCACCTTTTAAATAATGTCTTTAGATCTAGAATACAATTTTTCACTCTATTCTGATTGATTAAAACCTAGCTGTTTGCCCTTCTTCACCCTTAGAATGCATTTGTCCAAAAATAAGTTAATTGGCTCACGGTGCTAAGCTGACCTCAAAGACCTCTCTATCATTAAGCACTACCTACATGATCAATACTCCAAATAGGGACACAAAATTATGTAGTTTTCTCATATGTGTAGGAATATGTGTGAATAATTATGTAATATGCTATATGTACACACATGCAATGATGTACCTTATAACTTAACAAATAATTCTCATGGGATATTCCTTGGATGCTTTATGGCTTTTGTATGATTGATCCTATGACTGATATAAAAATAGGGATGAATAAGCTATAATAACTCAGTTGTGTGATTATTGAATTGAGCCTTAATAGATGCTTTCTTGGTATCTTATAGATGAACAACAAGAAGGATTGTAATTGTATTTATACCACACCTTTTGAAAGTATCTCATGGTATCACTCAATAATAGAAATAGGTTGACCCTTAGTTTTCAAATATTTTACAATTTAGATAAATTTTGAGTGTTGGACACTAGAAAAAGATCTAGACATCACCATTGACGTTAGTTTTTCTTCTATGGCCAGTAGTGTCTTGAAGGCTAGAAAACATGTATGGATATGTAACCAACAATGAAAGATATATATCAATTTAAAAAATTTATTTAGTATAAATCTTGTCTAAGTCATCATAATCATATCAGTTAGTATCGATCAAACTATAAGATAATAGATTAGGCACAATGAGATAGTGAATATGATCCTTTTGACTACAAAAAGGTATAGAACTAGAGGATAGAGCCTTGATTAGTATTTTTAAAATATACAAGATTGAGATGCTATAAATATTTATTTTTAGTATCTACTTCCTCCTCCCCTTTAGTTTATTAATCTACAATAATTAAATTACTAGGTTAAAATAAATAAATGAACACCTAAGTGTGTACAACACACCTTGACTTTGCTTGAGCCCACTTTGAATGATTTTCTATTATATGACATTTAACCAAGAGCATGTTAAGTATAAAATTAGTGTATATAATATAAATTTTGAAATAGTTTAAATGATTGAAATAAAAGAGAAAAAGGAAAGAGTACATCTATGTGTCAATGCAAGCATGTTGCCCATTTGTTAGAAGGTATTATTCCCCCAATATGGTATAAGTATGAGTTGTGGCATGACCATTGAGATCACTAAATCTTAATTTCACAACTCAAGGGTGAATATAAATAATCTTATGAGGGTGTGTGATTTAATAAAATCATCCTATAAATATAGTGAGGTTAGGTTATTCAGTCAACCCAACCCATAAACATAGTTAGGTTGAATCATTTAATAAATAAAACCTATAAAGAGAAGTAACTGATGTAGATAGAAAAGGTTCAATAACAATACTTCCTACTGTAAATGGTGTTTCTTAGTGATAGTAATATGCATATATAATTTGTAAATTCAAAAAATGGTACACATGCATTGAATATGCACATTTTATATGTATCAAACTGAAGTATATGTGTAATGTTTTTGAAAATATTTATTTTAAATCTTATGAAAAATTGATAAATGTAGAGGATTTTGACCCAAGTGTATATTTGAATCATGTAACTATACTAGAGTTTGTGCAAGTGTGGAGGTGATGTATTTGTGACATTCCCCCATATAAATATGGAGATACTAAGAACTAAGTGTGGAGATCATGCCCTCACTAAAACTTATAAACTATGTAAATGTAGAGATCATGCCTTTATGACATGTCCCCCTTTTGAGGTGAGATAAATAGAATCTGGTAGGTACCTTACCTCAAATGAATAAGGTGACTATATAATGTGTGTATGAATCATGTTAAATTTAGAAGTAACATTTATAATTAGATATATGAATGAAGTTTGTAGTTTCTAAACAAATCAAGCCCTAATATGCATGATATGTATCATTGCAATGTCTAGAGAATAATAATACAATCTCAAAAAATAATCATTCACACATACAAGAGCATTCAATGTAACAAAAAATGAATAGTCCAAAGATAACTCATACAACATTGGGCATGTTCAAATGTATCACGATCAAAAGTAAATGACATATTGAAATGTGCAATCAACATAGAATGACATATTCAAATGTCTAAACAACATAGAATGGTATAGGTGCCAATAGACAAGGAACATATTTAAATGGTACACATAAAACCCAAAAGAAATAAATTAAATACACTAAATGAAGTGATAATGTGAATAAATTAAGCATAATAAAATAACATAAGCACATCATACTAGTCCCTTTAGATATGTGTTAGCAAAAAATGTCATGTAACACAACATATCAAGTACATTGTGAAAGATATGAGCATGGATATAGACATGCGTAAGTGTTAGTATATAAGATTAAACTTGATAATGTATAAATGATCATAAAAGATATGTAGCTTGTATCAATCATGATCAAAGAAGCAGATGTACCCAGTAAACTATATGACATGGGTGGAGGAGAGTTCTAACATTTTTATGTGCATATATCGTGTGTCAGTGATATGCCTATATAACACTCAAATATGTGTGAATTGTGTGTTAAATTATTTTAATGGTCCAAAGTCTTTTATTTATTTTTAATTAATTTGTTTTAAAGTTTATAAGAATTTTTTTTATAGGATTAGTTGAAACCCATAACCACCTATGAAATCCTATAAAGCTTTTTACCTTTCTTGTAGATACAACTTGACATAATACATTATTTTTTTTTTTGGTAAATGATTTATTCCAAAATGTAATTTTGAATTATTGTTCCTCCCACCTGGGGCTAACAATGGTATCAGATCCATGATAATAAATTATTGAAAGAGGATAAAAGCATTTAGTTGCAGTCATGGCAAGTTGAAGAAATAGAGAAGAGAGAGACAATTATAAAATTGTCCACCATGAAAATCTGTAATTTGTTTTTTAAATTTATGGATTTATTTTTCTCAAAGCCATCCCACCAACCTAGTATGGTGATATTCGCAGAGTCTATACTAGAAATTAACATTACTTAATTTTTTAATAAATTTATGGAAAAAAGGCGGTAGGTCTGAAAAAAAAAAATAATTCAAGATTACTTCATTCATAGAGTTGTATTGCAACTTGTATGGAAATATGCTATGCAAATATCTTCTTCTATGTAATTCGAAAAAAAAATAAAAAAATAAGCAAAATAAATCAAATGACTTGTACGGTGCTTAAAGGCAGTTTCTATGCAAGCAAATAAATCATTTGTAGACTTGTATGGTGAAAAAACAAATTAATTTCCTCCTATTTCAATGGAATAAATAAACCAAAAAATGACGAAATAGATTAGAATTGGCTTGGAAAGAAATGGTGGCAGATCCGTACGACGTTTCATATAATGCTCAAAAAATTGCAGACATAAAGATTGAAAAATAATTTCATTTGTTTAATGTGGGTTCCACTAAAATAACTTAATGAATAGTCTAGTATTTCTTTTATACAAATGAAAATTTTTACTACAGCGCAACTTTAATATGTGGAGCAAGTTTTTTTTTTAACACGTGTAATTTTTTTTTCTCATATTAAAGACAAAACTCAATATAAATATAGTATATTTGTCTTTAGATATTCAAATTATTAAAGGCAAGTCAGTTATAGTGAATTTTGTGAATTCCTGGGGAGTTTTAAAGGTCCAGGTTTCAAATCCCCTCTAACTAATTTTTTAGACCAAGTCGGTGATATAAGGGTGTAGTTATGACTTGTTAAGATTTGTTTATTATTGTTCGCTCTTTTATGCAAAGGTGGTCATGTGACCAGTTAAACTATAGGGTTTTGGACATTTTAAACACAAAATAATGATTTATTTTTTGTTTTGAAGATTCTATATATGGGTTTTTGGATAAAACTATTTAATGATGTATAAAGGTGCATGATCAATATAAATTGACACCTTAAAAATGACAATTTTCATGACACCTCATGCTTGTGCTATCAGAGATCATATCTTGTTTTACATGTCCACTAAGATCCTTGTAATTAATAAAGTGTAAGTGCCATACTAGATTTGGAGGATCCATTGGAGGTTGGAGGATAATTACCCTCTTCAGTTAGTTATGCACTTTGAGTTTGGGTTTAATACTTGAATGGAAATTTTGGATTGTGTTCTTACTTTTGGTTCATTTTTGTATTTTTATTTATTTATATTTGATGACATGAAGATGATAGAGTTAGTTGTTTTTTCTTTAGATGCACAACTTCTCACCTCTCACCTGATAAGGGAGAAGATTTAGGCATTGGTTAGACATCGATTAGTCATTGGTGAGAGTATAAGTTGATAGGGGTTACTAGAACTAATAGTGTTCAGAAAAAGTCATCAACACTTATTGGTCATCAAGAATATGCGCCATATAAAGTATGTTTTATCACTCGGATGGGTTCTTATATAAGACCTTATAGTTAGACATGTTTGATCGCATTATACTATAGTATGGGGTATGTGCACAGAGTTGGGGGATAATTACGTGGACATTTTAGGTAACATGATCACATTATTTAATTAATGTGATCATTTTATTTAAATTATGGCTCGGTAATTACCGAGCCATAATGTGATCATGTTATTGATAAAATAATAATGCATACACGTTAGTGTAAATTCAAATAACATGCACATGTTATATAATACACACATTTTATATAATTTTTTATATAATGCGTACGCATTATATAATTCATATTCATTGCTTTGTTATAAGACCAAAACCATCTCCAAGAGCATATGGGAGTTGTACGTGAAGCCAACTTTCACCATAAGCTTATATTTACTACTATAAATGTTAAGTATAACTCACTCCTTGTCCCTCTTCATCCCTCATCACTCCCTCATTGATCCTCACCATACCTCATCATCCCTAATCAATCCCTCATTAGCTCTCACCATTCCTCATCATCCCTAATTACTCCCTCATTGGCCTTTACCATTCCTAATCACCACTTCATCATCCCTAATCACTCCCTCCTCATCCCTCATCATCTCTAATAATTCCCTTATTGACCCTTACCATTGCTTATCATTTATAATCACTCCCTCATTTCCCCTCACCATCCCTCATGATGTAGATCCCTATTGCATACTCTACTTGTCTAATCTCTTTGCCAATATCCACCTAGATTTCACTTTGTCTTTTCTTGATTGATCTCTATCTTTGGACCCTAAATACATTTCAAATTCACATCTACATTTTATTCATTTCATTTATTCTCCACCATTATTTATGTGGTCTCACTAAATTCTTCATTCTATTCTCCTTACTCAATGCATTTAATCTTTATTACTTTGAGACTACTCCCCTTACTATTCTTTATGCTTTATAACAACTTGGATAAAATCTTGTCTCTAGTTCCTTAGGCTTTAATAAGGCTCTGAAAAACTTCCTTCCACTCGTTTGAGGTCTCTCTAACTTCTTCTCAACCCTACTTAACTTCTCAACATAATCCTCATATCATACACTACCTCTTACTCTATCATAGAATCTTCTTGTAAGAGCTCAAATAATCAAATAAACCTTAGTTATGGATACCCTATAACATATCACATCTCTTCACAAAGTTATAAGATTTGGTTCAACTATTTGATAACTTCTTTTGGCTCTTTCTATTCTTGGATTAGGTCTTTAGGTTTCCTTCTACCCTTTCTACTACACAGTCCTCCCCCATCTATACTTATCCATACTTACACAACTTAAAAACAATATATTATCTTTATGCATGCTAAACTCAAAATTTTCACCAAATTTCATGAATTATTGATGGTTACAACTCCTAAAAACTCACTTTGAAAGTAGAAACCCTAATATAAGGTTTCTACTGGTTTTATAGACCCAAAAGGGGTCAAAATGAAATTTCAATCTTTCAAAGTCATTTCCAATGACTTTGAATATTGTATTAGGTATTATTTTATCATATTCATGTTTTCCAAGTGCTATATTTCCCTTTTTAAGCTACAGTAGATTGACTTAGCCAAATTTGAATAGACTGTGTACTCAATCACAAATCTATAGTAATTTGAGAAGAGGTTATTTTTTATAATTCATTCCAAAAAGGGTTATAAATAAACAATAAGGTTTAAAATACTCTAAAAAATATTGACACACTTTTAAAAATCAATTCCTTCCGTCTATAACACTCAATTTGCCAATTTCCATGAGATACCACTTTGACTGTGTGAAGTTTCTGGATGACTATAGGACTATGTTAGTTTTATTTTTGATCATCCAAATATATGAAAGATAATTGAAATAATATAAGACTTGATGATCATATGATAATAAACTCATCAACGTATAAATTTTAATATTTACTTCAATACATACATATACCTTCTCACACAAATGTATACTCAAAACTTTTGCTCATAGAAGACAGGGTTGTGTTGTTCAAAATAGAATGTCCCTAATAGAATAACAACATATAATATTTAAATAATATTAATTAATTAATATTTAAAGTTAATAATTACTCATATATTCCAAAATCCCACCAAATATAATCTCCTCTTCCATAAGACTCTGACCTTCACTCATATTTCAAGGCACAGTTTGTAAAAGCATAGGGTATACAGTTTGTAATTTGAACATTCAAAAGATTTGAAAATCAGATGAAAAATGATATAATAACCATCAAATAAAATGTATTTTCAACTTACCACTCACACCAAGGTCACAAAAAACTTGTTACTAATCATGTTTCATGATCATGCACAATGTCAACTATATTTGCACATATTCAAGAAGATGCAGGGTCTATTTGCTTTATTTTCTACAAATAATCAAAAATTATCTTTATTCACTTGTTTGGGTTTATTTACATTCATAATTTTGAATCCTATCCCCTCCAACCCTCTTTATTAATCTGACTCTAAATATAAAATAAGACATGGACAAGACTCTTATTACCAAATAACCATCATCTGAATTCTAACTTCTTTTGTATATTAAGGGTGTCCTAAAATAAATAAAATACTAACATATTTATCAAATATGAGTTTATTCATATGTGTTTTAACATCCTAAAAACCTCACTAAATTATAACCACACGAAATTTAACATTGGACTTCTTGAAACAAGATTGAATTCTCTATGAAAGTTCAAAAATTTAAAGATTTGGTGGGAAATTTCAATACAACTCTAATTCAAAATTGACACAAAAATAAAAACTTATAAATACTCTTACAGACTTATTATGACCTTGATCACCTTCTAAATAATCAAAACATGTAAAATAGATAACTATTTATATTGGGTAGTGATGCTCCTACATCACCTCATCATCCCTAATCACTGCTTCATCATACCTCATCATCTCTAATCACTCTTTCCTTGGCCCTAATCTACCCTAATCACTCCCTCATTGATCCTCACCATAAATCATCATCCCTAATCAGTCCCTCATCCTCCCTAATCAATCCCTCATTGACCCTCACCATCCCTTATCATCCCTATCTACTCCCTCATCATCTCTACTCAATTCCTCCTCATCCATCCTCATCCTCAATCACTTCATCCAATACCTTGATGGTGGTATTTTTTTGGGGTTTAAAAATATTAGGAGATACAAGTGGAGAGTTGAGTTCTAGCATAAAAAATAAGACATAGTGATCAACATGATGTAGAGGAAAATTTGAAACATAGATATTTAACACCCATGAAAAATATGGGTCTATTAGAAATGATGTAATTCATAATTTAAAATCCACCAAAAAAAGAGAAACAAGTAAAACCACCATAGCACCAAAAATGGGTAATAAATACATGAGGATCACCAAGCTATGTGATTTCTTGAAACCAATCAATTTATTTCCATATGAAGACATTTTATGATCCAACTAATTATATTTAAGGCCTTATATTTGTATGTATATTGATTGATTCATCATACCAAAGAGTGAAAAATAATTTTCAAATGATTATAACAAGTATTCTAAGATTGGAAAGTGGTGCTTAATTCATAACTTCAATATTCAATCCAATGAAGAGTGTCACACTATGAGATCTCTAATTGCACATCTCAAGAAGTGGGTACAAGTTATCGAGCACTATAAAAATTAAAGTAGATAATATATTATAAACCCAATGATATGGTTGGTACTAAAAATATCTCTACTTCCCCTAACAAGAAATTATATGAACTAAAAATAGTGTTTCATTAAGATCAATGGTGAGATAGTAAATTTCATCATTTATAATAGAAATTAGAATAATTTAATTTATCCTAAATCATATTTTCAAAAATTGAACTTTAAATTTATGCATCATACATAACCATACGCTAGTGTATGTTATAGTGTAGGCCTTGAGAAATGGATCTCCTAGTAATGTCACTTGGTGTAAAAAGTCAAACTTTTTAAATATGCAATCCTTTGTGACATCTCACCATTATAGGTGTGTGATATTTTACATGTGGTCAACCATGTATTTACCATTGACATTTAGTATATGAATTAAATCCTTGAAATTTTGTCATAGATTATCATGATCTGAAATACCATATATCATAGTTAGTTCATAAGCTTTCAGTCATTAGTGATAGAAAGTGCAAGAATATTATCAGTTCTAGTAACAATTACAATCTTAATGGTAATAATTAAATGTTTGATGACATTCTTATGTCACCATATCATAGTTTTATTTATCCAACAATAACAAAGACAAAATAATTTAACCATAAACTAGATGAATACAAGGATATCTTTCAGTCACCTAAATAAGTTCCTGCATACTATACACTAAACAATACTATTGATTTGATCCCTTAACTACCTCTACCTCAAAACTTTTTATACAACATATTATTTCTAGAGAATTGATAGATCAAGTCGTAGATCTATGAAATCATGTATAATGGACACATCATGCCCAAATCATTTCCTTGTAGAAACCCAATTGTGTTTGTGCCAAAGTTGTGAATCAATTAAAAAAATATTAACAAGATTAAAGTCAAGAACTATTATCCTCATTTAAATATCAATGCAATTTTATACCATATCTGTGGTGTATAAGTCTTTTCTAAAATTGATGTTAAGTTTGAGTATCATCATATTCATGTTAAAACTCTAGACATTTGGAATATAGTCTTAAAAACAAAGGAAGGATTGATTGACTAGTTGGTTATGACTTTTAGGTTAACTCATATAGCTAATTCATTCATTTCAAGATGTTGAATGACATCCTCATTCCCTTTACCCATGTCATTTTTTAATCTATCTTGATGACATCTTAATCTTTAGAAAACATGGGATGAACATCTATACCATGCTAAACTAGTGATAACATTTTGCAAAAACATATTTATAATCTACCTTGATGACATCTTTTTAATCTACCTTGATGACATTTTGTAGAAACATATTTTTTTGATAACATGAATAAATTTTAATTTTTCATGAAAGAGATAAAATATTTGGGACACATTACATACATGAGTAAATGTGTGAACCTAACCAAGATTCAAGTCATACAGGAATGGGAAATACTAAATAATTTTTCATTTGATTCAAATCTTCTCATAATTAGAAAATTATACAAGAGATTTTTGTTTAAGTTTTATCTTTTGAACCAAACTACCAAAGGTGGAACCGAATAAAGTTTCATTGAGTCAGCTACATAGAAAATATAATTTGATGAACTAAAATTTAGACTCTATTTTGTGTTAATACTTATGTTACTTGACTATAAATTTGGAAGATCATCCAATTTATTTAGTAATAAAATTGACTACCACAAATGGGTACTGACAACATAAGTCCTAAAAAAGAGTTAATTCTTATTATAATGGATTAAACAACATATGATTGGAATTAGAGATATATTTAGATTATATACTTGTGGTAGATGATGAGGGAATGATTAGGGATGGTGAGGGTTAATGATTGAGTGATGAAGGATGGTGAGGGTCAATGAGGGAGTGAATAGTGATGTTGAGGGATGAAAAAAGATTGATTAATGATTATGAGGGATGATAAGTGAGTGATTAGGGATGATGATGGATGGTGATAATCAATGGAGTGACTAGGGATGATAATCTTGAGTGATTAGAGATGATGAGATATAATTAAGGTCAATGAAGGAGTGATTATGAATGAGGAGGGATGATGAGGGAGTGAATAGGGATGAGGACATGATTAGTTATGATTAGGGATGAGGAAAGAGTGATTAATAATGATGAATGATGGAGAGGGAGTGATTAGGAAAGATGAGTATAGTGAGGGTCAATAGAGGTGTGATTATGGATGATAAGGTAGTGATTAGAGATGACTACAGATAATGAGGGTCAATGAAGGAGTGATTAAAGACAATGAGGAATGATGAGAGAGTGATTAGGGGTAATGAGGGATGAGTAAGAAGTGATAAAGGATGAGGGAAGGATGATGACCAAGTGAAATTAACATGTAAAGTGGTTTTTTGATGTGTGCAGGTCATCAATGTGACCTATGCTACCCCAATAACACCACTTTGCATCAATTTCAAAGTGTGTGGTTTGAAAACTTTAATTTTGACAAACCTAAGACACTTAGAAGTTCTAGGAATCAATCTGGAAGGCACAAAAACCTAAAAAAAGATTATATGTTTACCAAAAATAGAGATCAATTATAAAAGTTGTCTTAAAATCCCTAGGTTTAATACTTAAACCCTAAAAATGCCTAAGTACTGATCTGATTGGATTTTGAAAAACTATTTTCCACATCATTAGGCATGTGACTATGAGACCAACTCTATTATATGCTAAGTGACCTTAATTTCTTATATTTACTAGAATGAATTTAAAGTATAAGAAAATGAATGTAACAATATAAATGTAAATACTTAAATATAAGCTTATAGCCAAAGTTGGCTACACATGCAACACCCACATGCTGGTGGAGATGGTTTTGGTCTTATAAAAAATCAATTCTATGTGTTATATAATGTGTACATGTTTATATAGTACATTATATAATGTGTACGCATTATATAACACATACACATTATTTGAATTTGAATTAAAAATTGAGCTTTTGAGCTTGAAAAGGGCTTAGATTTTTGATCCAAAGGCTTGTGACTATGCATCTACAGTTGAGACTGAGAGTTTTGAGAAAAACTAATAAATTTCAACTTCAATCACCAAATACGTTATGGATTTCAACATAAAAATTCAAAAAAATATTACCTTCATGATGACCACTATGTCCTCTTTCTAAATATATGTTTTTTATAGTTTTTGGGTTGTTTTAAGAGTTCAAATTATATTTATTTCTAACTACACCTTTTTTATGTCACTACATGCCACACCTATACATGCATATTCATGTTTATCTAATTTGTTTTTCATTGATCCAATTTTAAAACAAATTATATGGTAAAAAACTAGGCCTATTTCTACACACATTAAAAAAAATCATTTTTTGTTTTTTTTGAGGTAGTTATGGTGGGCCACATGGCCAGCTATCCATTTTTTTGTTATTTTTTAGGATCTACTTAATTTTAAATTAATATAAAAATATTCATTGGAAAAATATAAATAAAATATCCTAACACACTAGAAGATCTTATCTAAATATTCACCAAAGGGTTTCAAACAATATTTAATGATGCTCAAAAAGTGGTGGGCCGCACGACCATCTATCTACCATGTTTTCTTAAAAAATTAGGAGGTCCTCTTCAAATTTTAGATGTTTGACCTAATTATAATTAACTACTTTTCAAAAAATATAGTTTTTTGGAAACTAGACTCAAAATGCTATAATTCATATTTTTATACCATCTTCAAATTTTGAGTGTAGCCATCTCAAATTACTTATAAAACAAATTTTAGAAATTTTAGAAAAATAATGTCCATGGGTAGGCCCTTTTTTTTCCCCCAACTTTGTGTACTTACCTTATGGTACGATGATCATCAAGGATTAGCAGGCTTTGATCATGTTCATCAACCATTTTTTCCAAAACTTACAAGTGTGGGCTTATTTATGGAGCAACATCAATTTTTGGTTAGTGCAAGAGGTACAATGTGCTAGTTTTAGTTGTAATAGAGTTTCTTTGATGAATTTAGAGTCATTTATCCAATTCATTTATATGTTATACCCCTTTGGATCATGAGTGATTTTTTTGGATTCTTTTAATGATCCAAAAGATTTTATTTTTTTATTTAGCTTGTTTTAAAGTTTATAATAAAATTAGTTCATGGTAATTAGTTGAGGCCGTTAACCACCTATGAAATATTATAAATATTTTTACCCTTCTTGTAAATACAAATTGACATAATACATTATTATATTTTTTTCAAATGATTTATTCTGCAATGTAATTTTGAATTATTGTTCCTCCCACCTGGTGCCAACAACATGTATGTGTATATATTAAAATATGTGTAATATACTAACATGAAGGAAATAACATAGGTGCCAAGGAACTAGTAAACATGGGAATACTAGATATTCATATATTTTCTAAGTTATTTCAATGCTTTTATATTTTATTGAATGTTTATAAACCCAATTATTACATCAAATATATTCTCATAAGGTGTTATATATTAATAATATAGTGAATCATATTGGTGATACTAACAATGAGAATATATAGGTATCATAACTAGATATGGAGAGTCAATAATACTCTTTGTATGCCTCATAGGATTATGTGGTCATGAATCAATAGTAGCAAAATTAGTCATTTATGAAACCCATTTTTTATTTATCTTTGGTTTATTTAGAGTAGTAGTAATTGGAACATGTTTAATTTATTTATGTAGTTGGGTATGTTATGTATGAGTAGATGAGGATTCTATGAAATCCATGATATATCTTTAGTGCAAAGGTTTCTCAAGTATAGGTTACCTAGGGAAGGGGATGACCTATTGCTTACCATTTCACGAATAATTAATATTAATGTGTTTGATAAGTAGATGTCTAGGAATAAAATTCTCTTATAGAAGTGGATGTTAATATGGAATTATATAAAATTTGACAAACCTGTTAATATGAATGTATGTAATACACCCATGAACTGTGAAAGGTACTCCCTACAATTTATGTTTCCAAGGTCATCCTAATAACATATCAAATACTCCCATGTATAGTATAACATAAAATTTTTTAACCACATTATTGGCCCAAATTATAAAGGTAAACTAATCTCACAAATAATGTGTTGTTATGTCCCATTGAATGCTTTGAATATTTTGTTGAAGGGTATAAATCATCATGTGCACATCTCAATTATATAATTAACATCATGGTATATACATTTTCACAAGCATAATTATAAATCATAACACTATGTATAATTTGATGATCAAAGTATGCTCAAACAAATAATGAATTAATATCTGAGTCATCATATATAGTTTCACAATCATAAAATAAAATAGGTCTCTTAACCATAGGAGGTGTTGTGAATGTATAGGTACAAAATAATAACACATAATGGGTGCCCATAATGTGGTAGAGGAGGATGTGAAATATACACCATTTGCATTTCCAAGTCTTTCTCAGAATGATCTTGCAAAGGATTTTCTAAATATCTTTTGGTTATGATGGTCACTGGGTTGTGAACTGAAATCATTGGGAGGATAATCAAAGGTGATATGTTAGTTACCAATAAGGTCTTTGATATTGTGTTTTATTATATAAAATCTATTTTTTGAATGACTAGGGCCTTGGTGATAGTCACAATATTCATTAGCATCATATATTTTTGTTATAGGTCAACTAATATTAACTTCTATAAGGAGAGGGAGATATATGACATGACACTCCACATAATTATTAAGTATTGAATATTAAAACTTATATGATAATTTAAATTTTCTCTTAGGTGAATTAGATAATATGTGGTGATTAGGTTGCTTTGATGCTGCATTAACTATTATGTGGTTGTTTCCTTTTTATGCTCTCTAGGTTTTACCTTGTATCATAGTTGAATATGAAACTTGGTATAAGATGTATTTGGTGTGTTTTATACATAATTAATCTTGTTAAAGGAAATAAATTTCATTTCCTGATCTTAAACAATATGGCATAAATCATAAAAAGAGTTGAATTTATTGTATACAATGTACTCATGTAATGAGGCAAGCAAGTTTTTTCTTAAAGATATCTTGAAGATTATTATCTACCATTGGATTTTTCATTTTTGCTAACATTTGTGTATAATTCAATACATATTCATTTATAGGTTCGTTATTTCCTTGTTTGACTTTATAAATTTACTGATATGACATTGTTTTAGTGATATTTATGGAGGCATGTGTTAAAAACTAATCTACTAGGGATTTGAATGATTTCATTGATTAGATTGGTAAGCCACATAAATATATTAAAGCTTAATCCTTTAGAATCCTTGGAACTAATTTGGTCAAAATTTTATCATTTTAAGTATAATCAAGGCATGATGCATGGAAATATTGAATATGTCGTTTAGGATCACCAATCTTATCATAAAATGTGAATGTGGGTGCAACAAAACTAGTTGGAAAATGGTGAAAATATATTTTATGTATTACAGGGTTATGTAATATATCTTGTGAATAAATAGAATAATTTGATTTCAAAGCATTTTTTTCAATATCAGTAATATAGGTTTCCAAAGGTTTTTTAACTTGGACAAAAATTTCCATTGTAGCCTCATTGATATTAAGATTAGATAATTGAGAAATAACCAAAGGGGATGATAGAACCACTTGTGTTGATGTAGGCATTAAAATCGGTAATTGAGTTGAAGTATTAATGGTTCCCATGGAATATTTAGAAAACATTGTTTGATATAAGGGTTCACCATTATTAGATGTGGACGTACTATCCTTAGCATGGTCATTGATTTATTATTGGATAACATACAAGAATGAATTAATCAATTATTTATTTGTATTTAAATGGTTGACCAAGGCCTCTTTATATTCCACATCAAAAAATCATTATTAAAATTTCCCTTGTTTGATAGATGAAAATAAAGGTTCCAAAGGAAATTGAAAACATCATATCAACATATGACTTGAATCAAAAACCCTAGGAAAATGAAAAAATAGTGTCAAGATTCACCAAATGGTTAATAATAAATTTATAAGTGTGTGGATAGGGTTAAAATATATAATATATTATACACAAGGATGAATAAATCTATTCTATAATAGGTTAATTTATTGCAACCTCAAAGAAATGAATATGTTGAATTAAAACACTACGATGTGAAAAAAATATATAAAGTACAAAATTTTAAAGGTATTATATTGATTACAATGCCAAGGATAAATTCTACTTATCTATATTTATAATGCACAAGTAAATCTAATTTTTACAAAGGTAGGACTATACAAGATCATGATTATGATATAGTCATCAGATTCTAGAAAATAATTTTTGTCTCCCCAAACACTATCATAACCTTAAAAAATTATCATTGATGCAGGTGTCTATGTTGTGATGCTAATGTCCTATATAAAATATCCACTTAAGATCAATGTGACAAAATTATCCATTCTAGGTTTTCCATCACCTTTTTTTATCATGTCTTTAGATCTGGAATATAGGTTATTGCTCTCTTTATTGCTCTCTTCTTATTATTCAAACCCTATCTCTTCATCACTCTTCACCTTGACAATGTCTTTTTTTTTAAATTATTTAATGGTATCATGATGTTTATCTAACTTCAAATATTCCTCTATCAATGAGTTTTTATTACATAACTAATAGTCCAAGGATGGCCTCAAACTTATCTAGTTTTCCTTTATGTGTGGGATTATGTGTAAACAATGTTTTAATATGTTTTATGTAGATTCATGTAGTGAATCAGTTTGTAACTTTAAAAATACCACTCATTAGATCTTCTTTGGATGCTTCAGACCTTTTCTATGACTACTCCTATCACTGATACATAAATAGGGATAAATAGGGAAGAATAACTTATTTGTGTGATTGATTAAATGAGCCTTGGTAAGTTATTTATTTTAATTTTATGGATGATTAGTGAAATTTTTTGTACTTGTATATATACCACACCTTTTGAAAATATCTCACAGTAAAGTTCAATAATTAAAATAGGTCAACCTATTGGTTTCAAATATTTTACATTTTAGATGAATTTTGGGGTATGTACATGGATTTGTGAGACAATTCCATGGACATTTCCCAAAACACATATGCATTATAACCATCACATGTACACATTATAACCATAATTTTATGCATTATGGCCATAATGCATTTGCATTATTTGAATTTTGGCTCAGCATTCCCAAGCCATAATGTGTGTGTTATGGCAATGTAATGGTACACATTATTAGCACTATGTTTAGTGCCAGTAATTTACATGTTATTAGCACTAATATTAGTGAAAATAACACCTACATGTTATTGAAAATACAAAAAAATTCCCACCCATGTCCACACTTCATTTATTCTCATTTTCCTACTTGCTATTTGGTTATCTTTGCTATACCACAATCACATTCCACTTTGAGGAGGAAAAAAACACACTTGGATCACCCAAAAAATCATTTAATAAACAATGCCACAATAAAGGGTAGGTAAGTAATAAAAAACTAAACCTATTAACCCTACATTATGAATTTTTTTATTTACATTGTTTAGTTGCTAAATCCTACTCTTTTTTAATAGATCATTCCATTGTAAGATAAAAACATGTTAATCATACTCCTAACCCTTAATATAAGCCTCCTAACCCCCCATGTAACCCTCATAACCCTCCTATCCCTCATATAGTTCCTCAAGATCCTTTAGGTAGTCAGGAGGATCTAGCTACACACAGTAGAAAACTAAATAGAAATTATTTAACAAATGATTAGGAGAATGAGGGACCCCACAAGACCAACACCCATTTGGCCAATACCTTAGAGTCACTATTAGGTCAAATTGACTCGATAATGAGTCAAATTAACAGATGTGTATCATATAGGG
The DNA here is from genome assembly GCA_037957365.1 of Torreya grandis. NCBI lineage: Eukaryota > Viridiplantae > Streptophyta > Pinopsida > Cupressales > Taxaceae > Torreya > Torreya grandis. Next base: position 3,800,847 of record JARHVA010001129.1, read on the forward strand.
ATAGATGTAGGGCTTATTATGATGAAAAATCGTTAGCCCATGAGGTGAAGGACAAATAAATATCAAAAAACCAAATTTTTGCCTTATTGATCAATAGAAAAACCAATGTACATTTTCCAATAACCACTAAACATTTCCTAATCCATTGATGCCAACATAATTTGATTATAAACAATGTTTAGGACCGATGGTGGATGGTGTTTGATTACCCATTGTGTAATAACCAAGAGGCCCCACTATTTTTTTTGAGGAAGTTATACTATGAGTTTGTCTTTAATGATATTATCAACTATTTTTTATAAGGTGAGTTTTAGGTCAGATGGAAAGGCTCTACACATGACTGACCATGTGCACATCATTTATCTAATCAACCTACAAGGATCCCTACCCAAAGCCCCTTAAGCTGAATATCCCCTCTATGATGAATGAGGTCATGGATATTGACATTTTACATACACTTAGTGCATTTATTAATACACTAATTCAACATATGAGTAGGATTCCTAAGACTGATGCTATAAATACTCCACCTAATGTGAGTATTCAACCTCACCATTGTAGATGATGTGGTGTTAAATGCATTGGACCTTTATATGACTATGGTGGTTCTTCTTAGGGATTATATGATATAATCATGAGTGATGAATGTTTGGCATGTAAATTTGGTGTGCACACATCACTCACTACACACATGTAGGTATATTTTATATAAATGTCATGTTAAATTTGAGTTATATTTGTATTTAAAGGCTAACAACTAATTTACACATAAATTGAATTGTGTGTGTGTGTGTGTGTGTGTGTGTGTGTGTGTGTGTGTGTGTGTGTGTGTGTGTAATTTTTATGTTATGGGGGGGATATGGTGCCTACATATTTATTTATAGAGATAACTTGTGGGCCATCCACTACTGCAGTTTTTAATGTTTCTAGGCCACCATTTACATATATGGAGGTAAATTTTTGAGTTAATATTATACTCTATGTACAATTTTTTTTTATATAGATCTATTTTCTTGACTAATGATCATACATGTTAAAATTAAAATTTGAATGATAGTGATGCGAATACAAATTATATGTGTGAGATGTGTTGAAATATGTAGAGAGAAAATCTATAACATAATAATGATTAACCTTATGGACAATCTCTTTCAATGTCTAATGATGTCTTTCTCATATTTTTTTCAAACTATATTCTTCCTCCTATTTAATCTAATCTTATTGTTGGTGTTCCTTCACCTTTTCAAACTTATTTTAACATTTCAATTTTTTCTTGAATATCATCTCTTATTCATAGTGTTTCTTAATTACACAATATTTTCACTACTACCTATAGTACCACTACTTATATTCTAAATCCTTAAGGTTGTTCCCTTGTGTGAATCATGCATGATATGCAGTAGATTAATTCATCTAGAAAACTAAGTGAGGTATTTTATCAACTAATGGATACAGTAGACCTCTGCTATCTATATGAGTAGAGACAAACATAGGAATTATTGATGCAATGTCATTTTCACAGACACTCACCAAGGTACATATTAATTTGTAATTTTGAATTGTAAAAATATATATTTTTAAATAATTTTACAACATACTTGGGCAAATATAACTTATTTAAATGTATTGTATATGTAGGGTTTTTTTATGACTTCCAATAGTCCCATGGAAATTATTATTAGGGCACATTTTCTTGTTTTTCCCCATGTCACATGCCTGTTCATGCACCTCAACCTATAATTGACCCTATTGAGCATCAAGCATAGATTGAGCATGAACACGAGATCACACTACTTGCATGTTTAAATTATTTTTTATATTCTAGTTTAAAAATAATTTTTTAACTTGATTGCATGTATAGTATATAAATTTCATAATAATAGTTTTATTTGAATAGGTTCATCTCTAGGTGAGATATTATATTAAAATGACCCATAGTCACACCTTGAAGGAATGTAGGGCATTTGAGTTAAATCCATCTATGAGTAGGGTATCCTAGGGAGAGTCTTATTCGAGGAAGTTAAAGAGAAGGATACTATTTCATGGATAGGATATCTTAGATGATGTATTTATTTGTATACCTATATGTTAATGTGCATGGTTTTGGAATTTTATGCATATAAAACATTCACTTGACATTCTATTATGTTATTAGATGATGTAATTTTTGTATGCCTATATGGCAATGTATGTGTTATTGGCATTGTATACATATATTGCATTCATTTGGAATTCTATTATATTATTATTTTATATGCCTTTATGTATTTTGTGTGTGTGTGTGTGTGTGTGTGTGTGTGTGTGTGTGTGTGTGTTCATATTTTGTGGTGATAATATTTCCCATAAATTTTGTCTCACATTATTATTGTAAAACTAAATTTGATCATTGTATGACCATATTTAGATATGATCATATTTAATATTTACGTCATGTAATTTATTAATACTAGCTTAAAATATTTTAATATGCATTGGAATTAAAACTATATGGAAGAAGAGAGTATGATGTTTGAGATAGAGTAAAATATTAATATGAAGTATTTTTCATGATTTGTCTACACCATTTATCACTATTTTAATGTGGATACCCTTGTTACACTGGTTAAATATCATTTGGGAATTGATATTCACTTTTTGTAAATTCATTGAATTTATAGACATACCACATTTCTATTATAAGTACTTGATTGAAACAAACAATGAAATACTCATATCTTGCATACCTTCTTCATATGCCCTTATACATTTTACTTTTTCATATTTAATGAAGTAGTTATGTTCTACCTTCTCCTCTAGGATGTTCTCTCTTTGGAGATGTTTTGCAATCTTGTTTGGAGACTAATATTTAGCTATTTGTCGTAGTGAAAATATGTAATTCCCATTTCTATTGAGGCCTTGGAATATTTTGGTTGTTATATCTCTTTTTTAATTCTCCCTCTCTTCTATATTCAGGTTGGCAATTTCATGTTTCTTTATCACCTGATACAACTATTTATTCACCATTTGATAAATCTCCATGATCATCTTTACTTGGTTAAATTTAAAGTTCAAAATCCTAATCTTTTTCATCAGATTCAAATATGTAATTTTGATTCAAAATCACCTCAATGATTAGATTTGATGGTTTATTATCATGCACTACATTTGGCTTATTTTTGTTACCTCTAGTAGAGCCTATTACTTTCATGGTAGGCTATTTATATAAATATTAAAATAATGGGTTCTAATAGCCTCAAGAATTTTCATATAATAAAAACCAATATAATTTGGGTTATTTTCATTGAGTATTTGGAAGAAAAAAAATAAGACATAGAGGATTATCTTTCATCACATGATTCAAAAAATAATGGAAAAATAACTAATTTAGTTTCCATTAGGGTTCAAATTCAGATATGCCAATTTTTTCATATGTATATGCAAGTTAAAAGATCATATATTTATGTGCATGTGTGTGTGTGTGTGTGTGTGTAATCATGATTTTAATAATTTAAATATATTAAAAATATGCGTACACAAAAACAAACACATACATATACTTAATATATAAAAATCATATGTATATACACATACAATCACACTTTGTATATAGATAGATAACATGCATTTAATAAGTTAGATTTTTGAAACTCTAGTATGAAACATGAGAATAGTCATAATTATATATAACATATAAACTAGTGTAGTTAAAATATAATTTTTAGGAATAAAATAAATTTATTTTTGTTTCAATATATATTTATTAACTGGATTAATGTAACCATTAGACAGGATGGTTGAGACCTCAATGAAGCAATGCATGTCGCATATATATCCATACTTACTAGATTCATGGTCACTCAAAATAAATGTGTCATCTTTTACCTCTAAATCATAAGACATGTTGTCACTTTTATCATTGTTGGTCTCTGATCATGCTCAATCAAGAGACCCACCACCCATTTTGGCCTAAAGAATACCCTTCCCAAAATAAGAAAAATGTAAGTTTTATCCTTAATTCAAGTTTGTGTAAAATGAAAACCATAGAGAATTGAGATGAACCAGAAGAACCTTCACATGAATGTATAAGACCTCTAATTTCACCCTAGATCATGTTGATGGAACATTCAAGACCAATCTGTGGCACAAGTTGTAGTGACCTAAAATGTAACTTTTTTATAGTGAAGAGACAAGTGCTTGTCTTCCAATTAGAATTTATGACTTTGGTACCTCTAGGTGAAAATAAATATCATATAAAATGTCTAGATATAAAAATTACATATGATTTCATGACCACTATGTCCAAATCCACATGGATGCATGCTTTTACTACTACTAAGAGCATGGAAACACTAACAACAAGTATTGATAAAGTTAAAGCTACAATTGGAGAACTCTACCTCCATTGCTTTATGGACCAAAAATAACACTTAAGAATATCTAAAATGGTGGATAATTTAAATAAACATGTCCCTAGACTATTATCATTCCCTATCAATATACCCACCACCTATTTCAACCTCAAGAATGCCCTTCCCAAAATAATAAAAAGACAGTCTTTTAGATTAAGTTCTAGCATGCATAAAATGGAAAAAATAAGTCATTAGATTTAAAAAAATTATCCCATGTGTGTTTAATACCTATAATTTCATCACATATAGCATCTATATAACATTTAAAACCAATTCATGGTACAATTTGTATTGATGGGTCCTAAAACACAACTTTTTAATAGTGAAAAGACAAGTTCTTATCCTTTAACTAGAATTTATGACTATGAAAAATTTGGGTGAAAATACATAACTTTTATCACAAATATACAATAAATGAGATTTTATCCCATGATAACAACATCCAAATCCACCTGGATGCATGTTTTCACTACTGTTCAGGAGCAAGGAAACACTAACAACAAATGTTGTCAAAGTTGAAGTTGCAGTTGGATAACTCCAAATTTGGTGCTTTGTGGCTAAAAATTTATGATTTAAAAATGTTTGGTATAGTATAAAATGTCTAGTAACATTCTAATAGCCTTTTATCATGTCCTATCTATAGACCCATCACCCATTTTATGCCCTTCCAAAAACAAGAAAAATGTAGTCTTTTAGCCCAAATTTTGGCATGTATAAAATGTAAAGCATAAGTCATTGAAAAAAAACAAAAAAAACATATAATGTGTGATTAATAATTATAATTTTACCCCAAATAAAATTTATGGAACCTTTAAGATGAATATATGCCATAAGTTATAGTGAAGGATCCTAAAATGCATCTTTTTTGAAGTGAAGAGACAAGTGTTTGTCCTCTGACTATCATTTATGCCTTTGAGACCTCCAGGTGAAAATACATCACTTAGATAGCATATATATAGGAAAATTAAATGTTATCCCATGACCTTAATTTCCTAATCCACTTGGATTCATGTTTTCACTACTATTCAAGAGTGTGGAAACACTGACAACAAATGTTGTCAAACTTGAAGTTAGAGTTAGAGAAATCCACTTCTGGTGCTTCTTGGATAAAAAATGGTTATTAAAAAACACATGGTGTGGTGTAAAATTTATAATAACACATTTTTGGCCTTATATCATGCCCATTTGAGATACCTAACACACATTTTGACCTCAAGAACACCCTTCCCAAAATAAGAAAAATGAAGGTTTCTAGCCTAACTTTAGGCATGCATAAAATGGAAACCATAACTCATTGGAATAAACCAAAATAAATATAACATGAATGTATAATAAATATAATTTCAATTTGAATAAAATTTATGCAACCTTCAAAACCAATCCATGGCATAAATTATAGTGCCGAGTCTTGAAATGTAACCTTTTTGCAGTGAAGAGACAAGTGTGTGTCCTATGAATGACATTTATGCCTTCACAAACTCTAGGTGATGTGAACTAATAATTTTAATAAGAATAGAATATTAGTATGGTGTTAGTGAATGAAAAAAAATCAAAAACACACTAAGCTAACATCTCCATAACTATTTACTAGGGTGAGCTTAGTAACAAAAAAAATGACAAACACAACTAAAAAGTAAGGAAAAACAACAAGAATTCCTTCACCTTCCTTGGATGATCCAAATAAATTTGTAGTAGTGGATTTCTAAACTTTGTACTCATGAATTCCTTGGTAGTGGAAGCTTGGCTACCTCCATGTCTCCTTGGCACCTTTGGCTTGTGGCTTGGCTTGGCTTGGAATTAATTTGGCATGGTAACACTAGTTGCATGAAGCTTTGTAATCAAATTTTCATTATAAATTTGAATAATTGTGTGTTTTGAATATATTTGAGGATAATAACTTTTCACCAAAATTAGCTTAGAAATGATGTTCATATCCTCTCTATTTATATATATTTGTAAATATCTAGAATCAACTTGAACCATCCATCTCAAGATTGAGATATGTGGCTAAGGATTAATCCAATTTTAAAATTAAAATTGATAAATAGGCTCATAAATATTTGGGATAGAGGATAAATTAAGAGACATGGAGGGCTTTGATGAGGCATGGGAGGCATGAATCTTGATATTTGTGGCATTTATGGCCTAGGGATGTCTTCCCAAGAAATGAGGTCACCTAATGATGTAGATATTAAATATTCATTTATAAAAACAAGCTTTCAATAAGTTTCCATGGTATTATTAATTAGGCCTTTATTTGGATTAATTAGATCTTAAGCATGCTTAAGCACTTTATGCACAAATTACTCAAATTGATCATAATGTGTTATTATTGGTCTAAAATTTGACTAGTTTGGAATTAGATTGTGATGTCAAATGTGTTGGAATAATTATCCCATTTAGGATGTTATCAACAACAAATAACAAAGGCACACATCTTGTGAAAGAGATTTTATAAGAAAGAGCAATCCAAAACACCTAGGTGCAAAATTAGCATTTTGATTCAAAATGAACTGATCAAAGTTAGCTGGCCCATAAATTGCATTGCCCCATTTACGGATACCCTGGCCAAAATCAGCACTTTAATATGTTATTCTCACATAATTTAGTGTGATTTAGTGTTTTTAGGCCAAATTGTGTATTTTGGTGGAAATTAGTCAAAACCCTGATTAGAGGTTATTGGTGGCCAGATTCAGATGTCTATAGTTTTCCCCTATTTTGGAATGTATTGTAAGCTATAAGCACAGTAACATCTTCTCAAAGAATGAAAAGGTCTTACATGCCTAGAACTGCAATGATGATAAACTAACTATATGATATCCGCTCGAGGGAATGGTTGACATAAGTAGGTCGGCAAATAGTCCCTTGATAAGAAGCAAAATGAGGGGAACAAAGAAAGGAAAGATGATGAGATGAAAACATAATGATATTGAAAAAGTAGTCAAAATCACTAAGAATGCAAGTGGGATGGTGTACAATGGTTTTCCCAAAGGTGATTATAAGCATTGTACCCTGATAGTGGTAATGTGGTATGATAACACAATGATTTGCCCAAAGGTGGTTATAATCATTGAGAAGATGGAGCTACCCCAGTTAGGATAGATAAACAAGATAGAAACATGCCCTTGTATGGGCAAAAAAGGTAAAGTTGTGATAACACAATGATTTGCCCAAAGGCGGTTATAATCATTGAGAAATGTAGGTGCGATGATGTGCAATGATTTGTCCTTAGGAGGTTATAATCATTGGACCCCGATTATGGAAAACATGATAAACTTAGTTGAGGATGATGATAACTTAACATAGAGGGTAATTATGAATTAGAATAACCTACTATTAGGGAAATGCTCATTCGACCTAAGAAAGGTTGAAATTATTTCATGTTTAATTCCTTTGTTTGGGATATGATTAGGATGGAATTGAGATGTCGATGATAAAGAGATGTTGATGCCACCATTTTTGAATATACTTATTAAAGCTGAGGTTTGTTATAACACATGTTGGTAGGCATCATGGTATAACAACATGAGAACTTAGCCAAAATATGCATGAGGACTGACTCCCATAATCCAATACTCAATAGAAAAAATGCACCAATGATAGAAACCATGATGACAATGTAAACATATGAATATGGATGGATTCAAGTATAAGTGTGGCAAAGGAATCACCCAATGAACACACATAAACTAAATCAAGGCAATAGTGCTGAAAGCAAACAAATAGGTAGACAAATAAACAAAACAGGTAGAAACAAACAAATAATGCAATAAAAACCATATGAACATTGCCCATAGAAAATAGGCAACAACTGAACAAATGAACAAAATGGGGGAACACAAAAAAATGAAGGGGGTGTCCAAGCTATTTCCATATGCACTAGGCAAGTGGATGCTATGTACATAGTTCCATGGATGTAATATCTAATAAAAAACTTTAGGCCATGTCAGGATCCTACTGCCCACTAAGGGCACACTTGATTACCTTTGTATTAGCAACTAAACATAGAATTTAACTAGAATGAATAAGTAACTAGAAATATGAAACAACACAGGATATGAGAGACAATACCCAATTGTATTAATACTGATTTAGAAGAAAATACAATAAAGAAGATGCCACACTTCTTCTTCCCACACTTCTAGAGCTCCCACACTTCTAGGGTTCACTTGTAATTCTCCTTCAACAGTTCACTCTCTCAATCAGGGTCACAACAATCAACTCCAATACAGAGTTGTTCACCTCCACCAGTCAGTAACAATGCTGCCAGTACACCAAGTACACAATCGTACTCTAAGTAGATCTTCCCTTCTCTTGCTGCCACCTGCAAGTCAACAAACCTTACTTACCATGTAGTTATCTCTACACCCTAAAGAACCCTTGTCCTTGCCTCACCAAGTCCTCATGATTCTTCAATCAGTACCTCGGTGGATCTCCTAGTAGAACTTGCACAACCTATAACTCTCCCTGATCATACACACTCAGCACCCTTTTGGAACTAGGAGGAACACACCTTGCTCTCTTCCCTCTGAAGGAGCTAATATTTGCTCTCTTACTCTCTAGCACAATTTTACAATACAACCCATGAGTCTATTATATATATCTCATGCATACAATAATTAGACCCTAATTACAATAATTAGACATGCAACTCAAGACTATAATTAGCCTCTTAACATGCAAACAACCAGTTCGTTAACAAACTATTTGTCAACTCACAGTTCTGGAACCGCACAGGCGACCGACGTCAGTCCCTATTTGCCTAGAGGTGACCGATGTTGGCCAATTCTAACTGATGTTGATAGCTTCCTATCTCTCCCCTGACTAACATTGGTTGGCCTGACCGATGCCGGTGTCTATGACACTTCAACAACTCCTCCTGTTCGCAACCTGGTGAAGCTTTTAACTCCACAACCTAATGGGCCAAATGTAGTTCTCCTAGGGAATAAGAAGAAAATGATAACTAATGAAAATAAATAGAATGGATGTGATAGAAGAAGAGGAATGGTATTGAAAAATGGAAAGTGTATGTGAGAAAAGGCCAAAAAAGATGGGGAAACTAAGTGATAAGTGGTATACTTGTAGCTTAGTAAGGGTTCCCAAAATTCTTAAGGTAAAGAAGTGGTCAATGGTTTTTGGTTTTTTCTAATGATTTTACAAATGTTTTTAGAATGTTTTGAAGTATCTCAGCTTGATCAAGAATGACAAGACACTAAATTATTCAATCTCATAAAATGGTGAGAGCATTTAAACTAAGGTTGCTAAAAAAATGATGAGAGCATTTAAACTAAGGTTGTTCATAAAATAGTGAGAGCATTCAAACTTAGGTTGCTCACAAAATGGTGAGAGTGTGGGAAGGGTGACTGAGTTGGCCTCAACAAGTATTGAGCACTACTTACATAGTCTCAAAGTAGGACCTCAAGTCACTATATTTCCATCTTATAGTATAGGAATTTGACTAGTGTAGTAGTCAATTCAAAAAAAATAGGCATAGTTGGTAAAAAGGCACAATGTGGCATAGGACATGGAAATTTGGTATGTCAAGGGTCAATAAACAAATATTTCCCCTAGTTTACCCATAAGTGGTTATAACTAGGACACAACATCATAGATGAATGGTACTAAATTTCTCAAAAGTGGTTATAATTATTAACAAGAATAGTGATAAAAAAGGAATAACAAACAAAGGATACAACTATTGAAACTTTTGTCACACTACTCTAAAATATGAACTCTATCTGAAGTAATTGAACCAATTGATGAAATTGAGCAGATTTCTTAGTAATAAAAATGTGTAATGAATGGTAAAAACCAAGGTCAAATAAGCTAGGTTTTAGAACATGTTGGGTTGATAGGTTGAAAAGGTAAAGTGAATATGACTAAGAAGATAGATAAGAAGGATATCTATATAAAGAAGAATAGTGATAAAACAACACAACATGAAATGGTCCTTAAAAATAATACACCTTAGTGTTCAAGCATAGTATTGCTGAAGATTAATAATATTCATTAGCTCAGGAAGTTCATCTCTATCTAGTGTGGCAACCCTGTATGCTCCTGATCTATAATTTGTAGTAATGATGAAAGGCCCTATCTAATTTGGTTTGAATTTTCCTTTATGCTTCTTCTTAGTTGTGGTATTCTTTTGGTTTTTTTAAGAACAAGATCACCAAGTTCAAATTTTATATACTTAACATGTCAATTGTAGTGGCCTTTGAGTTAGTTCTGATATGCCTAAAGATTATTGAGTGTAGCTATGCATTTTTCATCAAGTAGGTCTAGCTCTTATAGGTGAGCTACTCGATAGTTATGATCATCTAGGACATGTTTGAAAGAGATGCACAGTAAAGGAAATTTGACCTCAATGGGAAGGATGGCTTCAATACCATAAACAAGTGAGTATCAAGTGGCTCTTGTGGGGGTACGATGATTGGTATGGTATGCCCAAACAGGATGGAATATCTGTAGGTGCCAATCATATTGAGAATATTGACAATGGTTTTGTTTGATGCTTCAGCTTGTCCATTACCTTGAGGGTAATATGCTTTAGAAAATGTTATGTGATGTTATATTTGGTACATAGCTGGTCTACATCCTTATTCTTGAATGATCTTCCATTATCAGATATAATGTCAGAGGAGATACCAAAGCAACAAATGAGATGGTTGAAGATGAATTTAGAAATTTTATTTCCAGTCACATAAGTGAGGGGTATAACTTTAACCCACTTAGTCAAGTACTCAATGGTGATAAGGATATGTTTATGGCTATCATATGAAGTGGGGTTGATCTTCCCAATGAGGTCAAGTCCCCATATAGAAAATGGCCATGGTGTTAACATTGGTTTCAAAGTTTTGTCTGAGGCATGAATCATATTAGCATGTCATTAACATTTGTCACACTTATTTACATATGTGGCTACATATGCATTCATCGTGGGCCAACAATAACTAGTACACAAGAGCTTTTTGGATAGGACTGCCTCACTAGAATGAGCTCCACATACTCCTTCATGAACTTCTCTTAATGTTAGTGTAGACTCTAGCAAATATAAACAATGAAGCAAAGTTCCATAAAAATTGCAATGGTAAAGGGTGGATCCTAGTAGAGTATAACAAGTGGAATGATGAATAAAGGATTTGGTTTGTTTTCAAGATAGGTTAGGTGATATAAATTGGTAATGAAGGTAGTTGTAAAGGTCTGAGTACTAGATATAATTAGTACTAATAATATCATAGATCATTGAAATGGTTGAAGATTCATGAGTTGGTGCTAACAAATTCTTGATGAGAAACTAATACTCTCTAGATTTATCTATTTGTTGAATCAGAGAGCTAGTAGTAGCCATGTCATCTACAGTTATATTACTATCCCTTGATATGTGCTCAAACTAAATGTTGGCAATTTATTGCTTAAGAGTGTTGACCATGGCTTTATATGGAACCAACTTATCATCTTTGGTCAAAAAATGATCTGTGACCTGATTGATGATTAATTGAGAATCACCATAAACTTGGAGATGAGATATGTTCTAATGTACTACCTATCAAAGTCATGCAACAAGTGCTTCATACTCAATCATGTTGTTTGTACAAAGAAAGCTGATTTTGAATGATTTAGGGATTAGATCCCCCTTTGGTATAATAAATAAGAGGCCTACCCCTGATCCATGTGAAGTAAATGAACCATCAAAATATATCTTCTAATGCTACTCTTTAAGAGGTATGTCAATGACGGTCATTTTGGATTTATCAGGGAAATGAAATGTGATTGGCTTTGTGTGTACAAGAGGTACTTCAGTAAGTTGATTTACAAGAACATATCCCTTGATTACCTTTTTAAATGACATACTCTATGTCAGACTCACTAAGAAACATGATCCATTTGGCCATTCTACCTTGTAAATCTATTTTAGATAGTAAATAATTAAGTGGATCTACTTTTGAAATGACCATGGTCTTATTATTCAATATGTAATGGTGTAGGCCAGATAATTTTTTTCAATAGGTGCATAGTTATGTTCATATGTGACCAAAGTACAACTTAGTTAGTATATGGCATGCTCTTTTCCATTATCATCATGTTGAGCCAAGAGCTCCCCTAGGGCATTATCAGTAGCTAATAGATATAACAAGAATGATTTTCCTGGCATAGGAGGTAATAAAATAGGTGGATTAATAAGATAGTATTTGATTTGTTGAAAATCTATTTGGTAATGATCATCCCAGTGAAATGCAACTCCCTTCTTCATAAGATGTGTAAATGGATGACACTTGTCTACTAACTGAGAGATGAAGTGTTGGATTGATTGAATCTTACCTTTTAAACTATGGAGTTGCTTCAAATTGGTTGGTGGTAGCATCTCAGTTATAACATGGACTTTAGCTAGATCGAATTTAATGCCTCTATGATACATGATGAAGGTAAGTAATTTCCCTGAGGTTACACCAAACACACATTTATTTGAGTTGATTCTAACTTTATACTCTCGTAATCTTTCAAATATCTTATGTAGCACTATTAGATGGTCGTCCCTAGTTTTGGATTTTCCTAATATGTTGTCGACATAGTCTTCAAGAATATCATAGAATATGATAGTCATGGCCCTCTGATATGTATATCCATCATTATTAAGACCAAATGGTATTACTTGACAACAAAATGTTCTCCATGGAGTGGTAAACATTATTTTATGTTTGTCTTTTGGTGTTATTTTGATTTGGTTATATCCTAAAAAGCCATCCATGAGCGAAAGTATTTCATAAATTGTCATGGAGTGGATGATCATGTCAATATTAGGTAATGAAAATTCATCCTTAGGACAAGCTTTATTGATGTCTCAAAAATTAGTACATATTTTGATTCCTTTAGGCTTTTTGTTAACATGTACAACATTAGATATCTATTTTGAGTAGTAAATGGTTCGAATACATCCTACTTTTAAGAGTTTTTCTAACTCTTTATTTACCAATATATAAATTTAAGGATGTGTATTACATATCTTTTGTTTTACTAGTTTGGTATCAATATTTACCACAAGGTGGTGCAAAACTATAGCAGGGTCCAAACCTAACATGTCAGAATAGGCCCATGCAAAGATATCTACAAATTCTCTCAACAGAGTTGTAAAGACTTTACATTCCTCCTTGGTGAGGGATGTGCCTAACTTTATCTACTTTGAGTTTGATGGAGTCTCAATGTTTACCTCTATTATATCATCAACTAAAAGGTTCAAACCATCTTCTAGGATAGTAGGTAAAGACTTAAACTATTGGACTATAATAAGGTCCTCTATTAGGACTTGATCTTCAACTTCTCCTAGGCATGATGAATCTGAGTCCCCTAATGGGAGATCTGGACATGTGACAAAAATAATCAAAAATTCTTGAAGAATTCAATCAATTACTTGTTTTTGTATAAAACTAAACTCAAATCTATAGGCAATTTCATCATTAGTGGTCCCTTGGTCTAAATTTGAAGAAGAATGAACATCCCCATCTAATGGCACCTAAAATAGGTTTTCACCACTAGATTGGCCTTAATCTTTACCTTTTCCCTAGTTAGAAAGTACCTCAAAGAGGTTTTCACTTTGAGACCTCAATGTTTTACTTATTTGTTTTTGACTAAGGGTGTTCACCTATTCTCTAAAATAGGATTCAAGATCCAATGTGATTGAGAATCTTGATTTGTGATCTCCCAATGGAACATTGTCTCTAAGGCCTAAAAAGTCACAAAATGCCTCATCGTTATAAAACTCATTAATCGGTAAAGTGGATTCTTGCTAGTCTCAATTTATCAGTTGGGGATAGTATAACGGTAATGGGATGCAATAAATGATTAGGGTAAGGGTATAAATGGCATTGGTATTGAATATATTAGTCTCATCTAGGTCATCAAAGGTGTGGCTATGATTGGAGTCTACTTCATTGTCAGCATCATCCTCACTAGGCATTGGTGATGGAATTTGAATAAGATATGTGGGGTCACCCCCAAGAAGTTTAAATCCAAGTCCATAAGGTATTTCATACTTAGTCATGGAAATTGGCTCTATGGTTCCTTGTTGATTCAATCTGAGGCCTCTTCCTTCATAATTGTGATGCTCCATGATCCTATTAGGAATATGATACTTTATGCTTTTATAACCATCAACTTGGTTGTCACTGTATAACCATGATTCATCCTTTATAAGAGGGTTAAGTTCTAGGCCAGATGATGGTACAAATGTGACATGTCCCTTATCTTTGTTTTTTAATTTCCAATACATATGTGGGGTGACTTTAGGTTGCCCAAAGGTTTTCAAATTTCGAGGAAGATTGGAAACATGAAATGTATCATGGGTCACGTACTCTCCCAATCCATTATCTAAAATGGTGAAATGATTAGAAGCTTTATGAGGTGGCAAGTGGGAAATGGAATCCAAGGTATTAGGATCTATACAATTATCCAATGAAGGATCAATAAGTATGGCCTTTCCTTTATCTTACTTAGAACTTGGATTCATGCAATATTGGTAATTATAGCTTTGAAATTCAGCCTCAAGATGTTTGTAGTGTTCATACAGGTGTAAATCTCCTAGAATATTCACTTCCATCCTTGAGTGGGAAAAATTTATACATTGGTGCAACATTGATAGGACTGCATGAATCTCATTTTACCAAGACTTGATTAGAAGCATATTGTATGACAACTCAAGATCAAACACATGACAAAGTGTATCTAGGTCAAAGGCCCAATGATAACTATCAAACTAATGGTTCCTTGTGATTCTCTTTCCTAATTATCATAGGCTTTGTTGGTTATCATTTCTTGTTGGAGATCTACCATTATGTACCCAAGAAGCTTGATGAGGTTTAGAGACACTATGTTGACGCTTGATTCATTGTATTTAAGGACACATTTCACTTTATTCCACTTTATATAAAATTCTATGTATAATGGGTTATTATGAAGTGGGCCAAGGGAAGACATATCACTGTGGTTGAATGTGACTTGTTGGGTTGGAGCTAGGTGTCTAACCAAATCTTGAAATTTATCAGGGGATATGTCACTAGCAATAGTGGATTGGGTTAAAAACTCATTCAAGATGTTCTTTTGGATTAATGATGTTTGTATCAAATCTAAAATAGAAATTTGCGTTGATGTCTTCTAAAATTGTTTCACAAAATCAAACTTCTTGTCTTGATTAGTATTGAATGGTTTATCTCGAGGTCAAATGGTTGGTTAGATAATAGGTAAAGTGGTAGATGGTTGTGGGCCTAGGATAGTAATCTTAAACCTCTGAGTTGTGATTGTCTAATCAAGATTAGATACTAAACCATAATTGCTAAAAAATGTTAGGAATGGTGTGGGGCTAGATAAGACAAGTCTCAATTGCCAGTTTACTTATATGTAGTCACATGGCAAGGATGAGTTGTCAACATAAGGTCCAAAAGTGGAAGTCTGAGTTTGCTAGCTTGCCTGTATGCAGTCCTAGGTCAAAGAAGGATTATCCATGTAATTTGAGTGAGTGTTGTTGTTTATCAATGGTATATATTGATTAATGCTTGGTCTAGGATTAATGGAGATGGTAGTTAATGCTACTCCATACAATATGACCTACAACCCTATTATATTCATGTGTAACTACATGGTAGGTTTTTGGATTGTTACCTTTTTTACCTTGGTTTTGTTCATTGTTCTATTGTTATGGGTTATGTTTTTGATTTTGTTGATTCTAATGGTTGTATTGGTTCAGCCTTTGATTTTGATACTATTGATTTTGTTGTTGCACTAGCTGGTATTGTTGTTGTTATTGTTGAGTATTATGTTAGGGAAAGGGGTTTTGATAAATCCTAAGAGTTTGATTGGAAGCGGAAGCACCATTATCCAATGTTATCTCCCCATTATCCAACATATTCTTAATCAAATGGTTGATTTGAACACAGCTTCATAGATTATGCCCATTAACTTGATGATATTCATAGAATTCATTTTCATGGTACCAATCAGAATACAGAATGCCTTGCAGATAATGCTTTGGTATAGGCCAAATAATTAGATTAGTGATGTAAGTTTATAAAACATAAATTTAATAGGATCTCCTAGGTCACTAAGGACATGATATGTAGGCATAGTTCTCCTTAGAGGAAGGGTTTGAAATGGTAAAGGCTATTGTATTTGTTGAGTAGGTCTTGGTTGTTTTGCTTGAGACATTAGCTGGAGAGGTTTTTGAGTAGGGGTAAGCTGAAAAGGTGGTGCAGATGATGTTTTCACCATTTGTACATGATGTGAACTGGTTACTACATATCCCATAGCATTCCTATTGTGGTTAAACTACTTTGGTCTTTCTTGGTTATTAGCCTATGTCAGTTTTGATGCCTGCACTTAAATTGGATGTTAGATTTGTCCACTTCCTTTATTGGCACCCTGATTTTAATTAGTTGAGTTAAGCTTGATGACTCCTTTATTTATAAGGGATCACTCAATCAACAAATGTTTGTCAATGATTTCCTTGAAAGTATGTGCACATTGTAGTTCTAGATGATAAGCTATCTCACTATGAAAATTTTTAGTAAACATAATGGATAATTATTTATCTAGTAAATTATGGGTGAATCAGCTTGTAATGGCTCTCCATCACTATAGATAACTTTAAAAACTCTCATCAACTTTTTTTTTGCTTGTGTTGAGTCCACTAATGAAATTGGTTTAGGTAGGAAATTGGAAGGAACATTGGTTTGATGGAGAACATTGGTTTGGGTAGATATTTGAGAGTTCACAAGTGGGACACTTTGACCAAGGTATGATCGAGATACCTATTGGGGTATGTTGGTTTGGTTGGGAAAAGGACCTAGAATATGCATATGTAGATTAGGATGTAATTGAAATTGCACATTTAGTTGTGTGATATTTTAGTTTAGGTTGGTGATAAAGGTTTGAAATGGAAGATTTTATGGTTGGGATGGAGGGATATAACTATATTGTGTCTATTGTGGTTGAGAAGGGACATACTACCGACTAATCAAACCTTAATATTGAGTGGGAACTTGTGGACCAAGATCCTGTCTCTAAACTTGTGGCATATTTTAAAGCAATTGTTATCTAGTAGGTACTTGAGAAACATGGGAGCCCCCTTGTTGCATGAATCCATGTGGGAAAGTGAAACTAGTTTAAATATTTAGCATCTGTCATTGATCAATATTTACATGTTGTTGACTAGTCATTGTTTAGTTTTGGATTGGTACACTTGTATGAGACTAAAGAGGTATGTTTGTCAAATTACTTGGTGAGGTGGAACATTAGTTTCCCCTTGCCTAGGTGGAAATACATTTATCTTTATATGCATTGGTACACTATATTTCACTTGATGTTGTGGAATACTACTCATCGCTTATAGAGTAGTAGGATTTATTACATTATGTTGTTGAGGTGTGACATTGGTTACTGGTTGACTACCTAATCTCATAGGTTACAAACTTGAGGAAGAAACCAATTGAGGTTAGGAAATAGGTGATGAAGGTTGTGGTGTAGAGGCTCTTATTACTTGGTATGATGATCCACTCATGGTATTAACCATGGGCACATGTTAACTAGTTGTTTTTACGTTAGTACCACTTTGATTGGGATTGGATGTTGTTTTCACATTGTCCACTATATTTGTCTCACTATTCTATGTAGAATTAGAAACACTTCTTTAATAATGAGCATATGGATTAAGTTGTTTATCAAAGTGTTTTGTATGAATGGGTTAGAACCCTGATTCTCTTGACCAATTGACTCTATCAAAAATCCTATTGAAGAATTAAGTTAATAAGATGTTTACTCACCATGTTCATCTGATCAAAATTACATTCTAGATTTAGGTAGGTTTGATATTCTATCTACATTTGATTAAAGTGGTATTCCAAGATGTTTTTGCCTATATTAGGCATATTAGGGTTTTGATATCTTGTTTGGACTAGAGCTAAAGGATTTCTAGAAGAAGTCTGTTGATCATAAATGATATTGTGGGGCATTCTTACTAGGCTTAGTAAATTTTCATGGGGGAAGTCTAATGAAAAATTGGCCCCTAACTCTATGGCTCTAAACAAAATCTTTCCTTGTTCTCTAAAAAATGTCACTCAAACAAAAGTGGATCATACGTGGAAGTCACATTAGTAGAATATGACTATTGAGGAGCTACTTCATCAGTTGTGGGTATGGTAGCTAGGTATTGTGTAGTTTTTTCTTGGTCTTGTTATGAATAAGGTGGTGTGTTAACCAAATAGTTTCCCAATGGATCTTGGCTTTGTGCCCCTAATTGAGTATTATGAGAGGGATAAGAAGCCATCTCATAGGGAATATTATCTGCATAAGGGTCTTACACCATTTCTTCTTGTGCAACCACATTAATAGTTCTTAGACTATACATGAGTCCACTACGAGTGTAGGAATACATGTTGGGATCCATAGTCAATGTTATTGTAATAAAAGGTCAAAGATTTATTCAAACTCTAAAAAGACAATGTCTAAAATAGATGATGTTAAAACTAGGTCTAGATTCTTCAAAAAGAACAAAATGTTTATGCAAATATTTAGTGAAAAAATAAGATATAATTAAATGTCCAATGTCTCACTATTCACACAAAGATGGGAAAGTAAATAGGCTGAAAATCAAAATGCCAAACTCTAAGGTTGAAGTATTTCAAATCAGTCTAATCTATGAAATTAAAGGTTACTAGGTTTTTTGGCCAAATGCGATGTCAAAAGCTAGGCTCAAACAAGGCATGTGCTAGGAATCTTGGCCAAATGGTGTCAAAAGTTAGAGTTTTGAAATAGATGAAAGTTTTAATCTAACAGATTTGAAACACTTCTAACAAACACTAGGAATTTGATTCTTGGACATGAACTCGATCAATTAGGTATAAGATATGAAAGAAAAGGCACTTTAGAGATAGTTTATTTTCTCACAAATAATGGTATAAAACTTGGTTTTTTTGACAAATAATGTAGACAAAAGTGAATAGTATAACTATGCTAGACAAAGGATCACAAAAGTACACTCAGATTGGTCTAAAAATGTAGGAACAAATTTGAACTCTATTTAAGAGGGTCTATGAAACAATATTTGAAATGTTTTGGGTAGTGTAACGATGCTACACTACCCAAAAGGTGTGGTTAAATGTTTTTTTCAAAAAATCTCTAAGGCAAAGATAGTTTCCCATAATTTTGACAACATAAAACTACTTTTATTAACTTAAAATGTTGAGGTGCATAGACTCAAAGTGCAAGTGTTTAGCACAAAATGGATTAAGTCTATCAAGTGGTGATAATGATCTTGAGTCTAAAATAGCCTTCAACCCAAAGGAGAAATTGAACCTAATTTCCCTCAAGTTTAGTGAAAATGGAGAATCCACTTAGAACATCAACCCTATGAACTTATAAAGGTGTAATTTATGATTTATATTATAAATGAAGGACTTAAACAACTTCGGAAAAGGTCTAAACTCAATTGGGCAGCATAACTGTGCTAAAGTGGATGATATGACTCCCAAGTTTTTATGGACTTTGAATTAAGGTAAATTTGATGATGTCACATGGGCATCATAATTCCTCTTTATTCAAATGAAAATGAGGACCATGTGTTTGGTTTGAATTGTTTGTTTACACGAAGTTTTGACTCCAAACAAGACTTTAATCTAGGACAAGACTCAACTGATTAATCACTCTTAGACTCTAAATTAACAAGGTCAATTGGTATTGTTATAATCCATAAATATACTTCATTTGAGAGGATTTTAAATGTTTATCCAAAATTAAATACACATTATATAGTAGGTTTTTTACACCCCTCTTCTCTCAAATGACAGTACTGTGACATGGACCTTGAGGTGCATCTTGCACCAAGAATACTTCTGTGGCAAGTGAGGATTTGTCTAAATTTATAAATATTTTGAATTCTCTAGGGGAATCAATTACACAATGACTTTCACATCAAACAATGCAAAAAAAAAACATGGATTTTGGGTCTGTATCACTTGGCTTGTTGCAAAAAGGTCTAGTCCTTTTTGCAACCACTACATCCTATTTTTCACTTAGTGTAGTGCAGTGTCCAAAGTACCACTCCAATTAAGATCTAAATGAAGTCTATGCTAGGAGATGAAACCCTGGGTCAAAACTTCCCTAAAGAACTCATGGGAGGTGATGAAGGCCCCCTTGTAAGCCAAGTTTGCATAAAAATAAAGAAAACATGAAATAGAAAGACTTTAGGTCATTTTCAAGGTCACCCAAACTTTGACAAGTTTTTGGGGAGTGATTTAGATTACTTTCTTTTTAAGCCTTGGACTAGGCTATTTGCAATAGGAATGGTGCTTTTGATTTCAAGGGTTCCCTAAAGGGGACAAATGGAAGAACATACATGCAACATCCCTCTTTTTTCCAAACAAAATCTAACTTAAACAAATAAATAAATACAAAAAACTTGGAAAGGTGAGTTTATTTTTAAGCCCAAATGAAAAATGAGGCGGTTTTCATTTGACCCCTTGGTCTTAGTTGTAAATTTGAAAACTAATGCTAAAAACACTTATTTAAGCACCTTAAATATTACTTTAAACACCAAAATAATGTTCTTAATTCATTTTTAAGCATGAAAAAGGTGATTTAAACATGTTCTTAACAAATGTCAAGCTTGGTCCTACAATAAAAATGTTAGCATGTCCTTTAGCCTTAAAGCTATTTTACGTTTGAAATAATGAACTTCAAAAAAGAGCTCTTGGGTTTGTGTTTTTTAGAAAAACATAGTGATCGACGTCAATTCTATAATTGACGATGGTTACACTTACTAACCAACAACAGTTATCTAACCAACATCAGTTATACCAATAGTGACTGATGATAGTTATGCCAATTGATGACAGTTTTACTAACTAACGTAAGTTACTATGTAAACTTATGACAAAGAAAAATGGTAAAACAAAGTTAGACAATAAAATTGCAAGAGTTTTAATGATCCAAATGAAAAAAAATTGTTGTAGAATGATATTCTTCATGTGTGGGATACATTTGGTCCCACCAGGGATACCATTATGTGAATTAGTAATTTGACGAAGAGGAGGAGATGAGTATGGTGTTAGTGAATGAAACCAAATCAAAAACACATTAAGCTAACATCTTCATGCCTAGTTACTAGGGTGAGCTTAGTAACAAAAAAAATGACAAACACAACTAAAAAGTAAGAAAAAAAACAAGAATTACTTCACCTTCCTTGGATGCTCCAAATGCCTTTGTAGTAGTGGCTTGCTCAACTTTGTGCTCATGAAATCCTTAATAATGGAAGCTTGGCTATCTCCATCTCTCCTTGGCACCTATGGCTTGTGGCTTGGCTTGGATTGGAATAAATTTGGCATGGTAACACTAATTGCATGAATATTTGTAATCAATTATAATTATAAATGTGTATAATCATGTGTTTTGAAGATATTTGAGCATAATAACTTTGCACCAAAAATAGATTAGAAATGATGTTCATGGCCTCTCTATTTATAGATTTTTTGCAAATGTCTAGAATCAACCTAAACCATACATCTCAAGATTGAGATGTGTGTTACGGATTAATCCAATTTTGTAATTAAAATTGATAAATATGTTCATCAATATTTGGGATAGAGGAGCAGTTAAGAGGCATGGAGGGATTTGATGAGGCATGAATCCTAATATTTATGGAATTTATGGCCTAGGGATGTTTTCCCAAGAAATGAGGTCACATGATGATGCAACTATTCAATATTCATTTATAAAAACAAGTTTTCAACAATTTTCCATGGAATTATTAATTAAGCCTTGATTTGGATTAATTAGCTCTTAAGCATGCTTAAGCACTTTATGCACAAATTACTCAAATTAATCAGAATGTCTTGTTATTGGTCTAAAATTTGACTAGATTGAAATTAGAATATGATGTTAGATGTGTTATAACTATTATCCCAATTAGGATTTTATCGAAAACAAATAACAAAGGCATGCATCTTGTGCAAGATATTTGACAAGAAAGAGCAATCCAGAGCACCTAGGTGCAAAATTAGCATTCTGATTTGAAATGAAATAATCAAAGTTAATTGGCCCATAAATTAAATTACCCCATTTAATGATACCCTAGCCAAAATTATAACTTTAATATTTTTGTTTCACATCATTTAGTATGCTTTAGTGTTTTTAGGCCAAATTGTGTATTTTCGTGGAAATTAGTCAAAAACGTGATTGGAAGTTATCGGTGGCCAGATTTAAGTGTTTACAAGTGAAAATAAATAACCTATATAATTTATATATAGGTAAATTAAATTTTATCCCATTAATTTGATGTCCAATCCACCTATATGCATTTTCTCACTACTATTTAGGAGCATGAAAACATTGAAAACAAATGTTGTTAAAGTTGGATAACTCCACCTATGATACATTATGGCTCAAAAATAGTGATTAAAACATGATATGGGTGGTTTATAACATATAATACCATTTTATTTGCCTTATATCATGTTTTTTTTAGAGACCCACCACCCATTCCAATCTCATAAACACCCTTCCTAAAATAAGAAAAATGTAGTTTTTAGCCTAACTTTAGGCATGTGTAAAATAAAAATTATAATACATTATCACAAATATAAAGAACCATATAATTAATCTATAATACCTATAATATAATACTATATCATTTTTATTTAACCTTTAATACTAATCCATGGAATAAGTTGCAGTGATGGGTCCTGGAATGCAACTTTTTTGTAGTGAATATACAAGTGCTTATCTTCCAATTGTAATTCATGTTTCAAGACCTCCATGTCAAATTAAATCACTTTGAGAACACACACACACACACACACATCAAATTAAATTTTATCCCATGGAATTGACATCTAAATCCACTTGGATGCATGCTTTCACTACTTTTCAAGAGCATGGAAATAATGACAACAAATGTTTATAAAGCTGAAGCTATAGTTGGAAAACTCCACCTCCAATGCTTTATGGTTTGAAAATAAACCTAAA
The DNA here is from genome assembly GCA_037957365.1 of Torreya grandis. Lineage (NCBI taxonomy): Eukaryota > Viridiplantae > Streptophyta > Pinopsida > Cupressales > Taxaceae > Torreya > Torreya grandis. The sequence continues at coordinate 3,824,237 of JARHVA010001129.1, forward strand.
AAAATGTATATTATGGTGGATAATGTTCAACTTGTTATTTTACTCTAATCATTCCTATTTGAGAGATCTATTACCCATTCTAGCCTTAAGAACGTCCTTCCCAAAATAAGAAAATATAGTTTTCAAGCCTAAGTATAGGCATGTGTAAAATGGAAATCATAAATTTTTGGCACAAACCTAAAGAAACATACCATACATGTATAATCCATATAATTTCACCTTTAATCATGTCAATGAAATCTAAAATACCAATTCGTAGCACAAGTTGTAGTGGCAGGTTCTGAAATGCAACATTTTTGCAATGAAGACATAAGTGCTTATCCTCCAACTAGAACTTATGCCTCTAGGACCTATTAATGAAAATTCATAACTTTTATCACATATAAATATGAAATTTACACATGATCCCATGACCTCAATGTCCAAATCCACCTGGATGTGTGTTTTCACTATTGTTTAGGAGAATGGAAACACTGATGACAAATGTTGTCAAAGTTAAAGGTGTTATTAGATAACTCCACCTATGGTGCTTCATGGATTAAAAATGAAATTTAAACACATATATATGGAATATAAATTCCAATTACACATTATTTTCCTTTGATTATGAGTGGTAGAGAGACCCACCAACTATTTTGGCCTTAATAACATCTTTCCCAAAACAAGAAAAATGTAGTTTTTAGCCTAACTTCAGACATGTGTTAAATAGAAATTTTAAGTCATTTAAATGAAGAAAAAAAACCCTACTATTCATGTCTAATCCATATAATTTCACCCTGGATCAAACTTTTGGAACCTTAAATACAAATACATGACACAAGTTTTAGTGATAAATCCTAAAATATAATGCTTTTAAAATGAAGAGATAAGTGATTGTCCTCTAATTTGCATTTATGTCTTCAAGACCTCCAGGTGAAAATATATCACTTATAAAAAATATATAATAAAAATTACATGTGATCCCATGATCTAAACATTTAAACCAACATAGATGCATGTTTTCACTACTATTAAGGAGTATGGTAACACTAACAACAAATGTTGTCAAAGTTAAAGCTACAGGTGGAGGACCCCACATCCACTATTTCATGGATCTAAAATGACACTAGAAATATGTTTGGGTTGGTATATAATGTCTAATACCACATTATTAGTCTTAAGAATGCCCTTCCCAAAATAAGAAAAATGCCATTTTAATCATAACTTTAGGTGTGTGTAAAATAAAAAGCATAATTCATTGGAATGGACCAAAAAAACCCTTCCATGCATTCCTAAGACCAATAATTTCAACCCAAATCATGTTTATGTAATTTTAAAGGCCAATCTATGGCACAAGTTGTAGTGATAGGTCTTGAAATAAATCTTTTTTATAGTGAAAAGACAAGTGCTTGTTTTCCAATTGGCATTTATGCATCTGGGATCTTTAGGTGAAAATCCATCACTTCAAGAATGTATATATAGATACATTACATGTGATCCCATTACCTTGGCATCCAAATCCCCCTAGATGCATGCTTTCACTATGATTTAGGAGTGTGTAAATATTGATAATAAATGTTGTCAAAGTTAAAGCAACAATTGGAGAATGCTTCTAGTCTTTCATGACACAAAATTGGCACTACCAACACATCTAGGATGGTGGTTAACATCCAACACCAGGATCTTAGTCTTTGATAATTCCCATTTGAGATACCCTCCACCCATTCCAACCTCAAAAACACCTTTTATATAATAATTGAGTAATTATATAAATTTTCTCTTAGCTTCAATAATATGAATTTATTTACTAACAGTGATAACTATGTGAAGTTGAAATATTATTTGGCACCACTAACCTACAAAAAAATGTTACTAAGTAATTAAATATGAAATTCATATGTACTGCCTATAAAATTAATAAAACTTGGTAAAATTAAAAAAATTTACATTTAACAAGTCAACCTAACTTAGAATTTCAATCCAACGAACCACTAGGATTTGCTCTAATTTTTAGAGTAACAAGAATAGATTCATGGTCAGACTCATGAACTTTCCAAAAATTCTTATTTAATGGCCTCCCATGATATTTGATCAATTGAATATTTGTTTCAAGAACAAAATTGGAATAGTGTAGTATTTTATTATGTGTTTTGAAGTTTTCAAACAACCATAAATATGATTTTTTAGATGATATCATCAAGTCCAAGTTCCAATGGCAAACATAGACCCAATGTGATAGGCAATGATTTCTCCATCTGTAATTTGGGAAGTCAATTTTTTATTTTTATCTACACATCAACACAAGTAGTAATTTTTTACCTCTTAATTTTACTCATCAACAATAACTATAAAAAAATTCCCTATATCATAAAAAACATTTTTTAATGAAATTTTAAAGATAGATAATGAGAATATATAGTCTAATGATTAATCTTCTACCTGGTTTCACTAGATTGGATACATGGTCAAGGTCATGTGACAATGTCATATATATAAGTTATAATGTTGGTGGAACATAATATAGGTTGATTATAATTATAATTTTTAAATTCCATTCATCCACCCACTCTTTTGACTCACACTCATTCCAAACATATTACATGCATGTAGAACAAAAACATGCCAAGTGTTTCATATGAATAGTCAAACAACTTGCATTTGAACTATAAAATGAGTGGATCTCACTTGATCCCATTAGATTCATATAATCATCCTAATTTTATATGTGTTCTTCCTCCATCAACCAAAAATATCTATGTACAATATAATTTTCTTATACACCATGACTCATTTTCTCATTACACCATTCAGTAATGGTTGTTTCTTTAATAAAAACAACACCATATTCAAACTTTAACTCATCTCTTGCAATGGATAATTTTACACATGATTTATCATCATCATGCTCCCATTTTTCATGTAAATACTTATTAAAACTACAAATATATTCTATGCTAGTGGTAACATGCATCCTACTCAACTAATAAAGCATATGTGCATTCTTGAATTACAATGCACAATTATTTGACCAAATGTAATGCTGAGTGAAAGTAATGTTAATCAAATATACATAGAACATCAAAAAATAACCTTTAAATTACTCTATACAATGTGAATGGTCATCACTAACATATAAATGGTACTCTCTTAATATTATTCAATGTAATTTTGTGTTATTAGGTGCATGCATGAATGTTATATACACAAATATTGTAACATGTATTGATTTGTAATGCTATGACTGAACCTCCATTTGTGGTTTAAATTTGTAATTATAAGAAAATTTGACTACTAAAATAATATAAATAAGTGGGAATGTGTCATTATTAAACTTGAAATGTTAATCCAACCATCTAACCCTATGTGTGTGCCTTGGATATTCATAAATAATTTCCTCCCTCAATTTGACCATAAATTTTGAAATAAGTATATGTTTTTAACAAGTTCACACCTTTTATATTATTTTCCATACTTTAATTGATATGTCATAGATTGTATTTGATCAAACCAAATAATTCATATCCAATTACACTTTTACTCTCCTCACAGATACAATTTTGTAATTATGGAAATCCACCACAAATTTTGCAATTTCCATCCAAACATTCTTTGATATAAAATAATTATCCATCTAGTCTTTCACAAAAAAATGGTTAGAATAACTTCCTTGACTTATTTGGGTGGAAATTCTCTACCACACACCTAAAAATTGTTAGTATGAAAAACACAATGTATATGGAAAAAAACATCATAGTGCATTGAAAATTCAACATGTTTCCTACAATAAAAAGTGGGTATGTGTTTGATTTATTTTACATAAAATAGTTTGGCCATCTCAAAATTTATTTGACAAAAATAAATTTGTGGATATTTTTTCAAAAACTTAGAGTGCAATTGTGTTTAGGTCATATTTAATAATTTTTTTGGATGTAGTTCATGGTTACACTAACCAAATCTTCTTTTCACTACATCTCTTGTATTGGGTGAAACTAGTGTATTGTCTTTCCAAAATTATGCAAGTAAATATTTGAGAGCATCAACTATAGCCTTGTCCTTTCTTTGAAGTCTACTAGAGACTGCTTAGAGGTTAGTGGTATTAGCATCATTAAGTCTTTTATGTCTTTAAATTGATTACATTAATGTTTTTTCTATTTATGCCCATTGCTCAACTAGTTTTTGAAAACAATCATTTTCCCCCTGTTTGATCACTTATAGTACAAGTTGTAATTATAAGTTTGGAAATATTTGAATATTTGTTCTATGATTTTAGGCCTAAAATGTGTTATGTGTCATGTATATTTTCAATAATTTAGTTGTTTTCATCATCCATGTTAGATGTTCTTAGTCCTAGTGTGTACATTTTAGGTCTCATCTTAATCAATTTCATCAACAAAATAAAAACTTGATATTTTTTGCCATAAAAATGTAATTTTTTAAGGAAATTATATTGAATTTTTTAGTTAGTCTTTTTGAATGATAGTTAAACATTTTACTATACATTGGTTTAAATTTTTTTCATCATATTTAATTAAGTACTTGCCTTTTATATGCACAATCTTCAGAGTTATTATTTATGGTGGAATTTGTTGAGAGGGTGTTTCAAAATCACTATGTTCACTACTAGTTTATTCATTATTAGTTTCATTTTTTATTTGTGGGATGACCTATTATTCATTGTTACTTTCATCATTATGTGTTTCCATGAAGTTATCTTCATCGATAGGGGTAAATCATCATGCATATATTCATCGTCAACAAAATTAAAAAAAAATAGTTTGAATGTGGACTTGCAACATAATTTGGACTTTTACGTAAATATTCATCATTGTTATTCAATTCATTATTATAAATTTCATTGTTGTCTATGAAATTTGTCTCATTAGGGGTAGAGTTTTTACCTTGTATCGAGTGAAATGCTTGCATTCACACCTTATATTTATCTCTCAACTCTTCTAATCGCTTCAGTGTTTTATGTTTTAACTTCTTCCTATTATTTGAAAGAGCTCCATCACCCTTGATTAGACAAAGAGCAATTTTAAATTTCTTTTGATGGTTGGGACCCAAAGAATAATTTGATTTCATTTGATGATGGGGGAGCTAAAGAACAATTTGATTCCTCTTGTCTTCACCTTGGAAAACATAGAATGGTATAGAGAATGTTTTTGGGGTCATAATTCTTGAAACACCCTAAAAAATAAATGTTGGAAAATGACTTGTATATTGAGACAATAATGTGTACGCATTATAATATAATGTATACTAATTATAATATAATATGTACGCCTTATTTATAGTATGTATATTATGACAATAATGTGTTATAATATAATGTGTACACATTATAAAATAACATGTACACATAAAATAACATATATGCATTAATTATAGTATGTCTATGTGATTATATAACATATTATTATGATATATGATTATATTATAGGATGCAAACCTATGTTGTATTATTATTCTAGGGTTAATTTACCTATATGTTGCATCCTATACAATCGATTGAGCCATAATTTAAGTCCATGGGGCTCAGTTTAGCCCAAATTACATGTTTAATTACAAAAATTAACTAATTAGATTAACTCATAAATAATTTATTCCCAAATCACTTCTCTAATGTCATGAAAAGACTAATTAGATCAATTCATGACTAGTTTAGCCCAAATCACCTCATGCTCTTGTCTAATTAGGTTAAAGGGGCACAAATTGGCCTTGATTTATTTATTTATTGAATTGGTGGACATTCTACTTTATTTTTCTATGATATTGGGGTTAATTGAGCCCAAAATTACTTCCATATAGTTAAAATTAGGCTCACAAGGTTCATTATTATCACACTTGCATCAACCATTGTAACAATAGACTAATTGGGTAAATATGTCAAGAAATAGAAGGTAATTTAACCCATAAAATCATATCCTAGACTCATAGTTAGTTTCAAGGGGTTTAGATTTGCCCCAATTACCTTCATATTTCTATTTGTAATGAAAATAGGGTTGATTAAGACATATGTTACATCCTATACTATCAATTAACCCATAAATTAGGGTCACATGACTCCATTTTTCCCAATCACAGCCTTAATTACACTAATTGACTAATTAGATCAATTCATGATAGAATTAAACCTAATTTAGGACTAAATCATGTCATGTTCTTGTGGGTAGGCTGAAGGGGCTCAAATTGGCCCAATTTCCTTCCTAATTGAATTGGTGTACTATTTGATTTATGTTGTTATGTTATTGGGGTTGATTGACCCCCAAAACTTACATCATGTTTAGGAAAAATTAAGTTCATGGCATTAAATTTCATCCAAATTGAATCATTGATTCCAAAAATTGACTAATTGACTCAATATATTGAGAAATATGGGCTAATTTAGCCCCAAATCAAATCCTAAACTCACAGTTAGCTTAAATGGGTTTAGATTAGCCCCAAATTACCTTCATATTTACATTTGTGATAAAATTAGGGTTTAAGGTTGTAATAATTGATAATAGGGTTTAATTAAAACCAATATGTTATCTCTGAATCAATCTCTTGTATCATAACAAATATAACACTTTATTCTAAAAAACAAATAATTAATAGAGAACATGTTTCTCAAATATCATCCACATGACCACTTCTCAAGTGAGATAGTTGGACAATTCATTCCTTGAAAATATTAGTGTAGGTTTCCTTTCATTCATGATCATTATCCCTTTCCTAGATACAAACATTTACAATGATAATGTTTCATTCCAAAACATGTATAAGCATGAATTGGATAAAATCATATGGTTATAACTATGCTATGATTAATTGGCCACTACATGATTTATAAAATATGTAAGAGTACCACCTAAAATGGTTACCTATTTCCTTACATTATCATAGACCCTTCCAAGTACACCTAGATTAAAAGTGAGTACATGATACACATGGGCCTATCCTTCACCATACCTATGCGCTATTAGCTATTGGTCATTTATGTGCCCTTCACCTTCCAAATCATGGTTCTGACTAAATAGTTTCCCACATCCCATATCCATCCTATTTATTCTTTTTGGTCATTTATCACATGAAATCCCATTCCTCACCATATCCCAAGCATTAGTTTTTATGTGCCCTTCACCTTACCAAGTAGTTTTCTGACTTTAATCACATTCCTTCCCCTCTAGAACCTATTTATTCCTCTTGGCAACTAATCACATGGATATATTCATCAACATAACCCAAGTACTATTAGCCATTAGTCATTTGTCCTTCATCTTCCCAAATGAGGATTTAAAGTCAATATCCTCACTCCAATTTACATCCTCTCGATTCCTTTATCACTTTGTACTTTCCCATGCTTGTTCTGCTCACATTCATAAAAACTTAGTCCAATTGAGAAGGACAACCTTAAAACTAGATTTTTTGTTAATTTAGACAATTTTTTTATGGATGTATTTATTTATTGTTGAATTGTACTATTTTAGGGTACCATTATGTTTGTTAATCAACAGTCCAAATTAGGCTCTTATTAGTTAATTTTTTATATGTGTTTTGGTTGTCTCATGTAATTTCACCCCTAATTTCCTCTCTCCTTCCCTCATGTTTCCTTGGATATATAATATTTTTTCCAAAAATGTACATTGTGTGGTTTTGGCCCTATAAGTGTATCATGTATGATTCTGAGAGCAAGACCTTTTGACCCATTTTTTAGGCCTCTCATGTCATGTGATCTTGGTTTGTTGGATTTATTTTATGTTGTGTGATGGATTTCATGATAATAAAGTCCTAAGATCAATTCAATAAGTTTATAAATACAATAAATGTATTAGCATATAGGACAGTAAATAGATATGCAATCAATGTGTGAAATAAATCAATTCAAGCATTTAGAGCAATGATTCAAGAGTTTAAGGAAATGTGAATCATTTATTTATGAAATAAACATTCATTGTAAAATGAAAATTCATATAAAGTACATTTTATCATCATAGGGTTACCTCGCTAACATTATTTATAATTGTTTTTTTGCTTGTAATATTTTGATGTGCAAAGAGACTTGGTAAGTAGTCTATGATTAAAAACATAAGCCCCAAAATGACCATTTTACTTATCCATTTACAAGTTTAGTTTCCTTATTAGGGATTTTAAGGAGATTAGTTTCCCATAGATCTAGACAAATGTTTTCAAATGCTAGTGAGGTTTTTGGACCCCTAGACTAGGCAAACAAGTTGTCAAATATAATTTTCATCATTTTTTGTTCGTCATGTTTGGCCTCATGGCTACATGAATAGTCCTAATCTTTTAAAAGTTGATGTATGGTTCTTGGAATAATATTTTTTTTCCTTAAATTTTTTTCAGTTTGTTTACCTTATTTTTTGTACTTGTTATACATTATCTAATCGTGAATAGTATTTATTGATTGGAGTGAAATTTGATATTCCTCTAAACCCCTCTGTTATGATTTATTTCAATTGAAAAATTAAGTATGCATATAATCTAGTTTTATTGTTTTAAGTTTGATTAGGTTTATTTTCAATGTTTATAAATAGATGTTATATAATTTGACTTAGATCCATTTATTTATAAAATAGTTACAAGGATAACCCAAACATCTGATTAACAATTTACTATATGCATGATGCTCATTTAAACACAAGCAAACTAAACTTTTGATTGATACGTGATATAAATGTAAGATATATATGGCATTTCTAAATACGTAAGCTTTTAGTCAAAATAAATTGAACTTGATTCGCAATATTCATGATATTATTATAGCATAATGTGTATGAGTTACATAATGTGTATATGTTATGTTCATTTTGAATCAAAAACCAATCCTTTTGACTTGGGAAATGGATTGGATTCCCAAGCCAAAGGCTTGGACCTATCAACACACAACCAAATCTGAGATTTTTGACAAAAAATAAAAAAATCAACTTCCATTGCCAAATACACTACAAATATCAACAATAAAATTCATATAATAATTACCACAATGAATATCATGCTCTCCTCTTTCCAAATATACATTTTTTTATAATTTTTGGACTATTTTAAGGTTTCAATCTATGTTGATTTCTAACTATAGATTTTTTAGGCCATTACATGCTGAAAATATACATGCCTATGTATGTTTGTGTATTTTTTTCATTGATTGAAATTCAAAAAAAAAATATAGTTACAAATTGGGCCTAATTCTACATGCATTAGAAAAATAGTTTTCATTTTTTTTTGAGGTAGTTGGGGGATCAGATGGCCGGATATCCATTTTTTGTCAGTTTTTAGGATCTATTTACTTGTAAAATTTATTAAAAAAATATCCATTTAAAATTTATAAAAAATTATAGGTTACAAACTAGATGATCTTATCTTAATCTTCACCAAATGGTTTTAAACAATATTAAACGATGCTCAAAAAATGAGGGGACATACAGACAACTATCTACTATGTTAAAAAATAGGAGTTCATATTCAAATTTTATATGTTTTACCTAATTATACTTAACCATATTTTAAAAACATTAATGTTTTAGAAACTAGACTCAAAATTATACAATTCATGTTCTTACACCATCCTCAAACTTTGAGTGCAACTATCTCAAATTATCTATAAAATTTTAGATTTCTCATTTTTTAGGAAAAACGCGTACATGGGTAGGACCCTTCTTGTTGCCAAAATTTGTACACTTACACTTTGAGTATTGAAAAATTGATAAGGATTTGAAAACTAGCATGGAAACTAGTGTCCCTTTATGGTCAGTAGTCCAAAAGGCTGGAAAATGAGTATGGATCTATAATTGATAGTGAAGGATATATATCGAGTTTTGAGATTTTTGTAGTGGACATGTCATCTAGTTATTCAACATGATATGTGTTAGAATATAAGATAATAATTTAGGCACAATGAGATAGTGAATACAAGCCTTTTAGTAGTGGGAAGGTCCAAAACTGAAGGGTAAATCATTGATTGGTATTTTTCAAATGTAAAAGACCAAGATGCTATAAATATTAAGTTTTAATATATATATATATATATATATATATATATATATATATATATATATATATATATATATTTAAAACTATTTTTAATCCATCCTCCTCTCTTCATATCGATATTAATAGGTGGTTTATTTATTCTTTGATTTTTTTTTCATATTTTTAACAATAATGAAATCTAGGTTGAATCATGTGTTGTAGCATAGGATAATATCCCTGGCATAATTTATTTATTAGATAAAATTCAACTGTTTTACATTAGTAGAGATGAAGGTACATATAATATTTTTTGCTAAATAAAAAATTATTCTATGATATCCAATAATTTATAAAACAAAACAATATTTTGGAAACATGTGTGTGTATCTATAAAACCTAGTTACAAAGATGAGAAATATGAACTATTACACACTCATATATCCTTTTATACAAAATGATACAACAATATTTGGAAATAATCAAAATTGATTTATATTAGTATGTAGTTGTTGAGGAACAACCAAGGATCAAATATGACCCCAATTTTATTAGGGCAATTAAGTATAATCATAGCCCGAATAATCTTCTTTATTTATATCTATAGAGTGAAGGAAAAGTGTGAATTATTTGAAAAAATACCTAATTGAACTATACGCGATAACATCTAAATATGCATGTGTTATCACCTCTATCTCATGATCAAATCCTCTTGTGTTTTATTTCATTGGGTGTGATCACAATGATTATTTCTACTATATACAAAGAATATATTTTTACAACTTGTTACATAGTTGATTTGAGAAGAACTCAATATATCTA